>CM040811.1:808150-945650 GCA_022829025.1 Squalius cephalus | reverse complement strand
TTTCCCGCCACCTATCAGAGTCACCATGAACACTAATCATACTCATCTCAGCTGCTAATCATTTAGTTAATTGCCACTGTGTATTTTAGTTCCTGCCTGTGTTCTGTCTAGTGTCCGGTATTGAACACGCTGTCTCGTCTGCTCGCTATGTTTCTGAGTTATTTATTAAACTTGTTACCTTTCAATCATCTCCGTCTTCCTTGGATCTAATCGTGACAGCAGCGCTATACGCTTGCTAGGAATGTTTTTTCTTCGTGGAAGTTTTGCATTTGGTGAGCTAATAAATTATTAAAACTCAGTCGAATCAAAAGTTTGTGTACAGTTATTTAATTATGCCATCCAGTATCGTGGACTCGCTCTCCCTTGTTTCATACAAACGCTGCTGCCATTTTGAGACTATTGTTTTGTTCACTGTTGGATTATAAGATACAAAAAAGTAAGATTTTAAAACAGTTTAATCTGAAATCAATCTCTCTTATCTCCATAATTATTTATGTGTTGAAATGCTGTGTAATAAGTGTTATGACTGTATACCGTATCTCTTAAATGTCCGTCTAGTTTGAACTCGCCGGCGGAAGCTTTGCGTTTAAACATTTAATAAAATATGTCAACTCAGAGCAATATTTTGTGTCTAATTTTTTACTTATGTGTCAAGTATCTGTGTAATAAGCGAGATAATGTATATCCAGCCAGTTGTTATCTTAGAATAAACCCCTCAGGCTGATGAAGACCTGATCCTGAACACCCTGTCAGGGCTTATTTTGAGAGAACAACCAGCCGGATGTACATTATCTCTTACTTAACTAATGGACCTTATTAAACAATGGACCTAGTGTGCTTCTGATTTGGTCAGATTCGTGCTGTCTAATGCATTCTGCAACTGGGTGACGGTGAGGCGCTGTAGTTGCTGGACAGAACACAAAACAAAGATGAGATAGTTAGTAGATTGTCCTCACTCATTGGCTGGTTGTCTAAGTGGTGTCCGCAAAATAACATAGAATTCATAGACAATTGGAAAAGTTTTTGGGGCAGACCTGACCTGTTGAAAAGAGATGGTATTCATCCCCCCTGGGATGGTGCTGCTCTTCTCTCTAGTAATATGGCACATAGTCTTAGAGCTCAAACATGACAATCTGGGGCTCAGGTCAGGAAGCAGACAGACTGGCTAAACCGACCGTCTGCTAGCGGCCTCGCGTCACCAAGGTCAGATAAATCCCATCACATAGGCCTCGTTTACACTACAGGTCTTGATGCCCAATTTTGATTTGTTGCCTATATCCGATTTTTTTGACCGTCCGTTTACATGTTCTTTCAATTGTGACCCATATCCAATTCATGTATTTACACTCGACATACTATCTAAAACATCGCGTATGCTTAAAGGGTTCAATTCTCTAGCACAGATGGACGAATGCGAAATATCCTTGATGCTAACTCTGCAATATATGCAAAGTTTGCCAAACATCACCATGATTTTGAGGCGTAGGAGGAAAAGGGCCATCATTGCAGCTGCGCATGCGCTTCAGTTATTGTGTGTGAGAGAGATCTCAGGACTGGCGGGAGCATATTGTGGCGGGCTTTATCGAGGAGCAGTGGGTCCGAAATCTTATGATGAGCAAGCCAACCTTTGATATGTTGTGTCAACGTTTGTCCACATTCCTCTCCTACGATGACACAACGTTTCGTCAGGCCATCCGTCCCTTTGCAGATGCACTCGTCATTAAACCGCGGAGAGGTTGCCTAATGCCTCAGAAAATCTGATCTGCCTGTTTAGATGACAGTCGCATTGGCACATATCTGATTAGCTTCGCCTGAGAAACACACCCAGATTAGCTTCGGTTAAACAGACGTATGATAATTTGGGTAAATTTGTAAGCTAGATTTATGCCTATTTTTTCACATCTTCATGGACACCACAATGATTTCCCTCGTGTGGTAATATTTTTCCTTGTAATTATGTATGGTTTTCTAAAAATGAGAACTGCTGCTTCTGTGTGTAGATGAGATAAGCAAAGTGTGTGTGTGTTGTGCACATGCTACATTGATTATGGCCAAGAATGCGCCCTTAAAATAGCATCTGAATAACATGTGCAATGCTCCACTGACTTTAGACGAGGTTTCTCCTGGTCAGTGGCGGAATTGTTTTCTGGAACTGCAAAATAGCACCAGGTAACGTTTGCGCCGGAACACGCCTCCTCTTTTCGCTGAACCGCCCCCGGGAGCGCAAGTTCATTCCCTAATTTACCGACGTGCGTCTGTGGAGGGAAAAGTCCGCTGTGCGCAGGTGCAAAATAGCATGCGTCAATTGTACTGGGTGCAAGATAGGGCCCTGTGTCTGTTATCCAAACCAGAAAATACAAAAAACTCCCAAACCCATTTAAGGGTAAAAATTTAACTGATGTGCCTAGTTGGCAGAGGCTATTTACACTAACTCCGCCCACTGACGTCAGATAGGGCCAGACAAAATTACGGAAGACGCTGAAATGTCAACAGTAGCAATAGTGTAATAGAAGTAAGGCGTATTGCAGAAAGTTTTGACTCAATCATCCCGAGATTTTAATCTGCCGAACTTGCTCTATTCCCTTTTCCCATCAAATATCAGACTGGAAAGGCATTTATTTTCAATAAAAATGAAGAAAATATTCGAACAGTGAAAATAAAGTATCGTAAAAAATAAAGTGTTTTATTGGTTAGGGTTAGGTGTAGGGTACTGGCTTTATTGTTCCAATAAGGCGGCATCCATTTAGGGTTAGGGTTAGTTATTTTAATAAATATAATCATTTGCACAATAACTGTTGTTATTGCAAACCATTTAATGTACAACAACAACAATGAAGTGTAAATAGTATAACTGCCATTTACATTTATTGCAAAGAAAATCCTATTTTTACATTGTGTAAATAAAATCTATTGCTATTTAAACTTAGTGTAAATAACATCTATCACCACTTTGTTGGGTTTTGATCAGACTGGTGAGGAAACGTCTCGGGTTACTGGATGTAACCCTGGTTCCCCGAGAGAGGGGAACGAGACGCTGCGTCGAATACAACGCTACGGGGAATGCCTTCGGCATGCGCTATCTGAAGCCACTATACAACTATTCCAATCTGGATTGGTGCGCGTCATCGTGCGTCATGACGTTGCATGTGACGGTGACCCGGACGCTATATAAGGGTCACAGGAACAAGGAAATGACAGCTTCGACAAGGTTCAAAGCAGCTGTTCTCAGGGCGCCCCGAAAGTGGGGAGAAGGGACGCAGCGTCTCGTTCCCCTCTCTTGGGGAACCAGGGTTACATCCAGTAACCCGAGACGTTCCCCTTCGTTACGGGGAACTCCCGCTGCGTCGAATACAACGCTACGGGGAACGAGTACCAGCTAGCCCCCACCGAGAACAGGCGCCCCTGGTGTGAAACATCTGGCACACTCAGAGACGCTACGCTAGGAGTTGACAGATCCCACTAGACCAAGAATCATAATCCTTATTTGGTGTGGTCAGGGAAAGATGCCTCAGCAGCCTCAAAATTGAAATATAACCTGTATAATATGAACAGGCCCTTTTCAACTCCTAACCTGTCTAGAGGAAAACTCCCTTCTTCGGAAGCCCAAAATCAGGCTCTCTTGCACCGTCCATGCAACAGAGGATAAATACCTGAAGAATTAAAAAGCCTCCGGTCCTATATAGACCGGGGATGAGATAGAAGCTTATAATCCTCAAACACCCTGCAGCGCCGACAGGAGTCAGGGGTAACCTGTCAGCCTGCAACGACAGGATTTATCCAAAAAAGCTACAGGATTCAATGGAGGTTATGGGACGGTCCCACTTGCCCACCCTCAGAGCATACGGAGGCAGAAAGCGCCATAGAGGCTCTGAACATGGATGAGAGGTCCCGGAAGGGAGTAGAAATTCCCATACTGAAGCCAATGGGCAGTAAAGACTGGGTTCCCCTCCCTTAAACTATCCTGCATAGCCAAGAGTTCCAGAATAAATTAGAACCTAAAGGGATCTGGACCCCCTCAAGGGCCAGACCCAAAGATTCCAATCTTCAGGGCGAGGGTGAAATAAAGAGCCCGCCGCCTGAGTCAACAGATCTCCCCTAAATGGTAACTGCCATGGGGAGTCTGCCAGGAGACTGACCAGGTCAGAAAACCAAATCCGAGTCGGCCAGAACGGAGCCACAAGAATAATATCCACTCCATACCTCCTTATTCTTTCCAGAACTCCAGGGAGCAAAGACACCGGGGGAAAGGCATACAGACGTCGCCTCGGCCACGTCTGTACCATAGCATCCAAACCCAAAGGTGCAGGGTGTGAAAGAGAGAACCAGAGCGGGCAATGAGAATTCTCATGAGAAGCGAATAAGTCCACCTCCGCCTGGCCAAATCTCTCCCAAATAAGCTTCACCACCTCAGGGTGAAGCCTCCATTCCCCGGGCCTCGGCCCCTGCCTCGACAGGGTGTCTGCTCCCACGTTTTCAACCCCAGGTATATACATGGATCTCACAGAGAGAAATTTGTCTTTGGACCACAGTAATATATGATGGGCTAGTTTACACAGAGGTCGAGACCTCAAGCCCCCCTGATGGTTGATATAAGAGACCACTGATACATTATCAGTCCTAACCAGGACATGATGGCCTCTGAGGTCTGGGAGAAAATGCCTAAAGGCGAAAAACACTGCCATCATCTCGAGGAAATTAATATGTCGAGAAAGATGGCGGTCTTCCCAGACCCCCCGGGTGAAACGGCCCTCCATAACCGCACCCCAGCCTGTGCGGGAAGCATCTGTGGTCAGAATCTTTCTCTGACCCGAAGTCCCCAGCACCTGGCCTTGAGACAGGAACCGAACATCTTCCCAGCTGACTAGAGCACGAAGGCATCTGGACGTAACTCTAATCGTACGGAAGGGGTTACCCCTCGGGGAAAACCCCCTGGTCCTGAGCCACCACTGTAGGGCCCTCATATGGAGCAAGCCGAAGGGAATTACCACCGAAGCGGCTGCCATAAGGCCCAAAACTCTTTGAAAGCGTTTTACAGTGATAGCCTGGCCTAGCCTAATCATCTTGACCTCAGTTAAGATACTCTCGATACGAGTTTGAGTCAATTGGACCCGCATGGCTTGCGAATCCCACTCTGTCCCCAGAAATGTTGTTCTTTGCTGGGGAGACAAGGAACTCTTCTTAACATTGAGCCTTAATCCCAAGCACTGAAGATGATGCAAAACAACACCTCGATGTTGAATTGCTAGGCTTTCTGATTCTGCCAGAATTAGCCAATCATCTATATAATTAAGAATGCGAATCCCCTGAAGTCTCAGTGGAGCAAGGGCTGCATCCATGCATTTTGTGAATGTGCGAGGAGATAAGGCTAGGCCGAAAGGAAGAACCCTATATTGATAAGCTTTTCCCCCAAAAGCGAATCTAAGGAACTTCCTATGATAAGGAATGATGGAAATATGAAAATAAGCATCCTTAAGATCTATCGTCACAAACCAGTCCTCGGATCTAATTTGTTGAACGATATTGGGTATCGTAAGCATCTTGAACTTAAATCTCCTCAGAGATCTGTTCAAAACCCTAAGATCTATTATAGGACGAAGTCCACCATCCTTTTTAGGAACGATGAAATACCGGCTATAGAAACCGAGTTCCCTCTCCCTAGCGGGGACGACCTCAATCGCTTCCTTTGCTAAAAGGGAACTAATTTCATCTTCCATCACCTGGCTTTGATCAGCAGGAACCAACGTGTGCAACACCCCTTGAAAATGAGGTGGTTGAATTTTAAATTGGATCCTATAACCTTTCTTAACTATACCCAGAACCCATTTCGATATATTCGGAAGGCCTTTCCAGGCGTCTAAATAATCTGAAAGTGGAATTAATCTTTCTGGGCTAGTCTCAGGTGATAAAGTAGATTTCATAGTGACCTGAAGCAGTTTACTGGCAGGGAGCAACCGAATCTTTCTCTTTTCAGCAGACCTCGAGAGGGTCGAATGAGACAGGGTTTTTGGTAATGCCGTACATTCGTTAGAAATGGATGTAACCCGAATCTGGTTACATCGATTTCCTGAGGGCTCCGTGGAGCGAAGTTTTAAAAATGTCACACGGAGGGGGACACCCTCTGAGGCCTGCGGATCCCGTCATGGCCTCTTAGTCGAAGCCTTCCTGCCCTGAATGACGGTCCTCAGATCCGCCTTCTGAGCCGGGGCTTTCGACCGAGAGAGTTGCCTCCGGCGCCAGGCCTTTTGCGGGGGTGTCCGGGAGGCAACACTCTCTTTCTGCTGCTGGATGTGAGAGGAGCTAGAGGCGGCGCCCTCACGAGACTGCCCCCTGGCGGCAGGCTCGCGAGGTTTGGGATGACGGCGGGGAATTAACTGTTTAAATGCGGCTGACTGCCTCCTCGTCTCCTGAAACCTCTCGACGACGTTACTGACGCCGTCGCCGAAGAGGCCGTGAGGAGAGAGGGGGGCATCGAGCAGACAAGCCCTGTCCTTGTCGCTGATACCCGATAGCGTCAGCCACAGGTGCCTCTCCGTAGCCACCAGTGCTGCCATAGAGCGACCGATAGCGCGGGCCGTCTCTTTGGTGGCACGGAGAGACACGTCTACCGCACGACGAAGTTCTCGAACATCGTCGTAGGAGACTTCCCCACTCTCATCCACTTCCTTCAGCAGGTCGGCCTGGTACGCCTGAAGCAGCCCCATAGTGTGCAGGCAGCTACCAGCCCGACCCGCCGCCATATATGCCTTCCCCACCAAAGCTGATGTAGTACGGCAGGGCTTGGTGGGGAGCGCCGGAGCCTGCAGAGATGATGCCGCGTCGGGAGAGAGATGGGAAGCGAAAGTCTCCTCTACCCGCGGCATCATCCCATAACCCATCTCCCTCGCTCCCATTATATCAGAATAAATATGTGTGTTGGGACCGGAAACACGGGAGGAGAAGGGTTTATTCCACGTTCTCGACACCTCGGTGTGGAGATCGTGGAAAAAATGGCAGGCTACGGCGTGGAGGTTGTGACCGGGTTTGCAGGAAACGTTCATCCAGCTTGCTTTTAACAGTCGTTTCCTGCACCTGCGGCGGCCATTCGATATTTAACTTGGCCACCGCTCTGGTCACAACATCCAGCAGCTCCTCAAAAGCAGGGGAATGGGATGGCGGTATCACGCATTCCTCTGCCTCGATGCCCACAATATCTAACTCCTCGGAGCTAGATAAGTGAAGCATCGGGTCCTTTTCAGGGACGGGAGAAGCCGCAGCGCGGGCTCCCGAACCCTGAGCGGGACGAATGGATTCAGCATCTGAATGTTGAGAAAGGACCTCGGTCGTCTCAACATCCATAGCTAAATCCTTTTGTGATCCCCATGAATGCAGTCGCCGCGCTGCCTCAGCAGACGCGGGTCCTGATCCACGGGGAGCACGTGGTTGACCTGACTCTTTATCGAATAGAGCCAGGCGGGAATGGAGCTTTCTCAGGGGCAACTTTTCACAATGCTCACAGGCAGCACCCTCGAGTACTGCCTGAGCATGCTCCATTCCCAAACAAACCACACAAAGAGCGTGAGTATCTCCCTCACATAAAAAACGTGGGCAAGGAGGTACACAACTCTTAAATCTCTTTTCCGCCATAATATATCTTTTCTATCAGACAAACAACACCAAATAGAACAGACAGTGACACAGAACGCTGCTGAAGAACAGAAGCTGTCATTTCCTTGTTCCTGTGACCCTTATATAGCGTCCGGGTCACCGTCACATGCAACGTCATGACGCACGATGACGCGCACCAATCCAGATTGGAATAGTTGTATAGTGGCTTCAGATAGCGCATGCCGAAGGCATTCCCCGTAGCGTTGTATTCGACGCAGCGGGAGTTCCCCGTAACGAAGGGGAACTACAGACCACTTTGGCTGGGTTTGGCTTTTTTGAATGACTGACAATGCTAATAGAACGTTTGTTCAAAATTATCTGATCTTTAATAATGTTCTCAAAACGTTAACACACAAAAACATTATTTATACATCATTCATGAAATGTTTTAGTTGGATGTTCGCCTAATAATTTTTTAATATTACTATTTGTTTCAGATCGTTCTATTCAAAAGTAACGTTCACATAACGTTTGAAGAACGATATTTCTTTGATGTTTGATTCGACGTTCGATAACCAATACATTTTTTTAATAAAATTAAGAACTTTTTGGAACATATTTTGTTAGTTTGTGTCACTACTCTTAATTGACTGTAATAAAACTGAAATTGATTTAAATAAATCATAATCAGCTATTTATAATAAATATATTTAAATCTAAATCTTAATTTAATCTTAGTTTAATTTCCCCAAAAAATATATTTTTCTGAATTTCTGATTGGCCAGCGAATAGGCTGGAGAGTAAAACATGCTGATGCTCTGTACAGCAAGAATGAGTCACATACTGTATATTATGGAGAGTTTTGATCGTGACCTTGATGACTGTTCACAGCTGTGCGTGTGTTTAGGGTGGGACTGAAGGAGGCAGTGACTTTCCCCCCTCCAGCATCACACACACACACACACACACACACACTCACACACACTGACAGCAGCGCGCGCGACTGGAGTTTCTGTGCGCGTGAGCCGAGAAGCTGTAAAGGTAAGATCGACGCTCATTTCACACACTTTCATGTGGACTCGGTTTCTCTGAGAGGAAAAAGGCAAACACTTTTATATTTGTTTGAATTACCTGCAGGTTTGTGGTTCAGTCTTTTCTCCACGTTTTCATCCGATACTTTTTTTCAAGTAAATATAGAGACAGTGTCGCATCACATACAGTCAGTGTGTGTGCTCTGTTGGGAATTGTAGTGTTTATTTGGGCTCGGATAAGTTCTCAGGTAGATGTGTGACATGCTGAACCTGCAGCCTAAAGCCATCATGCAGAAGAGAAGAACAATCTCTCTCATCCGCGCGCGCGTGCGTGTGTGTGTGTGTGTGTGTGTGTGTTTACAGCAGCAGTATGTGAGGAATCGCTGTGAGCTTGATCAGGCTTGTATTGAGTGTGTGTGCGTGCGTGTGTGTGTGTGTGTGTGTGTGTGAAGATGTGAAGGGAAGCTCTGTAGAGACATGTCTGCAGTTTGAGGACTGCTGTGTTTCTCCTGCTGCTGTTTGTTCAGCTGTCCCAACAGTCTGCATGATATGTGTCAACTTTTATTATTACCATATATATATATATATATATATATATATATATATATGTATATATATACTGTACTGTATATATACACTGCCCGGCCAAAAAGGTCACTGTTTGGATTTAAATAGGCAAATGCCTAAGAGTCTATGATTGGATCAGTATTGCAGTGATTATTATGTTTCTTATACGTTTGGTAACAGTTCTTCTAACTCTAATTGATGGAGTGTGTAGCTTTTCATCTCTTAAACAACCATCATGGTCATATTCCAGCATGATAATGTGAAGATTCATAAGGCTCAGACTGTGAGAGAATGAAGAATCATGTTCACCTCAGAGTCCAGATCTTAGTTTCAGTGAGAGTGTTTGGGATGTGCTGGAGGAGACTTCACAGAGCGCTGGACTCTTGCATTGACAAATCGAGATCTGGACCAAACATTGATGCACCTTTTGGTGGAAATAACATCACAACATTTATTTACATTCCATCAGTGTTGAAGTATGATAGGGCCTATATCTATCTATCTATCTATCTATGCTAGTAAACTCCAAAAAAGTTGAGAAAATATTTTTTTTTGCTTGAGTATTTAAAATGTGTCTTCCTCATCTGGAAAGAAAGATGACTGTAACTCAACATGCGCTTAGAAATGTTTGTCCAATCAAATGCTGTCTGTAATGAGAATGACCCTCCCCCTAATTTAATTTGAACACTCATACACGAGTAAACAACAACTTAAACTTCAAAATATGCTGAAAAACCTCTTAACAACACACGAAAACACTCAGAACATTGTAAAGGTGAGTTTTGTCGAGCATGTGTTTACTGTGCAACCATGTGACTCGCTGATTAACTACCACAGTACGTCGCATCGTTGGAGAAACTAACCAACGAGTGACGACTTTTGCGAAACCATATTAACATGTTCACACCTCTGTTGTTTGAACCACATGTCTCTTGGAACATTTTTTTTTTGGGGAAACTGAATTGTTGAATTGTCGAACTATCTTGGCAGTGATGGAACTTGTGACGATAGTTGGCTAACTGTATCAAATTATCAATTAAAGACACTTAATATAAAGTGGGTTCAATGTATTTTTATTCTTTGAGCTGTTCTGCTTTTCCTGCAGTAATGCTTTCAGTTAGATGGGGATTA
Source organism: Squalius cephalus (assembly GCA_022829025.1). Taxonomy (NCBI): domain Eukaryota; kingdom Metazoa; phylum Chordata; class Actinopteri; order Cypriniformes; family Leuciscidae; genus Squalius; species Squalius cephalus. The sequence continues at coordinate 935,337 of CM040811.1, read as the reverse complement.
TGGGATATAAGTCTGTTTCCTAGACGTGATTGTTCAGGAGATTTCTCAGCTCAAGGCACCAGCTGCCACTGATCTGAACACTAGTCTTGTGACTCAAAAAACTGTTTACCATTTTGCTATTTTTATGTGGTGTAAATTGAAATCCATAGTGCCTCTACAGAGGACAAGCGCTTCTGAGAATGGATGGATGGATGAATAATGTGTATAGTTTCCTTTTATGATGTTTGAGTGTGTCACAGGTTTTCTTTCATGTATGGTCATTGGTTCGGTCTGCTCATTCTGGGCTTTAAGAAGAGCTGAAGCTCATTGATCTCAGAATTCCTCCCTAATCTGTGTGTTATGATTGCACTCAATGATTACAGATACTGAGAAAATAAAGCTGAATGTGGTGAAGCGCCCGAAACACAACGTGAGTTCACACGAGTTCAGCTTGAGTTCACTAAATCACAGCGAGATGCATTGAGGTGGTTAATGGAGACAGGCTCGGTCTGGGGCAGAAAGGCCTTTGCATGTTTGGTTACGCAGGGTTTTAACAGGGTAAGCAGATACTGCTCTTTAAATACTATGGTATTTAACACTCACTACGGTGAAGATGATGTGCAGTGTACAGTAATCTACTGCGTGCGGCACCAGTTTAACTGTACACGTCATTATTCATGTCCATGGCTTTGACATGCATGAATTAAATGATGAAGAATGGTGGATTAGGGATAACACTTCTCACCCGTCTGATCCACAAATACGCCTATAGCCCTATTCGGATGATAACTGTTTCTCATGTGGACGTCTGTAAAAGTAAATTAGCATGGCACCTCAGTGATAAAACTCATGCATTGGGATTTATTGGCGGTGAAGGAGCGAGTTTTGTAATCCCACGAACCCGCTGATCACGTAATCAGTCACATGATCGTCTGCTGTAAATAACATGTCAAATGCTTGGAATAATACGAATAAATTTGTATTTAATTTAATAATAGGAAAATAATGTTCTATTTATTATTTAATTATTTAATTCTCATTTTTAAAAATAGGAATCTAGTCGTATGTATGCTATATTCGAAATGGTTCTTATATCCTTACATTTTATCTCAAAATGATGTTATTTTAAAAATTTGGAAATTAGCAGAAACAAATGAATGCAGAATTATTAACATGAGGTGAAAATAAAGCTGCTTGGTTTGTATTTTTAATGTTGTGCATAATAGCCTACATATTTTAAAATTTTATCATACAGACCCTTTCCAAAAAATTAGAATATCATGGAAAAGTTTATTTATTTCCATAATTCCATTCAAAACGTTAAACTTCCATAGATTATAGATTCAGGGCCCACAACTTAAACGATTTCAAGTATTTAGTTGTTTATTTGTACATAATTTGGGCTTCCAGCTCATAAAACCCACGAAAACAGGATTTCAAAAAATTAGAATATTACATGAAATCACACAGTAATTACACAGTGATACCATGGTCACTGAAGCAGGTTTTGGTTATTTTGGCAGTGTGGGCCGGAGCAAATCCTGCTGGAGAATGAAGGAAGCATGAAGTGCTCTGAACATGTCCTGGTAGACGGCTGTGTTGACTCTGGATTTAATAAAGCACAGTGGACCAAAGTCCTCTTTTCTGATGAGAGCAAATGTTGCATCTCATTTGGAAACCAAGGTCCCAGAGTCTGGAGGAAGAATGGAGAGGCACACAATCCAAGATGCTTGAAGTCCAGTGTGAAGTTTCCACAGTCTGTGTTGGTTTGGGGAGCCGTGTCATCGGCTGGTGTTGGTCCACTGTGCTGTCCACTCAACGCAGCCGTCTACCAGGACATTTCCAGAGCACTTCATGCTTCCTTCAGCAGACAAGCTTTATGGAGATGCTGACTTCATTTTCCAGCAGGATTTGCACCGGCCCACACTGCCAAAATAACCAAAACCTGCTTCAATGAGCATGGTATCACTGTGTAATTACTGTGTGATTTCATGTAATATTCTAATTTTTTGAAATCCTGTTTTCGTGGGTTTTATGAGCTGGAAGCCCAAATTATGTACAAATAAACAACTAAATACTTGAAATCGTTTAAGCTGTGGGCCCTGAATCTATAATCTATGGAAGTTTAACGTTTTAAATGGAATTCTGGAAATAAATAAACTTTCCCATGATATTCTAAGTTTTTGGAAAGGGTCTGTATATATTGCTGTCACAATAACGCCCCGTTTCAAATGTTTACGTGCTTTTTTCTCTTTCTCCTTTTTGTTCTCTGAGGAGGAGCGCTGATGAAATATTGTTCTTGTAAAAACGTTCCAGCATTTCAGTAATAAAAGTGCACATCTTTAAAATGCATGCAAATTACAGTGAAGCACAACAGTTATTGTACGTATACGGTGATCGGCAGAGATCAAAAAGGATTTTGAAGTGATCTGTTCATGTAAACTCAGAGATGTGGATTCAGACGGTAATTAAATCACCACACGATCTCGGTGTTTGTCAAAAAACAGTAGGTAGTTCGGCCAGGGATTTTTTACGCCGGTGGAGGGAGAAAAACACTGACATTCTGGATTCAGACGGCAATAAAATCACAGACTAACCCTGTAAAAGGGGAAGATACCTCACGACCCCCTGAGAAACAGTGACCGTCCGAATAGGGCTTCAGGTTGTTAAGGTTGGACTGATTTGCTTGTATAGTCTTTCAAATGGCAGGTACACTTCATGAGTGTATTGAAGGAGATTTACTAAGAATTCACGAGATCCTTTGCCCATATAATCTTTAAGCTAATAAAGTTCAGCGTATTTGGCTTGCTGTCCACAGTGTGCACCTCGAGCTGAGATAACCCCCCCTGGGAACACTAATGCGTGGATGAGGAGTATGGTAGTGAGATGTCTAAATGACGCAGGTGGAGCTGGGGAGGAGGAGGGACGCCAGAACTGATGCCGGAGCGAGGTGAGCGGCTGCTTATCGGCTCCGCAAGTTCATTGAAAGATTAGATGGGTTCACTCCTCCCGAAATTACGCTGTGAATTTCACTAATTACACATAATTAGGCCAGACGTACTCTCCAAACAGGCTGTGGTAATTGTGTTGTCATGTCCATGACTGACATCTCTCACAGATCATGAGGCACTCGCTGAAGGAGACCAGACCACAGGAGCTGAGAAAAGCAGATCTGAAAATAAACCGAGGTCTGTGTTATCTAGCACACATGCGATGAGTTGAGTATTCGTTTGAACAGGACAAAAGACTAAAGATCACAATAAATAATTGAATATCACATGAGTGTGTGTTATCAGAGTCTGCGGGACACTTAGACTGCAGGTAAATGTGGCCCAGATCTCGTGACAGTGTGAACGGCACAAACCACACTGAACCTGAACTTTTCAATTTCGATTTGTGCCAAATGTGTGTGGTCCTAAATCACAGGTCAGATGTTTTGCTATGCAAGTATCTCTAGATCAACATTCGTCACATTTCTGCACTTACATTTCACTTCAAAGATTTTACATTCCCACGTGGTTGCTTACCTTAATGTTCTCTGTGTTTACTCTGTGTTGACAGTGTGCTGCGTGTGCATGTGTGTAAGTTCAGGACCGGGACATGTCCGCACTGGAATCTGATATTGGACACATTTAAAACAACAATGTGAACAGATATACAAAAAAAAATTGGATTTGAGCAATAAATCTGAATTGAGCACTAAGACTCGCAGTGTGAACGTAGTTTAAGTGCAAATAGCTCATGATGTTGGCAAAGGCTATTTACATTAGCTCCGCTCACCAGTCACCATGAAATCAAAATTGACAATTCTTATTTTTTAATGGAATATTGCAGTGTTTATTATAAATGATTTATCCGTGCACATCATTATTGTGTTAATAATCTTGAATCAGAGTAAGTTCCTCTTACAGCATCTCTTCTCTTCTCTGATGATGTGGGCGGGGCTATAACCTGTCACTCACATGAGATCAGCCAATAGCAAACCACAACCATCCAATCAATTCCCCACAGACACAATCAAGCCCCGCCCACATTTGTTCTTGCTCCAGAAGCGTTTCACTCGGATATACGACACAATAGAGGAGAAAAGACGAGCGCAACTTCACTTTCATGCAGATTTTAAGAAAGAACCCCATATGTGAACAGTAGTAGTGGTCAGGGTCTGCGCCGATGCCCAGTAAACCAGTTACTGCGACGTGTGCAGGTCCTATGGTTAAAAGTATACTTTTCTGACACAAATACTAGCCTAGGTGTAAAGCCAAATGCTTAGCCTTTTAAAGTATTTTCCATATATAACCAGGGATCCCTTTCAAGGACACCTTTACTAAGGAGTGTTTCCCAAAACCATCATTAGCAGTTCAACCAGTCGGTGTTTCCCGAAAACATAGTTCAAACGAACATTCAGAACGACAGATTTCGACCTGTGGTCAGAAGAAGAGTTTCTTGTTTGACTTAATAAATACTTATCTTGAGCAAAATAATCAAGACATTCAGTACAATCTATATCTTTCATTTCAAATACATACAAATGTCACGTCTTTTAGTTTGTCAGGAGATTTAAAGCACTGTTTTTGAAGAGTGCGCATGTGTGTAAGAACGAGTCTATGATTGAATGTGATGAACTGGTTGACGTCTTCAATGATGCGTCATACTACGGTAGTCATGTGATTTACGGCGTACGGGAAACTCAGCTCAGATCCGCAGGGTCAACCAGAGGTCGACTTTCGCATCGTTCGTCAACGGACAGGGTCGTAAATATTTCGTCATTATCTATTATTACCTGACATTTTAATTTTCACATTTGAATGATAATAAGCCATTTAATAGCCTCTGTTTTTGTTCACATTTTCATTTTTATTCACAAACGTACTGGACAAGCATATAGGCTACCCCGGTGAAAAGGAAATATATTTAAATTGTGCTTTTTTGAACACTCTTAATCTATTTAAATGATACTAGACTAAGTGCATATTAAATTTATTATTTTGAAACAACTTTAAGTATATTAAGTGTATTTCAAGTTATGCTTCGGATCAATTTTAAGCTATTCACAATATATTTTAATATATTAAATTGTGCTAAAGTGGAACCACTTCAAGTACATTTAGTGCAATTTAAGTGTATTTCTGTACAGTTCATTTAAAATATACTTTCATATATCTTAATCTACAGTTAGAATATATTTGAAGCTTAATTTTAATGTGCTTCAAGAACATTTCAATAGCATTTGAGCTCATTAGAAATGTATTAGCATCACACTACTAGTTTATTATTGTCACGGTTTGGGTTAGGTTAGGTCATGTTTCTGTGTCTTGTCATGTGATTCCCTGTTTGTCATGTGCTCCTGCCATGTGTCTTGTCATTGGTTAATCTGATCATTGTTCACAGGTGTTCCTTGTCTTGTATTTTAAGCCGTCATGTTTGCCCTGTGTCCCAGTCGAGTATTGATTGTTCTATGTCCCGGATCCGGTTTCTTGTTTTCTAGTCTTGGTTTTGTGTTCCTGTTTCAGTTTCCATGCCTGGTCATGCTTTTGTTTTATGTTTGTTTTATGTTTGATAATTAAATTTGCATTTGGGTCCTCATCTCAACTCGCCTCCAGTGAATTTGTTACAATTATAAAACAGGGTTTTTTTTTTTCAGCATTCAAAATGGTACATTAAAATTGCAAAAATAATTTAAAATAAATGTTAAGACACACACTTTGAAATCAAGAACACTTTAATATACTATCTTGTTGTGTACATTGCAAAGTAAGTACCTAGAGTAAAAAGTACAGCAGCATATATAATCTCTTCAGCAAAATGCATTATAATACATGAAAGATCAGTGAAATGCTATGGCAGAGATATTTTTATACATTTTTATTTTGGTAGAACATTTCTGTTATACCTGTATTACTGAACAGTAAATAAGCATCACAAAGTTACAGAAAAACAATATGCAGAAGTGAATAATGCTTTATGTACAAACTCAGGCCTACAAACGGCTGAACCAAAGAAACAGAAGAGTTAAAGTGTCACATCTTCATCTTCAAGTGGACGATCACTTCTTTGAGTTCGACTCATTTTCCACAACTGAGGGCTTGTGGTTCAGACACTGTAGTGTGTGAAGACTGCTTTATCACAGGATCTGCGAAAGGGAAGAAGAGTTTAGAATTAACCCAAGATTAGCATTTTTGTATCCATGTTTGAATATGTGTATTATAATTTGCATATAATTGCATTAGAATTGTGTTGTCTTCTCAGTTTACCTTTAAAAGCTTTGGCTATATCCTCATCAAGCTGGACATGAGTGTGTCTGTCGTCACTATACTGAACTCTATGAGTTACACTGAACATGAGATTAGAAGAAGCCCAACACAACTTACAGTGAGCAGAGTTCAATCAGAAACTCACAGATATAGTTATTTGCAGCAATAAAGCAACCTGTGAGTATTAGAGGGTATGTTGTATATTGATAATTTATGAATATTTATATTAGATAGTTTATTTAAACCTAGGGTATTCCTCATGAATGTGTGTGTTGTGGTCATGCTAACATGCTCTCTCTTCACCTCTGTTGCAGAGATTTAGGGAAATTAGAAGTTGTGCAAAATATTGTTTGCCAGGACAACTAGTGACTTGCAGCTTTACTAAAAAAAAATACAATTAAATAAGCAGATTTTTACATGAATGACTCAAAGGAAGCACAATTAGACACCTGAAATGGACACGTTGCTAACATTTTCCTACCAAGACTGACCGAATCACCTTTCATTAGGCCTGATTCAAAGATCTCTATAACAGAGGTGACATGAGATTAAACCATACTTACTACTCTCTTCTTCACTCGTCTCTGCACTCAGATTTCAGTTTTTCCTTCTATATTTCACTATATATATATATATATATATATATATATATATATATACAGACCCTTTCCAAAAAATTAGAATATCATGGAAAAGTTTATTTATTTCCATAATTCCATTCAAAACGTTAAACTTCCATAGATTATAGATTCAGGGCCCACAACTTAAACGATTTCAAGTATTTAGTTGTTTATTTGTACATAATTTGGGCTTCCAGCTCATAAAACCCACGAAAACAGGATTTCAAAAAATTAGAATATTACATGAAATCACACAGTAATTTCACAGTGATACCATGGTCATTGAACCAGGTTTTGGTTATTTTGGCAGTGTGGGCCGGTGCAAATCCTGCTGGAGAATGAAGTCAGCATCTCCATAAAGCTTGTCTGCTGAAGGAAGCATGAAGTGCTCTGGAAATGTCCTGGTAGACGGCTGCGTTGAGTGGACAGCACAGTGGACCAACACCAGCCGATGACACGGCTCCCCAAACCAACACAGACTGTGGAAACTTCACACTGGACTTCAAGCATCTTGGATTGTGTGCCTCTCCATTCTTCCTCCAGACTCTGGGACCTTGATTTCCAAAAGAGGACTTTGGTCCACTGTGCTTTATTAAATCCAGAGTCAACGCAGTCGTCTACCAGGACATGTCCAGAGCACTTCATGCTTCCTTCATTCTCCAACAGGATTTGCTCCGGCCCACACTGCCAAAATAACCAAAACCTGCTTCAATGACCATGGTATCACTGTGTAATTACTGTGTGATTTCATGTAATATTCTAATTTTTTGAAATCCTGTTTTCGTGGGTTTTATGAGCTGGAAGCCCAAATTATGTACAAATAAACAACTAAATACTTGAAATCGTTTAAGCTGTGGGCCCTGAATCTATAATCTATGGAAGTTTAACGTTTTGAATGGAATTATGGAAATAAATAAACTTTTCCATGATATTCAAATTTTTTGGAAAGGGTCTGTATATATATATATAACATGTTTTTTTCAAACTTTAATTTACATCAAAACAATGAAGCCAAATTGTTCAGGAAATCATAAATAAATACACAGCTTCATTTTGCAAATAAAACAAATGTTTATGTAATGTTGTGCATGTTATAATAACTAATTGTGTTTTAGATGCATTGGACAATGTTTTATAGTTGTGTTAAGACAGACAAATGTCTCCACATATTTAAACAGATTTATCAAAGTCTTTAGACCTGTCCACATAGGAAAAACTAAACAGTGAGCGATTTATTTATGCAAACTCACCAGTATCTTCTGAGGGCAGATCTTCAACTCTTCGAGTCTGCTTCGACTTCGACTTGAAAAGCTTGGCTCTGATTGGTCAAACTGAGTGTAGCTGAACTGAAAAAGACGTGCTGTTACATTTTTGTGTCAAAAATACGACTGGCACAGACGTTGATTTAATACAAATCTTACCTAGAATCACAAAATAATGACATTCCAAATGTCACACGCCATGCAAACTTGAAGAAGCTGGGTAAAACAAACAAACAAACACTACATTTTCTATTAATTAGTTCCCCCAAAAAACTCTAAATCCTGTCATCACTCGCCCTTCAGTAGTTCCAAACCGTTTAAGACTTTCGTTCATCTTCGAAAGAAAAACAGATATTTTAATCGCTCGACACGATCGCTCTATATAATGTAACAGTTTAAATGTATACTTCTAAATCTAATCACATTCAAGTAACATAAGCAGAGATGAAGCACGCACAGCATATCTGATCAACGGAAGCTCATTATCATAAGAACCAATCAGAGCCGCTCAACGTGTGTTAAACGTGTTACAAGTGGGCCTGAGTGAGTTCAGTGAAAACATGGATAGCTGGAAAATTCCATCAATAATGGGGAAAGAGTAAAGTAGAATATACTTTGGACTTTTCTCTCAGTATAAGTCAAGTACACTTAAGTGTAATTTGAGAAGTACATAAAGTATATTTCTGAGAAGTATATAAAATGTAGACTGAAAGTATACTTTCTTATTTTCAGTTTAAAAGAAGTATACTAATAGCACGCTTGAATAAAGCTCTTCTCCGTGAGGGCGTGTCTCAGGCAGTGGGTTGAGTTCAGAGATAATGCCGTCATTGAGATGAGAAATGACTGATCTGGCTTTTCATTTCGCAGTCTTTGTTACTCTGATGAGGTTGGCAGCGTGTGTGTTGAGCCGCAGAATATCCACAGGGCTTCATAAAGCTAGGGTTTTTGAAAGGGCTGCCATTAAAAAAACAGTTGTGTCCAAGACTAGTGCACAAAAATACACCATGAATGCAGCACGAAATCTGGATCCCTGAGATGGGGAACTTAAAATATAACATGCTCTGATGAGTTATCATTCACATTTCCTGTAACCAGACTGATTTACTGGTTTAGAGAAAGCCATCTTAACATTTGGCTAGCTTCATTGCCAATACTAGGCTTTAAACTCTTAAAAATAGTAGATCATATTTTTTGACACCAATGATTACTGTAAAGTCTGTTATTCTACTGCTGTTCTTCTCAGTCTCCTTTGTTCTAGTCCCCGCCGGTCTTTAGTTGTCATGGTATATGATTTTGTTATTCTGCTGTGTGTCGTTAATATTCCTAGTTTGCCTGTGTGTTTATCTGCCTATGTTTTCCGTTCTCTTTGTCGGTTGTTGTTGAGTTTGCTTTCGTTCTATTAAAGTCCCCCTGTAGTCAATCCTTATATCCCTTAAAACTCATCTTTGATCACCAAAATGACATATTTAAACTTTTTTTTAAATTTCTTCATGGCTTAAAATATCTTGAATGTAACTCAACACCCTTGCCTCATTAGGGTCTATGAATATTCAAATGAGCCCCGCCTCCACTCACTGGGTTCCACCACAGGGGTACTTTACATAAGTATTGTTTTAACTTCATATTCGTTATCGTGTTCCTGTTTGACACCACGCTTTGCTTTAACCTGACTTTTGCATTCATTCACACATTTCATTTTTGTATTTGCCTTTAAAGTTTCCAAAGCCTTTCCTTTGTTGGATTACAGGAAGAAATACGGAGGCTGAAGAAAACATTTGAGCAGATTTACACTGTGGAGCTCAAGATGAGTAAATCGACTCTCACTGCTGTCTTTATCGGTAGGTGTTTTTTTTTACGATTTTCTTTTTTTATATATATAAAATTGTACTTCTGAAAACAGGTATATTTACTTAAAGGTGTAATGACATGACCTTTTATTAGGGGTTCAAGCGCTTGCCCTGTAACCCTATTGTAATTGTTAAATTTTCGAAGGATCAGCATTCTCCCCTAAAAGTGAGCGGGCAGACCAAACCGTAAGTTGTAGAGACTTGAAACTTTGAGGGATGGTAGTACTCACACCGCCTACAACGTCACCAATGTTCGCCCCAAACGGCCTGACGGGGGCGCTACAGCGGTCAAAAGTACAAAATGGCTCATAACTCCTAAACCGTTAGGTGAAATTTCCAGGTATTTTGGATTTTTTTGAAAAACCTACGTTTGCGAGTTCTAGGTTTTTGGCCCGATCGGAATCAAACCAGTGCAGCAAGATTCTCTGAAGTCTGATTGTCAATAGTTCTCAATAAAACAACCCCCTAAGGGCCGCCAAAACGTTCGAAGTGGGAGGAGCCACTTTTTCTAAAAAGGGCTATAACTCGTGAACGGAATGAGAAATTTTCACCAAACTCAGCGCACCTATGTAAGAGCTCATTTTGTGGTGGCATTGAAAAGGACGCAGCGACTGGCCACTTGGTGGTGCTATAACAGGAAAAAACAGGAAAAAACATAAAATGGCTATAACTACTTCACCGTTAGTCCGATTGACTTGAAAATTGGCATCCAGTGTCTTTGAAATTTGAGCAGCTTTCAGACAAGGTTAACGGTTTTTCATGTGCGTAAAGGATTGTGTATCGTGTCATTTTTCACACACACCCACGACATTCATACCGCATGGTAGAACTCCTCTTTCTGAGCAACTTTGCCTCAAAGACTGCCGCCATCCATCGAATCGTTCTTCAAATATTGGAGATTATTTCAAAAAACAACTTTCGTGAGCTAGTCCTAGGTTTTTGGCTCAACCTCGATTAAAACCTCTGCGGCACAATTCTCAGTACTCTCTAGGTCAACAGTTATGGATAGCTGGATAGCTATAGCAGGGTCATTTAAAAACAGGCGTGGCCAAGTCTACCCAAAAGCCTATCATTCCTAAATGAATGATTTCTATGTGAACATTAAGCGTAGCGTTAGTTCTGGCAGGTCACGTTAGTCAAGCTCGCATCAGTGACTCTCAGCTGATCCACGTCTACCTATAGGAATACGACGCCTATCACCGTATTCATATATAAGCTCCTTCAGTATTATCAGCAGCTATTGCGTTTCTCAGGAGCGAATTACCCTCCTCCCTCCCCAGCTCCACCTCTCTCAGTCAGGATTTGGCCTTCTGATTACCCTTTGAATCAGAATAAATTCTCAAATTATGTTGTACTTAAAATCTTGAATTAATGATATCTGCAATATATTCATGTTGGTTCTGTTCTGTTTCCCCTAAGGGGGGTTATTGATGCTCTTGTTCATGCTAGACTGCATTGATGCGCAGGGAGTTCTTGCCCAGAACAGAACCATACCGCCAATCCAAACTATATGCTAATGGCCAATCGTATTTGACGATAGTAGTCTTGACAGAAATATAGTAAAGTGTAATTTTATTCTTGTGATCAAAGCTGAATTTTCAGCATCAATTCTGTGGTTTCCTATTGTTATTGTCACTGATTTCACTGTTAAATATAAATCTGACACAGGCTTTATATGTATTTATATACTTTCATAAACAGTAAATATAAAGAGAAGTATTCATTTTAGAGTCTCTGTGATGTCTTTTTTTTAGTTCTACGCTGCTATAAGTGGTTTCACATGTGTACATTACGTCCACAAGACAAAACACTCGCTGAATTTACAGCCCGTTCAACATCAGAGAGGTGGAAGGAACGAGTATTAGGGAGATAAAGCCCTTACGCTTTATTTCGGATTACAGTTTTACTGCTACTCTGAGTTCTGAAAATATGCCAGGAATAGTCTTACATTGGTCTTATTTGATTTCAGAGAATGTAATAACTTGGATAATGTTGTCTCGTAATTTGCTTTTGCATTATGTTCTGTATGTTCCTAGCATTTCTGCTGACTTCCAGTGGAGCAAAGCCAAATGGAAAGAACAAAAAGCAAAAACAAGGTAGCTTCAACGGGTGGGACCCTTTCAAAATGTACTCCTTTTTACCTTATTTATATTAGTATCTCAAATATACACCTTAGTACCTAAATGGTATATATTAGTAGCTACTGAAAGAGTGACAGTGACAACTTTTGATTTTTTTTTTTTTTTTGAGAGTCTATGCTAATAGTAATTTGCATGTTTGCCACATTCTTCTGACATTGATTCTGCTTCTCTAGTCGTTCCAGCAATTGAATGTGAAATGCGGGCTGGAAAGATCAATCTTCCAGAGTTTATTGTGAAGTGTCCAGGGAACTGCAAGGAGACCAAGGAGAAGGTCTATGGGACGGGTGTGTTTGCCTCAATCTCCAGTATCTGCAATGCTGCTATTCACAGGTGAGCTCAAACAGCTTGTGTTTAATGAGACCCGATGTTATGAGACTAGCCTGTGCTAGTTTAATGAGATGTTAAAGTTTGATCAGTATTAGGGTAAAACACAATACTATGCAAAAGCTTGGACTGCCTTGACCAAATTACAAGTTGCTAATCTAATCGAAAAGAAACTAACACAAGTTTATTTTTTTTAACTAACACATTAAAAAAATACATACTATCAGTCTGTTCTTTGGTTGAGTTAGTTAGTAGTGTGTTAAACTGGCGGTTATGGTAAGGGGCGGGACATTTCCCAAACACACTTGAAGCGCTCGACCAATCACAACACACTCATCCAGCCGACCAATCAGAGCACAGTGTGCTTTTCAGAAGGAGGGGCTTCATAGAGACAGGAACTAAACAGAGCGTTACTGACAGACTGGGAAGAGAGGAGCTGCAACAATGGAGAATATGAGGAAAATAATCAACATTTGAGCATGGAAACCTAGTAGATCCCAAAAACAACATCAAGACTTTGTACAAGGGCATAATATGACCTCATTCATGTTTTACCCCACATGATAGCAGCTCAGCACTTGCTGTAGTTCTTGTTGTCCTTAGTAGTTGTTGTGGTGTGGGGGAAATTAAGCTTTTTATAGCATTCCTTACCTGTCCGAACCCTGTATATGAGGCTGTGGATGTATATCAAGCAGGGAGAAGATGTCTTTAGAGATCGCTTAAAGGGGTGATGAACTGAGAAATCAAAATTTCCTTGAGCTTTTGACATATAAGAGATCATCATACTATAATAATATCCTGTAAGTTTCAGAACTGAAAACTTCCTTGTTAGTCCAATAAAAGCTTTTATAGACATCAGGCTCAGCAAACGACTCGTTTTTCAAAGTGGGGAACTATGACGTCAAAGAGGATAAAACACCGCCTCCACAAAAGAAGATCAACGCCTACTTCAACACGGCCTGTTTAGCCCCGCCCACCGATTCGCCCAAACATGCTAAATAACATAGGACGACATGATGATTGCTAAACCGGATCGAGCTACTTCCAAGCAATAAACATGCGGTTTACTAAATATTGTGCAGTGCCTGTTTGTGGAAGAAGACAGTCTGCATAAGCTTCCTTCGGATTCCAGCATGGTTAAACTTTATTAAATCAGTCAATCACAATTTCCCGACGGATCTGCCAGCAACATGTAAGTAACCATGTGTATTCTAATGCCTGATCTGCGATCAGTGATTTCTGTGTAATTATTCAAGTTCAGATATTTCTCTTAAAATCGTTCAATACTGTTTATGCATCAGTGACTAAACGATCAACTTCACATAATTTCTCGTAGTATTATGAAAATAAACTTTTTTAAACTGTTATTAAATTATATACAGAAAGCGATCAAAGAACGATCCCTTTCGCCCAAGCTGTCAATCAAACAGCACAGCGCGAGCCGCGAGAGCTTATCTGGACACTTACCAAACTCGTGATGAAATAATGACACTGTTACACTACACAACGAAGCTCTTACTGTGTACTCACATCGTGTTTGCATTGTGATTTGGTGTAAGCATTTGTGAGAGTGCAAAAATTGCGTTGCAATGATAAGATCTTTATTCACGCGATCAACAGACTGTCTCATCTGCTCAGTGCTCATCATGCTGCAACCTTTCATGTGATGGAATAGATTTAAGTATAATGCTTTAAACGATACTTTTCACGATTTGTTAATCTCGATAGCTGTAATAGTAAAAACGTAGTAAAAGTTTTCGAGAGAGTTCATGTAATACTAGCTATTTCATATGCAAGCATGTCAGCCAATCACAGCAGTCGGCGTTTGCACTGCAGTCTCACAGCAGACACGCCCCTTAAAACAGAGCGTTCAAATCTGAGGCTGAAATCAGGCTTGGAAAAATGGCTTTTATTTATAAATTATGACAATTTTTGATGTAAAAATCATACTAACATTATAAGGGCACCCCAGGCAACATTATAAAATAATAAAACAATCCAGTTCATGACCCCTTTAATAGTGGGGCGGCTAAGCGCAGATTTTCATCAGAATCGATCACTTAGCGATAAAAGCATGAAATTTGGTATGAAGGCTTACAAAGGGGGTCTTATCAGATTTAGGACCGTAGGCCAGTGTTGGTCAAGTTACTTGGAAAAAGTAATTAGTTACTGATTACTGATTACTTCTCCAAGAAAGTAATCCAGTTACTTTACTGATTACTTATTTTCAAAAGTAATTAGTTACTTTACTAGTTACTTTACTAGTTACTTTTCAAAAACATGATGCACGAAATGAATACGCTATAAAGCAATATACCTTTCTGCTTAATTATATTCTTTCTGCATATTCCATCATCTAAAATTGAATTAAATGAAACATTCTTTTTTAAAACTTGTTTTATTAGTTTCAGTATTTTAACTTTATGCACATTGCATCAATGACTCACTCATTAAGATGGTCTCCTGCCGCCTCCTACTGGCGGTTTATAAATATTATTTCTATGCATAAATAATATTTCTTATTTGTATATTCAAAAAATATGTTAAATAATCTCATTACATTATTTAATGCAGTTTATTTGATTGGTAACAGCCCTTTAGCATCTTATTATTCTATTGTAATTTATTGATCAAATTTAAGAATTTTAAATCAAAGATGAAGCAAACGATTAGGGAAAAATGCCCTTTATAAAGGTTACAATATCATAAATATGCCAATTTATATATGTTAAAGCTGACTGAACTGATGAGAATACTGATTCGGAATAAATTATATTTACAACACACACAAAAAAATCTAATTTTTTTCCTGTTCTAACAAATGTTTTTACTCGGACAAGTGAATGACCGACTGAAGGACAAATGAAAAGGCTTAAATGTTGAGTCCTGGTATATATTTTTTATTATTATTCATTTATTTACCCATAAACCTGGCTTTAGGAAGCCATAAGTTACAGTGGCAAGAATAACTTTGTGAAACCTTTGGGGGTGGTGGACAGGGTTTACATTAAGACAGGAGTTTGCCTTAATCTAGTTGGTCATGCATTTCTTTTCTTTTATTCCACAGCTGATGTGTGCAGTTTTTTATTGCTTGCATTAAAATAATTTTCTCTTGATTTGTTTTTTAATTGCAGTCTTTTTCTTCTGCCATTCATGCTTATCAGCTCCATGCAATCTTAAGTTTTTCTTGGTTCAGCTGCACACAGTTTGCTAAAATAAAAGACCCATTCTTAGAGCTGTTGACTTTTCTACCTTGGGAAAGAACGTTAAACGAACAACTTAAAAAGGCATGACAAATCATGACATAAGACTGACATCACTCACAACGTACCAATGCATTATCCCTCATGAACAAATATAACGTCTGATGTTTGCACGTGCATACAGTTTACCATTACGACATCGTTCATGAATAAACATGACGTCTGAACACGGACAAACGATGCGTGTTGACGCGTCAAAATTCACGCGTTTCGTTTAAAGACTTTTGAACGCGATCGCTTGCCATAGTGTTTACCACTGACTTCGCGGCGCTCATGTCATTGTCACTCACGAGTCACGGCTCACGTCGCGAGACAGTCTCGCAGTATAACGCAGTAACGCAGCCTGCTTACGGGGAAGTAACAGTAATCTAATTACTGTTTTTGCAATTGTAATCCCTTACTTTACTCGTTACTTGAAAAAAGTAATCGGATTACAGTAACGCGTTACTTCTAACGCGTTACTGCCCATCAGTGCCGTAGGCGCTCAAAATTTGGCCCCTGGGGGCCATGTCGGCCATTTTTCAAAATGGCCGCCAAATATGGATTTCGTAATGGGAAAATGAATTAAAAGCTGCCAGAAACATAAAATGCAATAACATATTTCACCATAAATACATGTAAATATGAGCACACTTTCACATAGAAGGTCTTTAAACTTTAAAATATAAGATATGTTTTTAAAAAAATTGAAAATGGCCACCAAATATGGATTTCATAATGTCATAATGGATAGACGACAGAAATTAACAATTAAAAAAGTTGCACATTTGATCATTAATCAATCTAGTTCATTTTTAAACAAAAAAGAAAAGAGGTTATGATATCTATCAGAAATTATGTACTTTTTAAATGTATATTTAAATATTTAATATTAAATTGTGTGCATATACTAATACGCATCATTTTTACTTGGTAGTTTGTCAGTGACTCCTCCTTATTCAGTCAGTAGGTTTCATCTTGTGGTGGCCACAGTTGAATATTATTCTCTTTAAAATCTAGGGAACTGGTGGGATGTTTTACTCTTGACTACAAGGCAAAGTCAGTTGAATGTGTTTCTCACTGTTACTCAGTAAAAATAGTGTAGGCTAATACTGCAAGTAAGCAAACATAACTCAGACAGGCAAATATAACATGAAGTAGATTTTAGTCTGCAGGAATTTAGAGTTAGGATTCTGTGAAATAAAGTAGGTGTACATTTCCACAGAATTTCATTTAGGCTGGTTATCTAAACTAGCTGCAATTCATCCTATTTATTTCATTGTAAATCTGTGCTCTTGTACGGCTAGTTTATACCACCCAAAGCTAATCTCAGTCAATTCTTTGCTTTCCAAATGCTCTCACCTTGACTAGAAATATTAATTGTAAGAACTGTTGAGTCCTGCTGGATTATTTGCAAGTGGTTTAGTAGGTAGGCCTACACATCACATTGTAGACCGAGTTTTCCTCACAAGAAAAACGTAAATTAGCACGATTAGCATGATTACCACAATTAGTCAATCGATTTAATCTTTTTTTGTGCCAGTTAAGTGAAATAGAGTAGCCAATATTTTTTAAAGTTATTAGCACACATCTTTTAAGTTAGTAGTAGACCTCAAATACAGTTCCACTTCATAAGAAAAACTAAAACTACAAGACCACAACACAAGAACTACTGTGATCCAATGCAATGGCTAAAACCTTCAAATGATTTAATCCTGGATATACTGATCCCCCAACACAAATCACTGACTGGGAATTGGGTTTCATTTGTCAGAATAATACACAAGAGCCACTCAGATGCCCATCAAATTGTCAAGAGCAGGTCAATACTGAACGTTACAAAAATCTGGCAGAGAATCTATTAAAATTTGATGAACTTAAACAACTCCCGTTATCTCTACAGATTGCACGGTTAGATGAAGGGCATGGTATA
The DNA here is from genome assembly GCA_022829025.1 of Squalius cephalus. Lineage (NCBI taxonomy): Eukaryota > Metazoa > Chordata > Actinopteri > Cypriniformes > Leuciscidae > Squalius > Squalius cephalus. The sequence goes on along the minus strand of CM040811.1, from coordinate 917,738 downwards.
GAAGCCACATTTATTAGGAATTATTGTATCACCATTGGTTCATTGCTTTGGTAGAGACCAGACAAAGATCAGCTCTTAATCACTTGTCACTGTGATGTCTAATTTTGATCACATAACATGAATTTACAGATAATTCATTAATCCATGTATAGTAATATTTAGTATTACAGGAGCAAATTTTAAAACATATCTTATATTTTAAAGTTTAAAGACCTTCTTTGTGAAAGTGTGCTCATATTACATGTATTTATGGTGAAATATTTTATTGCATGACCCCCAGGGGTCAAATTTCAAGCGCCTACGGTCCTAAATCTGATCAGAACCCCTTTGTGAGCCTTCCTACCAAATTTGATGCTTTTATCGCAAAGTGATCGATTTTTGCACTTAACCGCCCCACTATAAGGCCTTCCCTGCTTTAAGAGCATCTGGTAGCATCTGATCCTCAGGCGTCTGTTTAGAGAGGCTCCTGAGAGGTTTGGCGAGTACATGAATTTATGTTATGGCCTCAGTGGTCAAGTTCTGACACTATGAAACTTGATAAATGAGCAGAATTACACAGGGGGATCAGGTTGCACAAAATGCCTCTTCAACAAATACTGTTTCTTATTGCTTGCTGTGATGTATCGGTCAGTGCACATGTGGGCTGCTGGTCTGCATCATGTCTAGGACTCATTCCCTGCTCTCTCCTGGATCTCCTTTCTCTCTTATACTTTGGTACACATTTTGTACACAGCATTATAAGGCAGACTGCATGCATTGAGTTTGGATTATCTCCAGAAGTGATCAAACCCTCTTTGCCACTGGATCTCAGTCAAATTTAAGTTGCAAGATCTCAATTGAATTGCATATCTAATTAAGTAAATGCATTTGCATAGCATTCTATAATTAGCTATAAATTAAATGTAATGTTTTGACTAGATATTTGCTTAAACCTACCGAATTTACTAGATCTCACATGCTTAGTGTTTTTGTGTTTGTTGTTTTCAGTGGAGTCATCACTAACTCTGGAGGAAAGGTAATTGTCATGAAGATGGCAGGACAGGCGATCTACAAGGGCAGCTTTGCCAACGGCGTCCGATCCCTGTCCTTACCCAACTGGAGAGAATCATTTTCTGTCTCAGGTAGGGTGAACTTTACTCTGAGCAAACACTCCTACATGTAGGCTCGCTATAGCGATCAAAATGAAATGAGAAACATGGAAAGACACACTAATTTCATAAGAAACTTACTTTCTCACATTTTTTAACTTATGTTTTGAATGTTGGATTTATAACCTTTGGTTTTATGTGTCAGTGGGTAAACCAAAGAAGGGAGTGATATATCCATCCACTCTGGTCTTTGTACACTCAAGACCCACCATAGTGAAAACAGGTAAGTGTTTGAGCCAGATAGTAATGCTAGTTTGTCATATTTCTATGTCTTTAAGTCTTTAGCTCAAACAATAATGCATGGCACTAACAATGCCAAGATCATGGGATTGCTTAACTCCCAGCAAACTCCCCTTTGGCAGAACCTGATAGAGTGTGCATTCATGGTCAGAATCTTGTTCACAGTCGCTCTTTGATGATGAATGTCAGTGTCCAGTAGCAGCTCATCATCCATTCATGTTTCCTAAGGTGAAACCAAAGACCTGTCGTACTCCACAGTGTCACCAGTGACAGAGGCTCCAGAGGCGGAGCCGAGCACCACCACAGCTCCGCCCACAACCACTCCTGTGACCACGCCCACATCCACAGCTCCACCCACAACCACATCAGCCAAGCCACGGGCCACCGTTCATAAAGTCCGCGAGGCAGGTGAGCCAATCTGTTCAATGCCTGTTTATATTTTTCATTTAATGCCTTGAATGAATCATAGTCCCTTAAAATCATAGTAAAATCAATCCTATGCTTTTATCCACTTGTTCTTGGGTCAGTTTTTCAGTACCCTCTTAAAATGAACATCCTGACTGGACAATATGGATCAGGTTCCCTCTCAATCTGTCCTTTTTCCTCTCTCTGTTTCTAAAGCAAAATCTTTCTTTCTGATCTAGGCAGCAGTCACCCGTATTTCAGCTCTGTTGCACGTAAGTCGAGCGGGCATGTCGAAGCCTACCTCATGTGGGACTTGTGTTCTCTGCTTTCTGCTGTCGTATTATTTTACTCAGAGATCTGTGGGTGTTTTTAGATTTTTTGTGGTGGTTTACAGAGCTAATGGTCTCTTGCAGTTTTCCTTTGATTCTTGTTATTGTAGTAACCGTCTGTGACTTTTGGGGTGTAGATGGTGTTGGCCTGTGAAATCCCTTTTTTTTTAAATCTAATCCACTTTAAAGCACGCATGAAACAGCATTTACTTTCCACAACATGACGAGTGACAAATAAATTAAATAATAAGAAAATTGTAAGGTGGAGTTTTATTTTATCCACTGATTACCATACCAGTGACAATTGTAGTTGAAGCCAGTGTTGGGGAAAGTTACTTTTAAAAGTAATGTTACAATATTGCATTACTCCCTAAAAATTAACTAATTACATAACTTTTTATGTAAAGTAATTTAAAGGAAATGTACATTTTATACAGAGGAATGCATTACGTTTATTTGCTTTTCTTTTTCTCACCTGCTGTTACTTTACACATTATATAAAAAATATGATTACGTAATACACACTACTTGTAATTCAAGTTACTAGTTGCATCAAAAAGTAATCTGATTACATAATGCATATTGTAAAACGTTACTTTACTCTTTATATAAAAAAGTAATCTGATTACATAATACATGTTACTTCTAATGCGTTACTTGTTATATCAAAAAGTAATCGGATTACATAATACACATTACTTCTAATGCGTTACTTTACTTGTTATATCAAAAGGTAATCTGATTACGTAATACAGGTTACTTTACTAATTATATTAAAAATTCTGATTAAGTAATACAAATTACTTTTTAAAAAGTTACTTTACTAGTAACATCCAAAAGTCATCTGATTATATAACGTATATTGTAATGCGTTACTTTACTCAATATATCAAAAAGTAATCTGATTACATAATACACATTACTTCTAATACATTTTTCATTATATATAAAAGTAATCTGATTACATAATACACACTACTTCTAATGTGTTACTTTACTTGTTATATCAAAAAGTAATCTGATTACATAATACACGTTACTTGTAATGCTTTACTCCAACACTGGTTTGAGCACCAGTTGTGTCAAAGGCAACATTTTGATAAAGGTTAAAGATATTTTTTTCTTTAGAATTAAATGCACTGATGAATCCTGTACAGTTCGTGTTGACTTTAAGGTTACTGTTACAGCTGAAAAAGAAACAGAATATATCTACTGCTTCAATATCTATGTTCTCTCTAAATGCGGCATGTAGGACAGTCACAGAGTGCCCAAGGAAAGGGTCCTACGCAAGGTAAGTCCTGCTTTAACACTGTGTAGTCTTCACTTCCTGTCAGTAACACAAGCTCTAAACTCTAACCGTAACATTTGTCTTAAGCATTTAGAGGCAGCTCAGTCTATGCCAATAGGTTTTTACCACGCACAAACACAGGTAAACCACTCTCCTATTACTCTGTCTGTGTTTCCTTTTATTGTGATGTTTGACTGTTGTGCTTTGTTTTTAAGTACTTTGTACTCTATACTTTCTCAAAGTAAATAGCTTTATTGAGTTTTACTGGTGATTGTTTGTGTCCTGAGCTGGATGAGTTGTGTTGATCTTGATGTTTTTTCTATTGTACGTCTCTTTAATCCAAATGTGAATGTGTTCCAAAATCTGCTGTAAGTGTCACTTCCTGCTGCCAGCTGGTGGCGCTATGACTGTGAACAACAATAGCAACATTCATGTGATCAGCCCTCATGAGCAAACATACAATTTAATCTAAATCAGAAAATGCACTAGTATATGAGACTCTTCCTGTTTCTCTTTTTTGGCATCAATTCCCTTGCCATGGCAACATCATTAAAGATATCAAACATCCACTCGCAATTGAGCATCTTTAATGTCTTGGCATCATATTTACCAAGTTTGGTGAGAATTGTATTAATCTCCTTGGAGGAGTTCAAATTGAGGGAGAAAAAATCAAATTCTGCAATTTTCAAAGGATCCTCATTTAAATCCATGATGGCCGACTTCCTGTTGGTTGGAGCTAATGAAAAATGTCAAACCAAAATTTATTCAGACACCTTCAACATTTCTCACATTATCACAATTTATTCGTTATAGTTTAGAAAATGGTAATACAATGTGAGAAGAACTCAGAGTTTCACTGGTTTTGTCCACAAATGAATTATGTGGAATATCTGTCAGCTGTTAAATTTAACTACACAATTAGATAATATCAGTTTAGCTCAACCAATCACCAAGCAATACTTAATTTTATTCAGTCTGTGGTGTAAAAAAGGTCACCAAAAAACACTTCAGCAAAACATGATCAGGTCAATGTTTATAAATGTTACTGGTAGTCACTGTATGAAGAATGTTTGGGTATAATATGTCACAGTTTACTTTATTTTGCATAAATGGACTATAGTGTTCTGCACCCACTAGTAAAAAAATATAAAAAATGATATCAGGTGTCTGAATAATTTTTGGTTTGACTGTATGTACAGAGTTTGGTGACTCTAGGTAAAACTAACACCACCAGTGTAATTAAACCAGGGCATGAACCAGCATAGTGAACGAGCCAATACATTTTAATTCCAGACACTATTCCGGCTGGTTTAGTAATTAACCTGTAAGCATGAATTTTATAGGTCTAGTTGGCTTTGACAGGTTTCCATTGTTAATGTAAATGTACTGTATTCTTTCAGTGAGTGCAGCTTTAGATGTGGCTGGTCTTGAACATGTTTGTGTTTTTACGGCAGGTGTGCACCGGCCAGACATGGGCTCCACCATCCGAAGACAGCCGCATGTTCCCTCAGCTTCAGGTTTGCATGACTCGTTCACTCGGTTCAGACATCACTCAGTAGCAGCTGTGGTGCAGGCATGAACTCTTGCTTTCTTCTCTCTTGGATATCGCTCCATCTGTTTCACATTGATAAGCAGCTTTGAGTCGGGTGCAGCCGCAGTCTGAGAGAAAGCAACACACGCCGCAGTCTAATCCCAGTAAGTATCTGCAGATGCCCTCTTTTAGCATGTGCGTGTCTTTGAATGTGTGCTGATACACATCAAACAACGCAATTAAAGAAGTCCAATGCTCTTTTTTGCATCTAGAGGGATCAGGTAAAGCACCTTTATACATTAGTGAACTTCTCTCCAATGAACTAATCATACATGCCAGTAAACAAATATTGAGCTTTCTACTTCACCAGTGTCACTGATGTCAATTAAGTTAAAGACCAGTAATAAACTAGATGCTAATGTACTAGCCCTGTCATTTGTTCCTAAGGCATGAACAAGCATCTTTTGGTTGATTTGTCACTGATTCCTGAGACTTATCTCTGGCACAAAATATCTGATGATTTTCAACTACAGATCAATAAACAGGATGTTAATATTTAACTTGATTTTTACACGCAATTTTGCCACTAACTTTGCTCTCCTGTCAAATAAGACAATATTTCAGAAACAAAGTCAAACCTGAATCGACACTTGTGTCTCTGAGCAACACAGTTGTAATGTTTGTTAATGAGTTTGTTATGAGTTTGTTTGAACACCAAAATGACATATTTAAATGTTTAAAATGAAAATGAAAAAATGTAAATGAAAAAAGCAAAAAACTTTATGCCTTATAATTTCTTGAATGTAACTCGACACCCTTGCCTCATTTAGTATGCGCGGTTCTATGAATATGCAAATGAGCCCCGCCTCCCCTCACTAACCCTAACCTACCCATTCGAACTCTAGGCTGATTTACCCTTGGTTGCACAACCCTCTAGGTAACAGCCCGGGTCCTTATAGCTATTTTTCTAAATTTTATACATTTTTCCATAAATTTTATATAAATTTAGGGCCCTGAACCCTCAGTAGTTCTCCCCGGGCTAATATTGGGCACCTCGAGCTACTCCAGCCCTCCTTTAAAAGTACATTTTCATAAAATAATTTTTTTTTATGTTATTAAAATCAATTTGAGATCGTTGGGTGTGGTTTGAACATACTAACGTTTACACCTTGCTCAGGAAACCTAAGAGGTTATACTAACATGAAAATTCAAAATGAGATTCAAGATGAGAGGGAGTGCGTACTGGAGGACGTGGTCTGGCTCGGGCTGACCTAAAGTGGTCAGTGGACGGATGGCCCGCGCACAACCAGGCTCAGACCTTAGGTCTGGGCCTTGGATATTTCATTCCACTCCCTCAGCTCAGAGATCCACTGGTTGACGATCACACGTTGATCTGATTGGTTACAAGGTAGTTTGTGACGTCAGAAACACCAGCGATTTCAAAGCGTGTTTTTGAGACTGTCTTTGGTTCACTGCAGTTTTAAGGAGGAAATACTCAGCAATGCTGTCGACTTATGAGTTTACACATGCTTTGTCTTAAAGCAGATTAAAAACACCACATAGACACATAAACATCATTAAAAGCTGGATTTACACCACAGGGGGACTTTGACATTAAATAATAATATTTAAATAATATTTAAATAATAAATAATCTGTTGACACAGATACGTGGAGTGTGTCAGGATCCAGAGAAGGGAGGACCCAGGCGCAGAATGAACAGGGAGTGATATTTATTGACAAAGACAAAACACAGGCAGGAACAGTCCAAACAATAGAGCAGGGAACACACTGGAGAACAGGCTGGTCAGGGATGAGACAAACCCAGGCTCTTTGGCAACAGTGGAAAGTTGACAGCAACTCAAGGAACCAGAGGCTTGGCACAGTGGAGATGAAACAGCACTAGAGCGGCTCGTAAATAAATAATTTCTCTAAATAGTACTTACAAACAAAAAGAAATTAAACAAGACTGCAACCTTGCAGAGAACTGGAGAAAAAGAAATAAAAGATTGCTTAACAAAAAATAAAGAGCAGTAAAAACAAGGCTTGAGAGAACTAGAAGTAAATAAAGACGAGAACTAGACTAAACACACAGGGACAAAGAAACTAGAATTTAACAAAACAGAAATAATCAAACAAGGAAAACTAAATCTACAGTAGCACTGACTGTTACACTACACACGATGAACGCAGACAATGCTCAAAACAAACCAGCAAAGACATGAGGGAAAGAGGCACAATATTTACATTTACATTTAGTCATTTAGCAGACGCTTTTATCCAAAGCGACTTACAAATTAGGACTAAATTAAGCGAGTCATCATGAAGAGGCAAAAACAACAACAACGCAAGGAGTGCTCAAAATACGAAGTTCAGGCATTATTCAGAGTAGCATAAGCCTGATAAGTGATGTTTCAAAGGGAAAGGATTTTTTTTTTTTTTTTTTTTTTTTAAGAGGTTAAGTGCTCACGGAAGAGATGGGTTTTCAGCTGTCTTTTGAATGTTGTCAGGGATTCTGCATTCCGGATGAGGGAGGGGAGTGCGTTCCACCAGCAGGGAACTGTGAATGAGAATGTTCTGGAAAGTGATTTTGTGGCTTTCTGTGATGGAACCACGAGACGTCGCTCGTTGACCGATCGTAGGCTTCTGGCAGGGATGTAGACTCGTAGGAGTGAGTGAAAGTAGGAGGGAGCTGAGCCTGTGACAGATCTGTAAGCAAGCGTCAATGCCTTGAACTTGATGCGAGCAGCGAGAGGTAGCCAGTGCAGAGAGATGAACAGTGGAGTGACGTGTGCCCTCTTGGGCTCGTTGAAGACAAGGCGAGCTGCAGCATTCTGGATCAACTGTAGGGGTTTGGTTGCACATGCTGGAAGTCCAGCCAGAAGAGCATTACAATATACAATATAAAGGGACCAGAGCACATGAGGATCAGGTGAGCACGATTAGTGAAAGAGGACAAGACGTGGACTAAACAAGGGGGCGTGGTGACAGGACACAAGGGGGCATGGTGAGGGGCGTGGTGACAGGACACAAGGGGGCGTGGTGAGGGGCGTGGTGACAGGACACAAGGGGGCGTGGTGAGAGGAAACAAGGGGGCGTGGTGACAGAAAACAAGGGGGTGTGGTGACAGGACACAAGGGGGCGTGGTGACAGGAAACAAGGGGGCGTGGTAACAGGAAACAAGGGGGCGTGGTAACAGGACACAAGGGGGCGTGGTGACAGGACACAAGGGGGCGTGGTGAGGGGCGTGTTGACAGGACACAAGGGGGCATGGTGAGGGGCGTGGTGACAGGACACAAGGGGGCGTGGTGACAGGACACAAGGGAGCGTGGTGAGAGGAAACAAGGGGGCGTGGTGACAGAAAACAAGGGGGTGTGGTGACAGGACACAAGGGGGCGTGGTGACAGGACACAAGGGGGCGTGGTGACAGGACACAAGGGGGAGTGGTGACAGGACACAAGGGGGCGTGGTGACAGGACACAAAGGGGCGTGGTGAGGGGCGTGGTGACAGGACACAAGGGGGCGTGGTGAGGGGAGTGGTGACAGGACACAAGGGGGCGTGGTGAGAGGAAACAAGGGGGCGTGGTGACAGAAAACAAGGGGGTGTGGTGACAGGAAACAAGGGGGCGTGGTAACAGGAAACAAGGGGGCGTGGTAACAGGACACAAGGGGGCGTGGTGACAGGACACAAGGGGGCGTGGTGAGGGGCGTGTTGACAGGACACAAGGGGGCATGGTGAGGGGCGTGGTGACAGGACACAAGGGGGCGTGGTGACAGTACACAAGGGGGCGTGGTGAGAGGAAACAAGGGGGCGTGGTGACAGAAAACAAGGGGGTGTGGTGACAGGACACAAGGGGGCGTGGTGACAGGACACAAGGGGGCGTGGTGACAGGACACAAGGGGGCGTGGTGAGGGGCGTGGTGACAGGACACAAGGGGGCGTGGTGACAGAAAACAAGGGGACGTGGTGACAGGAAACAAGGGGGCGTGGTAACAGGAAACAAGGGGGCGTGGTGACAAGACACAAGGGGGCATGGTGACAGGACACAAGGGGGCGTGGTGACAGGACACAAGTGGGCGTGGTGAGAGGAAACAAGGGGGCGTGGTGACAGAAAACAAGGGGACGTGGTGACAGGAAACAAGGGGGCGTGGTAACAGGAAACAAGGGGGCGTGGTGACAAGACACAAGGGGGCATGGTGACAGGACACAAGGGGGCGTGGTGACAGGACACAAGGGGGCGTGGTGAGAGGAAACAAGGGGGCGTGGTGACAGAAAACAAGGGGACGTGGTGACAGGAAACAAGGGGGCGTGGTAACAGGAAACAAGGGGGCGTGGTGACAAGACACAAGGGGGCATGGTGACAGGACACAAGGGGGCATGGTGACAGGACACAAGGGGGCATGGTGACAGGAAACAAGGGGGTGTGGTGACAGGAAACAAGGGGGCGTGGTAACAGGAAACAAGGGGGCGTGGTGACGACACAAGGTGGCATGGTGACAGGACACAAGGGGGCGTGGTGACAGGAAACAAGGGGGCGTGGTAACAGGAAACAAGGGGGCGTGGTAACAGAACACAAGGGGGCGTGGTAACAGGAAACAAGGGGGCGTGGTGACAGGAAACAAGGGGGCGTGGTAAGAGGAAACAAGGGGGCGGGACAACAGGAGCACATGACCAACACAAACACACAGAGCCATGTACTCAAACACAAGACAAACAAAGACAACACAGATAAGGCTGCCAGGGCAGAACCAGAACCCTGACAGAGTCATACAAACAACGAAAAGTCTAAATATCAGAGATCTTGAAATTGTGTTCAGCCAGTCTAATTTGAGGACCGGAACTAACTGTTCTGTTATCAAAGATGAATACTAAAATGTTAACCCAAAAGTACCAGTTCATTATTTTAAAACCACCTGTGCTCAGACCATAACTTCATACTTTTTGTGTCTCTAGGTTTTTTGTTTTTGTTTTGGTCAACAATTTCTAAGAACATTTGTAAGAGTAATACAAAATATAAAGCTTTTCTTGCTCAGTGCCTCCTTTTATATTTCACCTGTAATTTAATTAATATTTCCATGCTTCATAAACTTCAGCTTGTTTTGTCTCTTGTCTGGAGAGAATCAGCTCAAGTCCATGTTATGTCTTGTATGTTGGTAATGTATTGTAAGCAGTTTCTAAATCTCCCTGTCTAGCATTGGCACGACGAGATTGGACGCACCCTGCGTACGCACGACCTGATTGGTTCTCTGGCACCAGAAGGCCAACAGGTATCTGCAGGCCCATCCAGTCCAATAACGTAACCCTCCATAAGCCAACATTAAAGGAGACATAAACGAAGGCTAAACATGCTTTTAAACTCCGAGTGAATATCCATAAACTCATAATAATTCATGCTAATCCTTACTCCTTCATGTCTAAATCTGACATGAGGCCCAACCATCACTTTCTGTGTTCAGATAGTAGCCACTCAGTGCCAAACACAGGCTATAAATGGAGCAGGACGAGCATTGCTGACCCCGCAGGTAAGGATAAATGTAGAAGTGTTGTTATACTGTAAATCCACTACAGTACCAGAGGAGAATAAAAAAGAAACACATAAATCTGCATTATGGCTTCATAGTGTGCATAGCACATGTCTGTTTTGATCACCATAGCATCATATCAATGTATGATGTTCCTACAAAGTCTGCTAGTGATTTGTACACTGCACTTACTTCCTTCATGTGGTTTAAATAGACCATGATGACACAAGCTTTCAAGGCCGTTTAATAAATCCATGCCAATGTGCGGCCCATATGATATCAAAACATTCAGAGCATGTGTTTCTGCTATATGACTTTGGCTTTATCATCCATGTCAGAGAACAGGTGGTACGCTACGATTTTCTTTACAGCTTTTGATTGTCTGGCTTTTTTGCTAACACATTCACACAGGTATTATGGGTATGTTTTCCATAATGCACTTCGCTGAACTAACAGTTCCTGCACATGCTGCCTCTCTTCTGCAGTTCTCGACCCACGGCCTGATAACACAGAGTACGAGCACCCCTATAACTTTGGACAGTTTTGTAAGTATTCTCTTATTTTATTTTGGAGTAATGCTAAATAAAGCGTAAAAGTCTATGTGAAGAGTATAAGTTACTGTTTACATGTGCTATAACACATATGCAATGTTCCATATGTGTTAAAACAAGGGTTTCCTATTGAAATAAAATCATAAACTATCCCAAGCTGTTTCGTTTAGTTGGTTTAAGCCGGTTTTCCAACATGGCCGAGATGATCTGGTTTAGTACGTCTCCCAGAGGTTGTCTCATATTTAATGAAGCAAAAAATTGCATCATTGATTCTTTTATTTTCCTCTTTATTACTGGTGAAGCTGCTTTGAAACAATCCGTATTATATAAAGTGCTATAGAAATAAGCGTGACAACTGAGACATGAAATTTAATTTCTGCATTTAAAAAACTACTAGGGAGTGTTTTAACACAGCCTTAAATGTTTTAAATGAATGTGTATGTGTGTGTATGGTAATGTATTTTTTGCACGACTTTCAGGAGATTTTAACTCTCCTGATGTTGAAAATAAGATCTTGTTCTTATAAGTGACTTGCCTGGTTAAATAAAGGTTAATAATAATAAATTATACTCATGAAGCAAAATAAAATAGTATATAGAGAACAGAACAAATAAATGCATCTTCGAGAAAACAAGTGAGTATAGGAATGGTAGGAGGCTTGCAGCGAGTCTCTGATGGCCGAGTGATGGACCGCACACTCATATCACAATAATGTCTGTCCCCGTGTCTGGATCCAGAGGAGTCTTTGCTGGGAACTTCAGTCTTCTTCTGCTGGATTCTGGGTTTGTACCACAGGGTCGGTTTCATGGGAAGAAGTGTATGGCCCTCGGCTTTACTGTATATGTTTAAAACCACAGGGCTCGTGGCTGATCTGAAATCTGTTACTGGTGTTACTGTAGTGAGGAGGGTCACCATCACTGTGAGTCACTGTGTCTTTGTGAAACTGGAGGCCAGACTCATGTGTACATGATCTCTGTTTCCAGCTCGTGAGCCAGAAGACCGCAAGCCTCCGCCTGAGACGAGCCCCAGCAGAGGTGTGTCACAAACACAAGCACATTTATATACAAAAGCCCACAGTTCTTTCACAATGCACAATATAGTCCAGTGTCTGCTTAAAGTGCACCTATTATGCTATTTTAGAAGTTCCTAATGTTGTTTTGGAATCTCTTACGATACGTTTACATGCATCCAAGATCAAAAAACACTGTAATGTCCTCATAATCTCCACTGCACATCAGCTCTTTCCTCTCAGTGTCTGAAACGCTTCCATCAAAGATTCAGTCTCTCTAAACCCCGCCTCTCTGTGAGCTGCTCTGCTCTGATTGGTCAGAAAGCAAACGCTCATTATCATATGTGACACAGCTCTTGATTCACAGTGATACGAACAGTAATGATGGCGTGGGTTTTACCGTATCAATCTCATCAAAGTGGATTTGCTTTGTCAGCAGAAACAGCGTCTTCTCGACACGAACGTCACGAACCAAACTCTTCAGTCTCAGATACACTACAGTGTTTGAGGGCGGAGCTAAGAGACGCTGCTCAGCCAATCAAGACCAGTGCATTATGCAAATTAGTTACAAACCTAAATAGATTCAGCAGGAAGTGAGACTGAATTACTGACGACTCTTTTCGGTTCAGAATCACTTCTTTCTTTTGGAAGACTTTCTTTTCTTTGATCTATGAAACTTTGCAGATCTTTCACACTCACAAACATCTCTATTACACACTACATGAAAGGGAATATCAGAAAAAGCATAATGGGGCACTTTAAGAAACTGTGATTGGATATTGGATGTTTTTTTAATGATTGTGTGATTAATCATTAATTAGTGTGTGATTACTGTCACAGAGGCGCCTGCGGAGTCAAACCCATTCGAGTCAGGTGAGGAAACTAACGACTGACTGAAGTATTGATGGAGGCAGATAAAAGCCTTCAATGCAACACAAGCTCATTGGAAAAACTTTCCTATACACACAATTCACTGCAGTTTCCAGCTGAAATGAACACTAAACACAGTAAAACACCAACAAATTGTATTCCTTTTGTACAGGGAAATATTATTGATTAATATAAACTTATTTGCACGCTGTTCCTTACACAATACTATGTTATGAGCTGAAACACTTTTATCATAGTGCATGATTTGTAAACTAATGCATTTTGATGTTTGCATCACATAAATAGCTCAATTTGTGTGGCTTTTTTAACAAAGTAAACTTGCTCAGTAGCTCACCTGATACAGCAGTGCAGAATCGCTCGGGTACGAGTCACGATGAAAGAGCTCAAAGAAGCTTTAAAATGGCACGGTTGCTTCAGCAAATGTGTTTTTATCACATGTTTGTTTTTGTACACACTATAGGTTAGGGTTTAGTGTAGGTGCAATGTTATTTTCAAGCGCATTAATCTTGTAACGACGCTCACTGGACATTTCATTTTTGAACGATCATCATAATAATAAGTTACAAAATTCACATTCATCTGTTTCCGTGAAAATTAAACACGCTTTTGGTGCCACTCACTGGACATTTCACTTTAAAAAAATAATTTTGCAGAAATGTTTTTGCAATGAGCCTGTGTTGCTTTATTACATGTTTTGCATTAAAAAGTTAAGTAACTTGATCAGCAAAATCCAGTACCAGGTTCTAGTGGCCTTTCTTCTTATGTAGGCAAACTATTTGATTTTTAAATTGGGACTTGATAATATGTTCATACACTTAGTTCTTCACAGTACTATAGATAAGGTACAGGGTTGATGTGTAATAGCAACATCCTCTGATTTCCCAGGATTTCCCAACACTCGAGGACACGATTCAACAGCCAGAGCTCCTGAAATCAGCGATCGGACACACGGAGATCCAAGTACATTCCTTCAAAACTGACACTGATAATAATAGACTAATACTCGCTTGCTTTCATGGCTTTCATTGGATTCTCATCCGTCTCTGTAGCTTGTAAAGTTGATATTGCGTTCCTCATGGATGGCAGCTGGAGTATCGGGAAACGACGATTCAAGATTCAGAAAGACTTCCTTGTGGAGGTTTCCCAGGCTCTCAATGTGGGCGTAGAAGGAGCCATGATGGGCATCATTCAATACGGGTAATAATGTGTCCCTGTGCCTTAAAACAGACAGATGCTGGAGGATTATTAATAAGAACAATTGAGGGACTGTCACTCAACCTACAACTAACATGATCCCGTTAGTATTCGCAAAATTACGAATAAAATGTGGTTTTAGCATACATTAATTTCCCCTCAGAATAAGAAAGAGCTTTAATGCCAATTCTGCTTGCGTACACAAGGCATTTTTCTTGGTAATGAAGCTTCCAGCCCACACAGATAAATACAACAACAAAACAAATAATAAGATTAAAGAATAAAAATATGACCGTCTTAAGACACGTTTAGGTTAAGTCAGAATAGACATATATACAGATTATTAACATATTACACACTTGTTTAGATGAAAGATCCACTGAAAGGTACAATATCATTATACTTTCACTGACTAAAGTGAAAATATATTTACATTACAAGAACATCAGAGATGTGAATGAATCTTAAAGGTGATTGTAGAATATTGAGTTAAAGGGATATTTCACAGCTGGAAAGATGAATGTGTAAAATTGGGTCATTTATGTAGTAGAAATGTGAAATTATTTTAGAAGTTGGTGACTTCTAGACTGAGAAAAGCCAGAAAATGTATTTTTGGCTCATGTGGATGAAATACAGAAATACACAATACAGAAATCTCTGCTCAGGGGGACATGAGGGAGGGAAGCACATCATTCCAAAATACTACCGGGTTTCTACTGATACAAAGCTGAATGCCAGTCGGTGAAGTGTCCCTTTAAGGAATTTAAAATATATTTATATACACTACTGTTAGATTCTGTAAGATTTTTTTGTTTGTTTATTCTCTTACAGTATAATCACCAAGGATGTATTTATTTGATAAAATACAGAATACAAAAATACAGTAAAAACAGTGAAATATTATTCCAATGTAAATCAGCTGTTTTCTTTGTGAATATATAGTAAAGTGTAATTTATTCCAGTCTTCAGTGTCACATGATCCTTCAGAAATCACTCTAATATGAGGATGTGATGCTCAAGAAACATTTATGATTATTATCAGTGTTGAAAACAGTTGTGCTGCTTCAGATTTCGGTGGAAACCGTCAAACATTTTATTTTTTAGGATTCTTTGATGAATAGAAAAATCAAACAAAACGCTTTTTTTTTAAGTTGAATTTTTTGCAACATTATAAATGTCTTTACTGTAACTTTTGAACCCTTTAATATTAATCTCTTTTTTTTTTTTTTAAAAACCTTACTGATCCCAAACTAGCTTGATTTGTTTTGAGTATAATGTATCATTTATTGAAGTCAGCGGTTCTTTGAATTTCAGTTCTGACCAGTAATCAGGAGATTTGCAGATTTGTACATCTCTAAATGAACTTACATGCTGTCATACACAAATGTACCAAAATATAACTGGCATGACAAATCATAAGCATTTAATTTCTGATCCAGGGATGATGCGGTCACAGAATTCAGTCTGAAACAGTTCTCCAGCTCCAATGACGTGAAGCCAGCCATCAGTAAAATCGTCCAGAAGGGAGGTCTGTCACATGTAGGTGAGTGAATAACACTGAACCGCTCTGAGCTGGAGTTATCACGTGGTTTCACATCTCTGTTCCAAATAAGATCTAAATCTGAGCTGGGAACAGTGGTGAAATTACAGGGCTGGTGCCACTCTGTGGTGTTTCTGTGTAAGCTGACCAAATGCCTGAGGTTTATCCAACCTAGAGATTTGGTTGTATGGTTTGTGTTATAGATAGTGTCTCACTTTCATAAAACAGATGAATCCTGTAAAACAGCAGCTGCCTGTAAAGTCAAAGATAGCCTGAGGACACAGCATTATCTGCTTTGAAGAATCTGGTTGGATGATGTTTAATCAGAGCCGTAGCCCTTCATCTTCTCTATATGATTTACACAAACACACTTGTTTGGACTCTGAAACCCCTGAGGACTGCAGTGACCATGAAAACTCTCTGGACACTTAAAGCACACACAATGCATGAATTTTAAGGATAAATTGAACGCGGATAAATCATTTAGAATAAACACTGCAATGTTCCGTAAAACACAAGAATTGTCCATTTGGATTTCATGGTGACTTTGATGCAGCAACATGTTTAGGTGTGCTTGACGTGCCTCGATACTTTTAAGGTCCACTGAGGGCAGCATTTCTAAAAATATTTCTTCTTAAATCCATGAGCTTAAAGTTTGAATATTCAATTAAACTTAGCGGAGCAAGGTTTTACTAACAGCTGCATTGATAGTTTCAGCAGTGGCGTGCAACACCCTGCCTTTCCCCGAGTCCTGGAAGCATTTAAGGAAAGCGTTTGAGGGCCGAGACTGGAGGCGAAACAGAGCTGCGATTGAAACACAGAACTGTAGATGTTTTGTGCTGACTCTGGCTCTGTGTTCTTTAAGGGAAGGCCCTCTCCTACATCAACAAGCACTTCTTCAGCGATGCTAATGGGAACCGAGGCGGGGCGCCCAACGTGGCGGTGGTGCTGGTGGACGGCTGGCCCACTGACCGGGTGGAGGAGGCCTCGAGGCTCGCTCGAGAGTCCGGCATCAACATCTTCTTCGTCACCATCGAGGGCCCCGACGAGAATGAGAAACAGAACGTGGTGGAGCCCAACTTTGTTGACAAGGTATTAATATCGAGAGAGGTGGGGTGTCCGATTTCAGTGTGTGCCGTGAGAAATGAACACAATTATTGGGCTAGTATTGTATTGTTCACGGTCAAAACAGACCAGAGAACATCATTTTATTTTCATTAAATGAATGTACTATATTTCAACATTCTTTCTTTAATATTTGAAGAGTTCAGATGCAAAAGCCTCTAAGTGCCATCTGAAATTTTCTTATAGAATGATCATTTTTATCAAGCTCGTATATTTAAATTCAGTAATTTTACTTAAATATACGAGCTTGATAAAAATGATCATTCTATAAGAAAATTTCAGATGGCACTTGCATCTGAACTCTTCATTTTGTATTTCATGTTACTAAGTGATAAAATAAAAAGGTATAAATTATGGACCATTTATTTCTATTTAAAAATGTTAAATTATGAGAAAAAACACATTTGATACTTATACTCAGCAATGGTGTTGACTTATGAATTTGCACATGGTTTGTCTTAAAGCATATTAAAAGACACACCACATAGACACATAAACAACATTAAAAGCTGGATTTTCACCACAGGGGGACTTTAAGTTAGAGCAAAAGTATTTAAAATCCATTGAATGGAGGCAGATTGGTATGGAAGCCACAGAATAAAAATAAATTTAAAAAAAGGTAATTGCGACTTTATACTTTATAACTCACAATTGAGAATTTATATTTCCCAATTCTGAGAAAAAAGACATGACATGAAATCACAATTGCAAGTTATAAAGTCCAAATTGTGAGATGTAAACTCACAATTACAAATCATAAAGTCCAAGATATAAATTTGCACTTCTGAAAAAAAAAAAAAAAAGTCAGAATTGTGAGATAAAAATAACCTTTTATTTTTTATTCTGTGGCGGAAACAAGCTTCCATAGATTAGGGCCATCTGGTGGATAGAAATAAAGAAAATATTCTGTAAAAGCCTGTTTACGCTGCCGCTTTAAATACTTGAGCTTGTATTTATTGGTATAGTTGTAATGTGGACTCTGCTATTGTATTTAGAATGATTTTTAAACTTTATCATTATGTTATCGTCCTTGAATGCGAATAGGCCTTAATGCCATGATGTCGCCACTGGATGCCTATAAATACATACAGGGCAAGTGTACAATACAAGTGGTGCTATTTTTTACAACCTTTTAGCCTTTATGAATCATGTCCATGATTTGTTTTTGTGTTTACATAAGAAGTGCCACAAAAGTCATCAAGTTTCGTACCATTCCAGAATTTTTGTTCTGAAATTACTGACCAAAACCAGAAGGTTAAGGAACACTTTATTTCTTGTTTTGTGCTGCAGGCTGTGTGCAGAACCAACGGCTTCTACTCGCTCCCGATCACGAGCTGGTTCGCTCTGCGTAAAGCCGTTCAGCCTCTGGTGAAGCGTGTGTGTGACACCGACCGCCTGATGTGCAGCAAGACCTGCCTGAACGCCAACGACATCGCCTTCGTCATCGACGGCTCCAGCAGCGTGGGAACCGGGAACTTCCGCACCGTGCTCCAGTTCGTCGCCAACGTCACGCGGGAGTTCGAGATCTCGGACACGGACACGCGTGTAGGAATCGTACAGTACACGTATGAGCAGAGGCTGGAGTTCGCTTTCGGACAGCACAACAACAAAGCCGACTTGCTGAACGCTATCAAGCGCATAAACTACTGGAGCGGAGGAACCAGTACGGGAGCCGCCATCACGTACGCCGCTGACCAGCTCTTCAGCAAATCCAAACCCAACAAGCGTAAGATCATGATTGTCATCACGGACGGACGCTCCTACGATGACGTGAGGGCCCCGGCGCTGGCGGTACATCGAAAAGGTGAGTGCGGCGAAACACCTAACGTGAGGTAGGACGCAGTAGGTTGACATCATTATCGAGTTTATAGACCAAAATGGTGCAGAAAGCGATTTCTGATAAACGCTGTTGATTTGATTTGATTTGAAATCATCAAAACAAACAACCCCGACCCAACAGGACCACACCCCTATCTGTCATAGCTCCGCCTCCACATTCAGCAATTCGCTATGATACACAGGAAACGACTCTGGCGGAATCTGCTGTGCCCCCTGCCCGATGGTATGATGTCATCAATAAGGGAAAGCAATTTGTGTTTCTATGATAATACAGGTCAAATGTCTAATTGTTGTTGTCTTTGATTGCAAAGTCATCCCTTCCATCCCAAAAAACAAACACTGTTTTATTTTACATTGCTTGAAACGGGAGGTGGAGGAGGTTTAGAGGCTAGTTCCAGTCTTATAATAATAATAATAATAATAATAATGCAAATGAAAAAACAAGCGTAGATGACACACAAGTATATTTTCAAGCAAAAGACAGCATATCTTAGTTCTGTAAAACACTGCAAAACCAACGTTACCAATGTTTTCAGGCCTTCCAGCTCCTTAACCCTCTGAGGTCTGGGGTGTTTTTGGGGTCCTTGAGATGTTCTGACATGCCCTTACATTTGTGCTTTTTTCAGTTGCTTATAAACATATCAATGGCAAAAAAAAATTACACTCTATATAGCACAAACAGGACTACCATGATATGTGAGCCACATGTATGTACATGTTTTCATTTTTGAGAGAATAATGTTTATGCATGGTTATTGAAAAAACTAAAAATGAAAGTTTCTGAAATAAGGCCACAAAACACATACTAAATATATGTCAATAAGACTTTTGACTAATGGATGTCGTCGCTTAGAGTTTTTTTTTTCTTCAAAATGATGTGAAAATCATCCTGCCTAATGATTCACATAAAACGATACATTGATTTAAGTTTTGTGAAACACTTTTAGTTTGGAAAGGCAATATGCGGATGGGGCGTAAACGATCATGCATATTTAGTAGTTCACACCTGATGAGACAATGCCCCTGCATAATTAATGAGCCATTCATTCAGGTGTGTCACCTATAGCTAACTTAAATATACAAGCTTCATAAAAATGATCATTCTAGAAGAAAATTTCAGATGGCATTTAGAGGCTTTTGCATTTGAACTCTTCATATACACACACACACACACACACACACATACATATATATATATATATATATATATATATATATACATACAAATATATATATATATATATATATATATATATATATATGCATACACACACACATATATATATGTGTGTATATATTTATACACAAATATACATTTTATTTATATTTTTTTATATACATATATATATATATATATATTTTCTTTTTTTTCACAAATTGTGCTTGCAAATTGTATAATATCCAAGGTAAACATGTCTAGTAATTGTGCAGTTAATTATCATACTGTATTTTCAGTTTTGGAATATTTATCCTCTCCCCAAATTTGTTACTAATAAAACAAAATACAAATTATTAAAAGAAAAAAATTATATTTACCTTTTAATAGTTTGTTTACATCTACCTTGTAAATATATTTTTTTTATTAAAAAGGTTACAATTACAATAACATTCAAGTGTAATCTTACAGTATATTCTACAGTAAAAACTGTACCCAAATCTAGTCAACAAAATGTTAATTTGCAGTTTAATACGTTGCTTATACAAATAGCCTACATTTTATTTCAACATATTTCAGTCGATTTTTACTCATCTCAGTATAGCAATACAGTTTGCTAAAACATCATCATTCATTCACAAACGCGATTTAAATTTAAACTGTCTTTTTGCCAGCTGTGGTAAACAGCGCGCATCTCTGCCGTTCATTCATTCATAAACAGAAGCCCGATTCACGTGAGAAGGAAAAAAAACTTAGCCTATACTGTATTCCTCAGCTCAGTCTGATCCTTGCTCCTCGAAATACCCGCACTTCTGAGGGACATTTTCCATTATTATTGTTCCTCACAGCGCTGTGAGACGATGTAAACAAGTAATGATCTGAATAAACTTGTGTTTTCGCGAGCTGATATGGGGGCGTTCACAGGTTTGCGTGGATTGCCTCAATCATTTGCGTTTGAATAGCGTGCGCTCTCCGTGGGCGAAGTCACATTACATTTGAATCAGCTGTAATGAGCTCGACTGGAATCGCTCTCTTTTAATACAGATTTCACAAGATGAGAATATTTGTTTTTTATATAAATTACTTTATTTAAAAGAAGAGAATTCAAGCTTCATGCCTGTGTGTCTGTATGTCTGTTTGACTGAGTATTCGCTGAGTTATTGTTCATTTTCGGACGCCTTTCACAATGGACTACACTGACAGAGAGAAGGCAGAACTCGCTTCATGTTTATTTTTCTTTATTTGGCAAAAAGCACAACACTTTGTTTTTATTGTGAGTATACACAAAAATAATACACATTTAACAGAATCGATTGATGTATGAAACTTGTTTGTAAAATCAAAGTCAAAAGAGTATTTCGGGTCTCAATTCAACTGATAAGGAAAAAAGCGAGCAGATCACGCCGGCGTGATTGTCGACCTCAGAGGGTTAAGGTCTCTGCAGCATTGGAAATCAAAAGATGCAAAAGAGAACTCAATTGGGAACTGTTGCGCTGTCTATTCACATTGAATTCTCTTTTGCGTCTGATTGCGCTTGAATGTTTTAAAAGCACTTTAATGAATGACTGGCTGATCATAGGACAGGCCTACATTCAAACCATCCTCGGTCAGATGCCCTCTCTCGCTTTGCGGAGCTGGTCCAAAGGACTCCAGGAAAACAGAAACAATTTATCACAAAAATGAACACGTTCTTTCTGAATTGCACGCAGGCAGCGGACGGTCGCGGTGTGGTGCAAACCAGGCTTAAGCCTAACCAGGGCTTGACATTAACACCCGCACACCCGCCAGATGCTTTTTCAGCAGTGGTGTGTAACGCAGTCACTCCTATTAGACACTTCGGCGGGTTGAATTTTATATATATTTTTCAATTGTAGTCTTTTAAAAAGGCATCTCAAATAATAAGTGCAATGTAATGTTGTAAAAAATATTGATTTTTCGATACATTTTGATACTGAAAGATCTGAAACGTTTCAATACTCATTTTCCACAGAATAGACACACTACACCAGTGTCTCTTTCTCTCTCTCTCGTCTCTCCGACAGCGAGTGACACACAAACCCACCTCTCCTCACTCACTCCTTTCATTTGCTCTGGATGAATATTGTCACAGGGCTTGAATTTCGCAGTGGATTGCACATTTTACTCATTCCCACAGATGCTCGCACCCAAAGTTTGTGCGCATAAAGCCACCTCTCAGTACTAAATTGAGTTCTTTTTCTAAGCTTATTGCGCTTAAACAGTCAAATACACACAAAATAATGTCAAAATGCCGGCCATGGCGAGTATTCACGTAAACATAGTCAGTTCCCTTTCAAAAGCTACAATCGATGCTGCGCTGCTTAGCGCACTGGGAACGTCTTTAACGAACGTTGTGACCAGCTGTGAATATTGTGTGTTACACGTCAATAGAATTGACCCGGAGGTATTATAGCCTCGGTCGGTGACATCATCTGCGCGCACCCGCGACACAAGGCTATAAATAGATGAGCCACAGCTGCATCGTCGGGTCTTTTGTCTTCAGAGGCCTTTCTGTGCATGTGTGCAAACATCTCTCTCTATATCTACTACAGATTTTTTGTTAGGAGTTAGATTCCAACTGCAGATTTTTTCTCTTTCTCATCTCTGATAAAAAAATAAAATAAAAAGTGAAAAGAGTTAAATCAAAGAAAAAGAAATGAGTTAACAACAGAGTCGCTGTGTCCCTCCATGTTCTCGTCCTGTGTCAGAACTGGATACACACTGTTTTGTTTGTTTGGGGGGGGGGCTCTTGCGTTGGAGCAGGGCGAGTGCTAGCATTGTAAGCTGTTCACAGTTAAAATGCTGCGTGCTCGCCTTAGCTACTTCCAGACCGCACCCACATTACCATCGTGGGGCCCCCGCATGGATCTGGCTGACGAGCAAGAGACGGGTCCGTCCCTATCGCTTGCTTGATCACCAGATCCACACGTCCCCTCGCATGATCTCGAAGCGTGCTCCGGTGCTTCTTCGGTTCACGCGGGGGACGATGACGAATCTCTTGGGTCTGCGGACCATGAGCAGCCTACCTCTGAGCATTCCTCTCACAATAATAAATCCACAGATCCACTCAACTGCCAGATTCCTTCAGTTCTGGACTTCATGCAGGAAAAGTTGTCGACAGGCATATGCCCCTCTACTCTGAGGGTTTATGTGGCCTCTCTTTTGGCTTGCCACGCCTTGGTCACACAGGAAATATCCTCTGCTCGCTTGCTTCATTCGTGGGGCCAGACGACTCAGGCCGCCTGAAAGAACCAAGATCCAAGAACTCTGATTGAGACCCCCTTTGAACCTCTAGAGTCAGCGTCTGACAAACTTCTGACCCTAAAGATGTTTTTCTTATGGCAATAACTTCTTTAAAAAGAATCGGGGATATGCAGGCTCTGTCGATTTCATCATCCTTAGACTTTGCCCCAGGAATGGTGAAAGTGATTTTTCATCCTCATCCTGACTACCTGCCTAAGGTTCCTTTCTCGACCGAACATCGGGTCACCCTTGAGGCCTTCTGCCCCCCAGCCGTTCACAACACCGGAGCAGGAGAGATCTCACAGACTGTGTCCAGTCCGTGCTCTTCAGGCTTACATCCACCGCACTGGCCAGTGGCGTAAGTCAGAGCAATTGTTCGTCTGTTATGGGGGCCGTAACAGGGGGGCGGCCGCCACCAAGCAGACCATGTCACATTGGGCCAGGGATGCTTTTGCTTTTGCCTATGAGGCGCACGGTCAAGCTTCGCCAACGGGTCTAAGGGCCCACTCCACCAGGGGGGTCACCCTTTTCAAATGCTCTGGCATGGGATGCCCCCTTACAACTTGTTTGTGATGCGGCAGGCTGGTCCTCTCTGCACACATTCATAAGATTTTATAGTTTGGATGTTCATGCTATTCCGGGCTCTCATGTCCTTGAGTCACACATCACATCACAAGCTAATGTCTGAGGCCTTCTCGCATTCTTGTGAGCACACCTACACAACCGTAAGGGGTCCAGACACCTCCAAGCACGGCGGAGTGGGTATTCCAGTTCCCAATGCGCTAAGCAGCGCAGCATCGATTGTACCTTTTGAAAGGGAACGACCCGGGTTACTTGACTGTAACCCTGTTCCCTGAAAAAGCGGAACGAGATGCTGCGCTGCATTGCCGTGCTGAAGATGTCCCAGGACTGCTCTTCAGACAAAATATCCTGACGATGCAGCTCATCTATTTATAGCCTTGTGTCGCGGGTGCGCGCTGGTGACGTCACCGACCAAGGCTATAATACCTCTGGGTCAATTCTATTGACGTGTTACACACAATATTCACAGCTGGTCACGATTAAAGATGTTCCCAATGCACTAAGCAGCACAGCATCTCGTTCCGCTTTTTCAGGGAACAGGGTTACAGTCAAGTAACCTGGATCGTTCTGTTTTAAGTGAACGTAAACAGTTGAGAAAGGAAACGCATGTGTAACAGTATGATGGATTTGTGCATCATGTCTTAAAGTGAGAGCAGCCTAATATACCTGCTGCCAAATTATGAGATAATAATAAAAATATCTATATGGCAGTTTTTCCCCATGGTATCGATGTCAAAATTGTGGCGAGTGAAAATGCTAAGTGGTTAGTAACTTTGGAAAACCACTAGCCACAGTGGCTGGTGAGCAAAAGAGTTAGTCAAGCCCTGAGTCTAACATCTGACTGATTTCTGAGAATGTTGTACCAGGACCAGCCAAGGATGTAGATCTAGAATCACATTAAACGTCATAATTCACAGGCTGTTGCTAGAACTTTTTGGCCCTGAATAATAAAAGTGCCCATTTTTGAGTTTTTTTTTTTCATGTATTTGCGGTGTGATGTGATGGAAGTTGAAGTGTTTTCCTCTGCTGTCTCTCACACTCCAGGTGTGATCGCGTACTCCATCGGGATCGCCTGGGCAGCGCAGGACGAGCTGGAATACATCGCCACTGACCCGGACAGAGAGCACTCTTTCTTTGTGGATGAGTTTGACAACCTCTACAAGTATGTATCAAAAATTATTAACAACATCTGCAACGAATTCAACTCCCAACCACGTAACTGAACCATTGTGGAATATCACCAAAAATCCAAGGAGCAAGTGCATTTCCACACAGTTACAATTACAGTGTTACAGGTTTAGTGCCGTTAGAAGCGGGCAAGATGTTTCCAGCTTTGATATTTTGCTATTTAAACAAAATACAGTGTGGAAATGGTAATTTAACAATGGCAGTGAATGTGTGTTCAGTGACTTTGGATTACAGTGTGACGGACTTGTATTGGTATGAGAGAAAACACAAGCTTACAGTTTTTGCATAGATTGTTTCAGTTAAAGATTATTTATATTTTACATGCTAAACACAATAATATGAAAAATTACATAATAATAATATCTTTTTTTCATATGGAAAGTTAACCGTCTGCATAAGATAGAAGTGCCAAGCAAAGAAAATGTGTTAATTGTAAATGAAAAATCTTTTTAAATAATGTGACGAATGAGATTTTGCATATGTTCAGAAGACAGGATTGTTAATGCATGCATGAACTGACTGATGTTACTGTAATGTACAAGATATTTGTCAAGGCACAAAGGTGACCAGTATTGGAGTATTATGACTGTTTCTAAGAGGAGTTACAGAAAATAGAAGAAGAAAGGCAACATTCAGAAAGCTCCGGTTGTGTGGTTTGATGACTCATATCCATTCGAACAGATGTTGATCGTAGACCTAAAAAGTGTTTTACTTGTCATTTTAAATTCATATATTGAAATTTTTGTATTTGTATATAAAAATGCTTGTATTTTTTTTAAGATGACACAATTTGTCCTATATTTTAATGTAATTTTTAATAAAATGATTATTGAAAACCAGCAAATTCATTGATTTGGACTGTCTGTGAAGTGTCTGGGAGAGAATATCTTTAAACTCTGCCAAAATCTTGATAATTATTTTGGGTAATAAATCTGTCAAGCCATAGTATGCAAGCAAATGTGTTTGTTTGTTTCTGTTGTTGTTGTTCTTTACATTGCAGGCACACACAATCGCACACATGACGAGTAGATTTATATGCTGAGATTTATTCCAAAGAATAAAGTCAAAACATTAATGTAAATCATGGCCAATATGGTAAGTTAGTTGAAATTCAAAACGTACGTTCGGGAGGAGCCTAAACATTCAGTCCTGTCAATCATCATTACGAGCATACTATTTAATCAGCAGACACAACGTCATTTCATTGACAAATTCTTACAGCAGCCCTCCTCTCCCCTTCTCCTCCGGCTGAACGGGCAGGCGAACTAGTGAATGTCAAGTTAAGTACCTTAAATAATCTGTGCTATTGGTAATTGAATAGAATGGGTGGGTAACAAATTCTGTACTACTCAAGTCCATTTTATTTAGCACTTTTCACAATTCACATTGCTTCAATAAGCTGTGCTATTGAGAATAGAATAGAATAGAATAGAATAGAATAGAATAGAATAGAATAGAATAATTGGGCAACATAAATTCTACACTGCTTATGTCAATATTATTTAGCGCTTTTCACAGTTTACATTGCTATTGAGAAAATAATAGAATTGTCACATTTCTATTTTTTTTATCTTTTCAGTTCTTGTCGGTTATTTCTATCTGGAAGGCCCTGAAGAAATCTTCCGCTCTCAGGTCCCCAGATCCAGAGTCCGCTCCCAAGTCCATTCCAGAGGGTGAAACCCTCGAATCCGCTCCTGAGATTGAAACCCTCGAGTGCGTTCTAGAGTGAGAAATTCCGGCTCCAAGGATTACAGCATTGCCAATTCCAAGGGTCACTGCCTGCTCTCCCAGACAAGGCCACAGAAGCCATCCCAGAGCTGCCTGCTCTCCCAGACAAGGTCACTGAAGCCATCCCAGAGCTGCCTGCTCTCCCAGACAAGGCCACTGAAGCCGTCCCAGAGCTGCCTGCTCTCCCAGACAAGGTCACTGAAGCCATCCCAGAGCTGCCTGCTCTCCCAGACAAGGCCACTGAAGCCTTCCCAGAGCTGCCTGCTCTCCCAGACAAGGCCACTGAAGCCTTCCCAGAGCTGCCTGCTCTCCCAGACAAGGCCACAGAAGCCTTCTCAGAGCTGCCTGCTCTCCCAGACAAGGTCACTGAAGCCGTCCCAGAGCTGCCTGCTCTCCCAGACAAGGCCACAGAAGCCTTCTCAGAGCTGCCTGCTCTCCCAGACAAGATCACTGAAGCCTTCTCAGAGCTCCCTGCTCTCTCAGACTAGGTCACTGAAGCCGTCCCAGAGCTGCCTGCTCTCCCAGACAAGGCCACTGAAGCCTTCCCAGAGCTGCCTGCTCTCCCAGGCAAGATCACTGAAGCCTTCTCAGAGCTGCCTGCTCTCCGAGACAAGGCCACTGAAGCCGTCCCAGAGCTGCCTGCTCTCCCAGACAAGGTCACTGAAGCCGTCCCAGAGCTGCCTGCTCTCCCAGGCAAGATCACTAAAGCCTTCTCAGAGCTGCCTGCTCTCCGAGACAAGGCCACTGAAGCCTTCCCAGAGCTCCCTGCTCTCCCAGACAAGGCCACTGAAGCCGTCCCAGAGCTGCCTGCTCTCCCAGACAAGGTCACTGAAGCCGTCCCAGAGCTGCCTGCTCTCCCAGACAAGGCCACTGAAGCCGTCCCAGAGCTGCCTGCTCTCCCAGACAAGGTCACTGAAGCCGTCCCAGAGCTGCCTGCTCTCCCAGACAAGGTCACTGAAGCCGTCCCAGAGCTGCCTGCTCTCCCAGACAAGGCCACTGAAGCCTTCTCAGAGCTGCCTGCTCTCCAAGACAAGGTCACTGAAGCCGTCCCAGAGCTGCCTGCTCTCCCAGACAAGGCCACTGAAGCCTTCTCAGAGCTGCCTGCTCTCCGAGACAAGGTCACTGAAGCCGTCCCAGAGCTGCCTGCTCTCCCAGACAAGGTCACTGAAGCCTTCTCAGAGCTGCCTGCTCTCCCAGACAAGGCCACTGAAGCCTTCTCAG
Organism: Squalius cephalus; assembly: GCA_022829025.1. Classification (NCBI taxonomy): domain Eukaryota; kingdom Metazoa; phylum Chordata; class Actinopteri; order Cypriniformes; family Leuciscidae; genus Squalius; species Squalius cephalus. The sequence continues at coordinate 889,990 of CM040811.1, read as the reverse complement.
AGCTGCCTGCTCTCCCAGACAAGGTCACTGAAGCCGTCCCAGAGCTGCCTGCTCTCCCAGACAAGGTCACTGAAGCCTTCTCAGAGCTGCCTGCTCTCCCAGACAAGGCCACTGAAGCCTTCTCAGAGCTGCCTGCTCTCCCAGACAAGGTCACTGAAGCCGTCCCAGAGCTGCCTGCTCTCCCAGACAAGGCCACTGAAGCCGTCCCAGAGCTGCCTGCTCTCCCAGACAAGGTCACTGAAGCCGTCCCAGAGCTGCCTGCTCTCCCAGACAAGGTCACTGAAGCCGTCCCAGAGCTGCCTGCTCTCCCAGACAAGGTCACTGAAGCCGTCCCAGAGCTGCCTGCTCTCCCAGACAAGGTCACTGAAGCCTTCTCAGAGCTGCCTGCTCTCCCAGACAAGGTCACTGAAGCCTTCTCAGAGCTGCCTGCTCTCCCAGACAAGGCCACTGAAGCCGTCCCAGAGCTGCCTGCTCTCCGAGACAAGGTCACTGAAGCCGTCCCAGAGCTGCCTGCTCTCCCAGACAAGGCCACTGAAGCCGTCCCAGAGCTGCCTGCTCTCCCAGACAAGGTCACTGAAGCCGTCCCAGAGCTGCCTGCTCTCCCAGACAAGGCCACTGAAGCCTTCTCAGAGCTGCCTGCTCTCCGAGACAAGGTCACTGAAGCCGTCCCAGAGCTGCCTGCTCTCCCAGACAAAGCCACTGAAGCCTTCTCAGAGCTGCCTGCTCTCCGAGACAAGGTCACTGAAGCCGTCCCAGAGCTGCCTGCTCTCCCAGACAAGGTCACTGAAGCCGTCCCAGAGCTGCCTGCTCTCCCAGACAAGGTCACTGAAGCCTTCTCAGAGCTGCCTGCTCTCCCAGACAAGGTCACTGAAGCCTTCTCAGAGCTGCCTGCTCTCCCAGACAAGGCCACTGAAGCCTTCTCAGAGCTGCCTGCTCTCCGAGACAAGGTCACTGAAGCCGTCCCAGAGCTGCCTGCTCTCCCAGACAAGGCCACTGAAGCCTTCTCAGAGCTGCCTGCTCTCCCAGACAAGGTCACTGAAGCCGTCCCAGAGCTGCCTGCTCTCCCAGACAAGGCCACTGAAGCCTTCTCAGAGCTGCCTGCTCTCCCAGACAAGGTCACTGAAGCCTTCTCAGAGCTGCCTGCTCTCCGATACAAGGTCACTGAAGCCGTCCCAGAGCTGCCTGCTCTCCCAGACAAGGCCACTGAAGCCTTCTCAGAGCTGCCTGCTCTCCCAGACAAGGTCACTGAAGCCGTCCCAGAGCTGCCTGCTCTCCCAGACAAGGTCACTGAAGCCTTCTCAGAGCTGCCTGCTCTCCCAGACAAGGCCACTGAAGCCGTCCCAGAGCTGCCTGCTCTCCGAGACAAGGTCACTGAAGCCGTCCCAGAGCTGCCTGCTCTCCCAGACAAGGCCACTGAAGCCGTCCCAGAGCTGCCTGCTCTCCCAGACAAGGTCACTGAAGCCGTCCCAGAGCTGCCTGCTCTCCCAGACAAGGCCACTGAAGCCTTCTCAGAGCTGCCTGCTCTCCGAGACAAGGTCACTGAAGCCGTCCCAGAGCTGCCTGCTCTCCCAGACAAGGCCACTGAAGCCTTCTCAGAGCTGCCTGCTCTCCGAGACAAGGTCACTGAAGCCGTCCCAGAGCTGCCTGCTCTCCCAGACAAGGTCACTGAAGCCGTCCCAGAGCTGCCTGCTCTCCCAGACAAGGTCACTGAAGCCTTCTCAGAGCTGCCTGCTCTCCCAGACAAGGTCACTGAAGCCTTCTCAGAGCTGCCTGCTCTCCCAGACAAGGCCACTGAAGCCTTCTCAGAGCTGCCTGCTCTCCGAGACAAGGTCACTGAAGCCGTCCCAGAGCTGCCTGCTCTCCCAGACAAGGCCACTGAAGCCTTCTCAGAGCTGCCTGCTCTCCGAGACAAGGTCACTGAAGCCGTCCCAGAGCTGCCTGCTCTCCCAGACAAGGCCACTGAAGCCTTCTCAGAGCTGCCTGCTCTCCCAGACAAGGCCACTGAAGCCGTCCCAGAGCTGCCTGCTCTCCCAGACAAGGCCACTGAAGCCTTCTCAGAGCTGCCTGCTCTCCCAGACAAGGCCTCTGAAGCCTTCCCAGAGCTGCCTGCTCTCCCAGACAAGGTCACTGAAGCCGTCCCAGAGCTGCCTGCTCTCCCAGACAAGGTCACTGAAGCCGTCCCAGAGCTGCCTGCTCTCCCAGACAAGGTCACTGAAGCCGTCCCAGAGCTGCCTGCTCTCCCAGACAAGGCCTCTGAAGCCTTCCCAGAGCTGCCTTCTCTCCCAGACAAGGCCACTGAAGCCTTCCCAGAGATGCCTGCTCTCCCAGACAAGGCCACGGTGGCTGTCCCTAAACTGCTGGAGCCTCCTAGGCTCCCTGAGCTTCCCTTGTGCCCTGTAACACTGGTACCATGCTGGAGGTTTCCTGTCCTGCCTAAGCCAACCCCCATGAACCTCCAGAGCGCCCACCCTCTCACCTCTGTGGACACCTTCTGGGAGGGGGCTGTACTGTCATATTTCAAGTTTGTTTTTAATCTGTTCAGTTCTTTTCTGTGTTTCTAAGTTAGCTCATTAGTTGTTATTTAGTTATGTCATCCTCTGTCCCCTGCCCGTTTGTTTCTATGGAGATTCTTGTTAATTATCTGGTTAGCTCCCTTGTTTGCCTATGCACTTAAGGCCTCACTTTCAGTCTCTCCCTTGTCTTGCACTGTTGTTGTTTGTCGTAACCTAGTCTTACTTTATTTCATCATAGTTTTAATTTATTACATTTGCTTTATATTTTAAAGGGGTGATGAACTGAGAAATCAAATTTTCCTTGAGCTTTTGACATATAAGAGATCATCATACTATAATAATATCCTGTAAGTTTCAGAACTGAAAACTACCTTGTTAGTCCAATAAAAGCTTTTATAGACATCAGGCTCAGCAAACGACTCGTTTTTCAAAGTGGGGAACTATGACGTCAAAGAGGATAAAACACCGCCTCCACAAAAGAAGATCAACGCCTACTTCAACACGGCCTGTTTAGCTCCGCCCACCGATTCGCCCAAACATGCTAAATAACATAGGACGACATGATGATTGCTAAACCGGATCGAGCTACTTACAAGCAATAAACATGCTGTTTACTAAATATTGTGCGTGCCTGTTTGTGGAAGAAGACAGTCTGCATAAGCTTCCTTCGGATTTCAGCATGGTTAAACTTTATTAAATCAGTCAATCACAATTTCCTGACGGATCTGCCAGCAACATGTAAGTAATGTAAGTGTACTCTAATGCCTGATCTGCGATCAGTGATTTCTGATGTGTAATTATTCAAGTTCAGATATCTTTCTCTTAAAATCGTTCAATACTGTTTATGCATCAGTGACTAAACGATCAACTTCACATAATTTCTCGTAGTATTATGAAAATAATCTTTTTAAAACTGTTATTAAATTATATACAGAAAGCGATCAAAGAACGATCCCTTTCCATTCGCCCAAGCTGTCAATCAAACAGCACAGCGCGAGCAGCGAGAGCTTATCTGGACACTTACCAAACTCGTGATGAAATAATGACACTGTTACACTACACAACGAAGCTCTTACTGTGTATTCACATCGTGTTTGCATTGTGATAGTGCAAAAATTGCGTTGCAATGATAAGATCTTTATTCACGCGATCAACAAACTGTCTGTCATCTGCTCAGTGCTCATCATGCTGCAACCTTTCATGTGATGGAATAGATTTAAATATAATGCTTTAAACGATACTTTTCACGATTTGTTAATCTTGATAGCTGTAATAGTAAAAACGTAGTAAAAGTTTTTGAGAGAGTTCATGTAATACTAGCTATTTTATATGCAAGCATGTCAGCCAATCACAGCAGTGGGCGTTTGCACTGCAGTCTCACAGCAGACACGCCCCTTAAAACGGAGCGTTCAAATCTGAGGCTGAAATCAGGCTTGGAAAAATGGCTTTTATTTATAAATTATGACAATTTTTGATGTAAAAATCATACTAACATTATAAGGGCACCCCAGGCAACATTATAAAATAATAAAACAATCCAGTTCATGACCCCTTTAATATAAGATAAATAAGAAGATGTCTTGTTGTCTTGCTGTAGAGTTTTTAATGCCATTCATTTTTTAAAGAAAGTTTAAGTCAATTTTAATTTGTGCTTTCACAATTCACATTGCCTCAATAAGCTGTGCTATTGAGAATATAATATAATATAATAGAATAGAATAGAATAGAATAGAATAGAATAGAATAGAATAGTTGGGCAACAAAATTCTATACTGATTATACTTACAGAACAATTAGTAAAAGTCTTAGAAACAATGTAAAAGCACAAAATGTGGCCTAGGCTTACTTTATTCCATCAAAAATTTGCTTCATTTTATTGCAATTTTAATATAAGATAAATAATGTATTGCTGCATCATTTTAAAATGCCATTCATGTTTTTTTAATGAAAGGTAAAGTCAATTTTATTTAGTGCTTTCAGAATTCACATTGGTTAATTTTGCCATGCTATTGAGAATAGAATAGAATAGAATAGAATAGAATAGAATAGAATAGAATAGAATAGAATAGAATAGAATGGTTGGGTAACAACTTATATACTGCTTAAGTTAGTTTTTATTAAGTCAGTTTCATTTACAATTCATATTGCTGCAAATAAGCTGTGCTATTGAGAATAGAATAGAATAATTAGGCAACATCAATTTACCTATATTTACCTATATTATTTACCTCTTCACAATTCACATTTCTTCAATAAGATGTGCAATTGACAATAAAATAGAATAGAATAGAATAGTTGGGCAACATAAAAAGCATGTAAGAGATCAGGCTCTGCTAAAGACACGTAATCTCAGGACATGACAGTCCTCTGGTGGCCTGGAAGCTGAACTGCTCTGACCCTTAGGGACGACATTTGCACATATATTCAGCACATGCTTATGCTTGTACGTCCGCAGGAGCCCTGTATAATCCATGTAGTACCGTTGATGAAAGATGAATCCAGTGAATACGACAATGAAGGGTTTGTGTATGTTCTTGTCTCAGGTATAAAGGATATTTGTGAGAAATGCTTGTCATGTCATTGGTGAGAGTACAGAACATGGACCTCTGATGAGATCCTATGATTATTCCCTTTTTCACATTAATTGCCTGCTAGTTTCCACCTACATTTTACAATAAAAAGCCATGGTATTGTCAAAGGGTAAAGAGATTAATGTCCTGACATTACTCACACTCAAAAACAAATGATTAACTCTTTCATGGTCATAAATGGAATTGATTTTTTTGGTTTCTCAGAAAAGTCTGTGCAGAAAGATAGTGAAGTTGAGGCAGAGTAGAATGAAGAAGGGCAAGATCATGATCCAGGTGAGAAAGTGAATAGAGAGTAGGTTTAGACAAAGTGTCTGTCAATGAATATATATATATATATATATATATATATATATATATAAATGTAGTTAACTCTTCCCCTGCCAGCATTTTAAAATAAATGTTTCCAGCCACCACCAGCATTTTTGATCATTTTCACAAAACTTCCATGGCCTCCAGAATATTTTGTTGTATGAATGTCTGAACATTCAATATATCAAAAGAAAGAAAGAGCCAAATTCCGTCAATGAGTTAAGATACCTAAAATATCAGGGACATCTATAATATCTCAAGATATAGTTACCAATGGACCAACAAATATAGTTACCAAATGTCACTTGTGCAAGATGTTTGGAAATGCAGTATATGAAAGGAATTCTCACATTACTGTATACTGAGAAGTTTATTGTCCTGGGAAAACCGTTGTGTTTGCTGATTGTCATGAAGACAGAATAGATTTGCAGCCTTAGAAAAAGACAGACACAGATGAAGTACAGGCAACAGTTTGATTTGGGTGAAAAGATCCAAAAATAACCAAAATTACATCATCATCATCATCATCATCATCATCATCATCATCACCATCATCATCATCCCCAGGATAATGGCTCAAATACTCACAGAAGAAAGATTCTGCATACTGCTTTGCATATCTTTGGTATTATGTGAAGCATGATGTATTTGTGAGTAGTGGATTCAAACACTGGGAAAAGGCACTAAATGAGTTTCACATAATACACAAACATGATCACACGAAGATTGAGTCTGTCTCCTGGAAAGGTTAAAAGGCTAGTGCATTAGAAGCTGACTGAAGCAGCAAATCCTGATGAAATTAGACAAACAATGGAGTACATGTGATGTTTTTCGTATGGAATTAAAGAATCTCCCATCATCCCTAATCTCGTTTACACGGTGTATAGCGCCCCCTGGTGGACAGAAATTGTGTTACAATCCTGATGTTCTTGAAAGGGATAGTCATTGTAATTCATTGTTGTTCTAATGCTGTGGCTCTCTTTCTTTTTCTGACTTTTTAACTAAGTAGTTACATGTAAATATGTCATATTTGTCTATCATTGTATTTCTCTAAACGTCAGAAACAAACAATAACAAAAAACACAGGTTAATATTATTTTCTAGACTTCGTTGCCAGTGTTTTCACAGCTTTTTATTTATGAACAATTATTACTCATTTTAAATATACTTTTATTAAAAAGTAAAATAATCACCATCATTCTCATGTGTATTATATGTGGCAAATTCAGGAGAATCAGACGTGTGTTTGGACCAAATATTTACACCAATGTAGCTGAAATCATTTGTACAGCAATAAGAAAGACAGCAGGGAAGGACAGAGAATGAGAATGAGAGAATTAATGTCATGTAATAAAACATTCTTGACATTATCATACTTCCAAGATCTTAAAAGAATGCATCAAAGGTTTTAGAAGAACCGTATCCATGTCTTGAACGTTGAGGCGACCAAACCAATTCAAAATGTATTAAAATCACAAAATTTTACTTTCGAGCTGAAAATATGATTTATTTGTAAAACTAGTTGCAACTTTCCCACAAGCTACACTCGTGATTAAGCTATTTGCAGATATATACATATTTATTGTTGTCTAATATGCCGAAACACAAAAAGTTTATTGTCTCATTGTTACGGGTGAGGTGGCTGCAATCAAGCGCACGACCAAGGAGATAATATAGGAGACTTTTAATACAAAACCTAATTAAAAATTTAATACAAAACCTAACCTAAAGCCGGCAGTTCAGGGGACCCAGGGCGGAGCCGGCAGTTCAGAGGACCCAGGGCGGAGCCGGCGGTTCAAGGGCCCAGGGCGGAGCTGGCAGTTCAGAGGACCCAGGGCGGAGCCGGCGGTTTAAGGGCCCAGGGCGGAGCTGGCAGTTCAGAGGACCCAGGGCGGAGCCGGCGGTTCAGTGGCCCAGGGCGGAGCCGGCAGTTCAGTGGCCCAGGGCGGAGCCGGCAGTTCAGTGGCCCAGGGCAGAGCCGGCAGTTCAGGGGCCCAGGGCGGAGCCGGCGGTTTAAGGGCCCAGGGCGGAGCTGGCAGTTCAGGGGCCCAGGGCGGAGCCGGCAGTTCATTGGCCCCGGGGCGGAGCCGGCAGTTCAGTGGCCCAGGGCGGAGCCGGCAGTTCAGTGGCCCAGGGCAGAGCCGGCAGTTCAGAGGACCCAGGGCGGAGCCGGCGGTTTAAGGGCCCAGGGCGGAGCTGGCAGTTCAGGGGCCCAGGGCGGAGCCGGCGGTTCAAGGGCCCAGGGCGGAGCCGCGTTTCTCTTTCGCCGTGCACTCACGTCACGTGACAACAACTACAAATGATAATTTCACTAAACAGCTTTAAAGCCTGGATCCCACGAATTAAGGACGGAGCTTTCTTCTCTTTAAATATGTTTAATTGTAATGAATTTTAATTTAAGTAAAATATTAATTCAATAAGAGATCTAAAGATAAATATCAGTGTCTTGTATAAATTAGGTGTTAAGTATTTAGAAATATTATAGTTCTTAAAGGAATAGTTCACCCAAAAATAAAATTGTCATCATTTACTCATCATCATGTCATTGCAAACCTGCATTTCTTTCTCTTGTGGAACATAAAAGAATATAAATTGAGAAATATCTGTGTTGTTGTTGCTTTTTGTCCATACATTAGAAGTCAAGGTTAACCCAAATGGTTTGGTTACAACATTCTTTAAAATATAATCTTTTGTGTTTCACAGAAGTAAGTCATGCAGGTTTGGAACGACATGAGGGAGAGTAAACGATGACAGAATTTAATAGCAGTAAATTTACTGCATTTACCGTGTAGAGGATTTTCCTCCAGCAGTTTCACTCCGTATTTTTTTTATTCATAGATATTTTATTTATTTGATATTGTAAGAGATTTTTATTCAAATAAAAAAATATTGGGGAATATAAATCACTTTTATAGAGTTTTTATTTTATTTGATAGTTCCTACATGTTTGGATGACAATAAGAAGAGAAAAAAAGACTCATATGTTTAAAAGTAGGCTACTTAAAAAGCTGGATTTATATACATTTAAATGGGAAGCCACGAGCTGGACTGAGTAGAGCTGAGTATGATACATCTGGATCCGGTTAGTTTGTCAGGAAGCAGCTGTTATCTTTTGGGAGCTGCTTTCGACACTCCATTCCCTTCTTTCTCACACTGACTTACAATCTCTCATACTCTCTCCTCATGCTTCTTCTTTGCCAGACCGTATAGTTTTATGTGTAGTTGAGGAATGCCTTACAGCACTGAAATGTGTTTTTCTCTACTCTTCATGAAGTTGGCCATTGTTTCTGTGTTCTGAGCACAGATTTGACCTCTTTTCCCAAACATCCCGTAGTGACGCCCCATCCTTCCCTCCCTCTGTTTTCTTCTCTTTTTTCTTTCTCTTCAGCTCTTGCACAACTTCCTTGTTTTCATCTTGGTGGTTCATTACAGACTCATGCAGGTAATTGACAAGCTCTCTTTCACTGTTTGATTAGTTGCTTGTATTTGATACTCACAACATGCTCATGAACTTCAGTTACAGTTTGCTGAAATGTACATTTCTTTGTGAATGAATGTCAAAAATAGGAGACTTGATACAAATTGACTGGCAGACAGAAAAAGAAAAGGCTTTAAGGTTGGTATACAGTCCACAGGGCAGTCCAGTGTAAAGTCTTGAAGTTTGAAGGTTTGAAGCATTAGAATACTTCAGTGTTTGTGCAGCATCAATGACAAGTGGTTATAGTTGCTTCATAATCAGTTGCTAGTGTGTTCAGGGAGGTTGTTAAAACACTGGCATGGTCACTATGCAGACAATACTGTGGTAAGTTACTTTTAAAAGTGATGAGTTATAACATTATATTTCTCCCTAAAGAAAGTAACTAATAGTTCATTTTTATTGAAAGTAATGTGTTTTGTTACTTTTGCATTGCTTTTTCTCATCTGGGCAGGACTGGCTTGTATGTTTTTTAATAAAAAAAATTGTTTGGCAAATGTAAAGTCCCTTTCACACCAGAAGTGAACTGAATAAGGTCAAATGCAAAGTCACTCTTGTACAGTAAAGGGCGCCACACAAACAAACCTTTCAGCGGCTCTGCCGTTCTGGACCGCAGAAGAACAGGACGCAGGAGAAGTTCAACACTCTTACTTCAGCAATAAACACAAAAATGTGACGATTAATTGTAATTTTTGCTCATTTGTATGGTTGAATTGGATCATCAAAGGTCAGTAGCAGAAACATTGGTTTATAAAGCGAGATTAAATGCATAAAGTACATTTGTGTTATTTAGCATATTTAATCATTGCAGGTTTCCGTAATATTCTGTTTGTATTTCACTGTTTTTATTAATTTTGAGGAATACTGAATCTGTTTTTGTGCAAGTGAGATGAGTAAATGCCTACACACATTTAGGGCCCTATCTTACACCCGGCGCAATGCAGCGCCAAGCACGATGCAAGTGTTTTTTGTTAGTTTCAGCCCGACGCAATTATCATTTTCACGTCCTGCGCCACGTTGTTTAAATAGCAAATGCATTTGCGCCCATTTGTGCGCCCATGGGCCGCTGGTCTGAGAACGAGTGTGTGTTCTGGCGCATTGTTGGAGCGTTGCTATTTTGAGGAACAGAAATAGACTGAGCCTTTGACCAACTGAAACCTGGTCTAAAGTCAATGGTGCAATATTTTTTTTTGTTATTTAATGAGCGCGTTAGTAATGTGTGCCTATAGGCGGGTCCACAACGCAGGTACACTCCGCTTATTAAACACACAGGGACGCACAGCTTCACACAAACATGCCAAATATTTAAAATAAAAGGATTACAATGTAAAAGATTATTATTGTGTACATAAAGATATGGTGAATCCGGCTTGTCCCGTAGATGTTCTCCTTACGCACTTTAACCTTGCGCACGAGCAGATCCTTTTGTGCTCTGGAGACGGCTTCGGTCTTTCCACTATCAAATTCAATCATGTAAATAGCAAATCCGCCATGGCGCGAACGCAACTGGCATTTAAAGGGAATGGGAGAAGAGACTCTGATTGGTTTAACGCACGTAAATCCCAAAACACACCCATTACTCATTAAGAGAATAGGGACAACCCTTTTAGACCATGCGCCTGGCCTTGCCGTCGTTAAACTAGCAAAAGTGGATTCGGACACGCCCTAAATGAATTTGCACCGTGCGCTTTAGACCATGCGCTTAGATCGTTAAAATAGGGCCGTTAGTCTAGAAGTAGATCTAGCTTCACTAACTCGCACTGGTCCTGCGGTCAATACATGGGAAAACAAAGTAACTTGCATTAATTATTTGAAAAAGGAACTCAGATATTTAGTAGTAAATCTAAAAGTAATGTGTTACTTTACTAATTACTTGATAAGAAAATGTAATCTGATTACGTTACAAAGTTACTTGTAACACGTTACCCCAACACTGACTATGGTGTTCCCTTTCGTAGTCACTCCGAGTTACGTCGGATGACGACGAATGGGGTTTCGCTTAGAAAGTCTATCACCTTCGAGTATATAAAACGAGCCAATGGCAATGAAATGCCATGGGTCTGCGGAATTTGCATAGCGTAACTCCGCCCCACCCTGGGGGTATATAAGGAAGTGCGCTGGCAACATGCAGATATGTTTTTGCTTCGGAGACAAGTTGATGTACTTCACTCCACAGCCAATCCTGAGATTCATCTCTCTTTCTCTTCGAGACGAGCCTCTCTCCAAGTGTTGGTGTGACAGCGAGTTCCAGCGAGTGCACATTCCCTGCTTATCTGTGCAGTGATTTGCCAGTGTTTGTGTGTTCTCTCCCTGGTCGCTTCAGCATTTGCGGAGAAATTCTAAAAGAGCTTGCACGCGGCACGTCTTTTTAAAGATGCCTCGCACGTGCACTTCTGGTTGCGGTCTTCTCATTTCTGACTCTGATGGGCACAATCGCTGTCTTGTGTGTCTGGGTGTTGAGCACGCTAAGGCAGCGTTTGTGGATGAGTCATGTTCCCATTGCGGGAACATGCCCATCGCACGGTTGCGGTCGAGACTCAATGACCTTTATGGTATGATATGGTATGATGGTATTCATATGGTATGAATGACCCTCATCCGCACCCCGATCTACGAGCTCCACGAGAGCTGGTACTTCGGCTGGCGGCCAGGGTGACCTGAGGGTTACGGTGTGGAACAGAGCGCCGACTATTCCACGCTCCACACCTCCCTCTACCACCGTGCAACCCGTGAGTGTTCCGAATGAGCCCGCGGTACAATCCTCGTCGGCACCCGACCCCAATGCCTTTTTTCCTGGATGTGCATGAGGAGGTCACGAGCTCCTGGAAGGCACTCTTGTCTTCCCGTGATCGCTCGGCGACCTCCTCCGCCACAGCCCTCTCCTGCCCCGCGCCCCGCTAAACGCCAGGCAAAACGGCGCTCCTGAGACGGGCTGCTCAGAGATGGCTTTGAGTTCTTTTCAGGAGACGGTAGCAGGGCCGCTCCTTCCGGAGGGCCGGGGGAGAATCCTTGGTTGTCCCACTCCCGCTGCTCATCCTCCGACGGGCAGCACCCTATTGTGGTTAAAGAAGAACTCACTCTCCCATCTCTGAGCACACAGAGTTCTCGGATGACAGTGCGCGCCGCCCACGAGCCTCGCCACTCTCGTCCCCCTCTGTCGCCAGACCCCTGCCAGAGCACGCCCCCGTGGGACGCTGGTCCTCCCCTGGCCTCCTCTGGCAGGACGCGGCTAATGACCATGCCCCCGCACCGGGCCGCTATGCCACCCACGCCTGGGCCGGTCATTCCGCCTCGCTGCACCACCGAGGGTACGTCTGTGGTCCGCATGACCCCGCTGGTACAGTTTTTGGGAGCCTGGTTAGAGCTTCCCAGACTGTCCCGCTGGGTCGAGAGGACCATCAGGCTCGGCTACGCGATTCAGTTCGCGCGGTCTCCTCCCTGCTTCAGGGGAGTCCGCTTCACTATGGTCAGTGGTAATGCCCCTGTCATGAGAGCGGAGGTCGCCACCCTACTGGTGAAGGGTGCGATCGAGACTGTCCCTCCAGCCGAAATGAAGTCCGGCTTCTACAGCCCCTACTTCATTGTACCGAAGAAATCCGGTGGATTACGACCTATCCTGGACCTGCGGGTCCTGAACCGCTCCCTTCACAGGCTGCCGTTCAAGATGCTCACGGCCAAACGCCTTTTCGAATGCGTGCGGCCGCAGGATTGGTTTGCAGCGATCGACCTGAAGGACGCCTACTTCCATGTCTCCATTCTTCCTCGACACAGACCTTTTCTTCGGTTTGCTTTCGAGGGGCAGGCATACCAGTACGCGGTTCTCCCTTTCGGACTAGCCCTGTCTCCTCGCATCTTCACGAAGGTCGTCGAGGCAGCCCTTGTTCCCCTACGGGAACACGGGGTTCGCATCCTGAATTATCTCGACTGGCTGTAACTAGCTCACTCTTGAGACCAGGTTTGCGAACACAGGGACTTAGTGCTCCGGCACCTAGCTCGTCTGGGCCTTCGGGTCAACTGGGAGAAGAGCAAACTCTGCCCCGTGCAGAGGATCTCTTTTCTCGGTATGGAAATCGACTCGGTCGCCATGTGCACTGTTGACTTGTCTTCGTCAATTCGACACCAAGAGTGCGGTTCCACTGAAATTATTTCAGAGGCTCCTGGGGCATATGGCATCCGCAGCCACAGTAACGCCGCTCGGGTTGCTTCATATGAGACCGCTTCAGCTTTGGCTTCACGATCGAGTCCCGAGGTGGGCATGGCAACACAGCACGCTCCAAGTCCCAATGACTCCAGCCTGCCGTCAGACCTTCACCCCGTGGACGAACCTCAGTTTTCTACGGGCCGGAGTGCCCTTAGAACGAGTTTCCCGGCATGTTGTTGTATCAACAGATGCCTCCACCACGGGCTGGGGTGCCATGAGCAATGGACATGCTGCCGCGGGCTCCTGGACAGGACCCCAGCGCCTTTGGCATGTCAATTGCCTCGAGTTGTTGGCTGTACGCCTTGCCCTGCACCGCTTCCGTGCATTGCTCAGGGGTCAACACGTACTAGTCCGATCAGACAATACCGCGACTGTAGCGTACTTCAACCGTCAAGGTGGTCTGCGCTCCCGCCGTATGTCACAACTCGCCCGCCACCTCCTCATATGGAGTCAGAAGCATCTGAGGTCGCTTCGAGCCATTTATATCCCAGGAGACCTGAACCAGGCGGCCGACGAGCTGTCTCGGCTTCGGCCTCTCGCTGGAGAATGGAGACTCCATCCCCAGACGGTTCATCTGATTTGGGATCAGTTCGGGGACACACAGGTAGACCTGTTTGCCTCCCACGACTCGTCCCACTGCGACCTGTTTTATTCCCTGACCAAGGGCACGCTCGGCACGGATGCACTGGCACACAGCTGGCCGCGGGGCCTCCGCAAGTATGCGTTTCCCCCAGTGAGCCTTCTTGCGCAGACTTTGCGCAAGATCAGGGAGGACGAGGAGCAGGTAATTTTGGTTGCCCCGTATTGGCACAACCGCACCTGGTTCCCAGAAGTAGTACTCCTCGCGACAGCACCTCCCTGGCCAATTCCTCTGAGGAAGGACCTGCTTTCTCAGGGACGGGGCACCTTATGGCATCCTCGTCCTGATCTTTGGAACCTCCACGTGTGGCTCCTGGACGGGACGAGGTAGGTTTGAGTACCCTACCACCAGCGGTGGTGGCTACCATCACTTCCGCTAGAGCATCGTCCACGAGACATGCCTATGCGTTGAAGTGGAACCTCTTCGTCAACTGGTGTTCTTCTAAACATCTAGAACCCACGAAATGCCCGATCAGTGTCGTGCTTTCCTTCCTGCAAGAAGGGTTGGAGTGAAGGCTGTCTCCCTCCACCCTGAAAATGTATGTTGCCGCCATTGCCGCACATCACGACGCAGTTGATGGTAAGTCCCTGGGAAAGCACGACCTAATCATCAGGTTCCTGAGGGGAGCGAGGAGACTGAATCCTCCTCATCCTCCCCTCGTACCCTCTTGGGACCTCTCAGTGGTTTTAACTGCCCTGCAGAGTGCTCCCTTTGAGCCTCTGCAATCAGTGGAGCTTAAGTTCCTGTCAATGAAGAAAGCACTCCTGGTTGCATTGGCCTCCATCAAGAGGGTAGGGGACCTGCAGGCATTTTCGGTTGACGAAGCGTGCCTGGAATTCGGGCCGGCTAACTCTCACGTGATCCTGAGACACCGGGCTGGATATGTGCCCAAGGTTCCCACCACACCCTTTCGAGACCAGGTGGTGAACCTGCAAGCGCTGCCCTCGGAGGAGGCAGACCCAGCCTTGGCACTGCTCTGTCCAGTACGCGCACTCCGTGCCTACTTCGACAGAACGCAGTGTTTCAGGACCTCAGACCAGGTCTTTGTCTGTTATGGTGGGAAGCTGAAGGGAAAGGCTCTCTCCAAGCAAAGGTTGTCTCGCTGGATAGTGGACGCCATTGCTTTGGCATACCAGCAGCAAGGTCGACCATGCCCCCTTGGTGAGACGGCCCACTCCACTCGGAGTGTGGCATCCTCTTGGGCTCTAGCGCATGGCGCCTCGCTAACAGACATCTGCAGAGCTGCAGGCTGGGCGACACCTAACACATTCGCGAGATTCTACAATCTCCGAGTGGAGCCAGTTTCTTCTCATATACTCGCTTCAACTAGCCGGTACTAGATTCTGCTCAGGTGTCTTCGCTTGCTCGCCATTCCTCTCCACGGACGGGATACGTGCGATATTCTCCTCAGGTGAGCCTAATAAGCCCTGAGTCTCCTCCAGCGCTGACGACGTCAATGCCAGAGTTATGCCACCGGCAGCTTTCGCGCTTGGCTAGGTGCCTCCATGTGCATGGTCCCCCCTCTGGGTGACCCCCACATGTGTATTCCACTGTAAGCCTCTCTGAGCATGTGTCTTTCCCTTGGCAAGCCACCTTGCCACCCCTGGGGTTGAAATATTCCACCTGCGGCTGGACACCCCAGTGATTCTCCATATGCAGCCCCCCGGGGTCATATGTGTATTCCAAGTCCCCCCCCTTCGGGCTGGGCATAATTGCATATTTCCACTGAGATATGCTTCCCAGTGTACCTTGGTATTCCTGTGTTAAGTAGGAGTCCTTCGTCCGTGCCAGTCTCACGACAGGGAGTTCAGACTTACGCAGGGCACTGGAAGACAGTCGAGAGGTGGCGTGATTAGACTGGGAACCCCATTCGTCATCATCCGACGTAACTCGGAGTGACTACGAAAGGGAACGTCTACGGTTACGTATGTAACCCTCGTTCCCTGAGTAGGGAACGGAGACGTTACGTCTCCCTGCCACTTCCGCTGTACCGCTGGAACACCTGAGTTCAGTCTCGGCTCCTCAGCGAAGACATATCTGCATGTTGCCAGCACACTTCCTTATATAACCCCAGGGTGGGGCGGAGTTACGCTATGCAAATTCCGCAGACCCATGGCATTTCATTGCCATTGGCTCGTTTTATATACTCGAAGGTGATAGGCTTTCTAAGCGAAACCCCATTTGTCGTCATCCGACGTAACGTCTCCGTTCCCTACTCAGGGAACGAGGGTTACATACGTAACCGTAGACGTTCTAGGTGGTTACTAGGGCATGTGGACAAGAGGAATAGCACACTAAGACTGGCTTCAAACAGCTTGCTTTAGAGTGTTAGAGTTAGTATGAGATGTCTTGAGATAATGCCTAATATTTTCCCCAATTAGAGCTTGTGGAAAGGCTTGAGTAAAGCTGTTGTTATAACTGTGCTGCAGTGATGGTGGAGGGTCCAGTTGTGGAAAGGCTTGAGTAAAGCTGTTGTTATAACTGTGCTGCAGTGATGGTGGAGGGTCCAGTTGTGGAAAGGCTTGAGTAAAGCTGTTGTTGTAACTGTGCTGCAGTGACGGTGGAGGGTCCAGTTGTGGAAAGGCTTGAGTAAAGCTGTTGTTATAACTGTGCTGCAGTGATGGTGGAGGGTCCAGTTGTGGAAAGGCTTGAGTAAAGCTGTTGTTGTAACTGTGCTGCAGTGACGGTGGAGGGTCCAGTTGTGGAAAGGCTTGAGTAAAGCTGTTGTTGTAACTGTGCTGCAGTGATGGTGGAGGGTCCAGTTGTGGAAAGGCTTGAGTAAAGCTGTTGTTGTAACTGTGCTGCAGTGATGGTGGAGGGTCCAGTTGTGGAAAGGCTTGAGTAAAGCTGTTGTTGTAACTGTGCTGCAGTGATGGTGGAGGGTCCAGTTGTGGAAAGGCTTGAGTAAAGCTGTTGTTGTAACTGTGCTGCAGTGATGGTGGAGGGTCCAGCAGCCACAGGAGCGCCGGAGCCGATCAGCATGGTGACGGGCGGCAGTAAACCTGTGCACCGCTTCCTCAAAGGACAACCCAAGTGTATCGGAGTGAGACACACAACACCATCCTTTCAGATGAAGAAAACTATTCAAGCACAGATCAATCAGGAATCATCCAAATAAATAAACCTAATTCAAAGGGGAAACAAGATTATTTTTATGACTCCACTCGCAGATATGTTTCCTTGTTTTAAGCAAATACTCACTAAATTTCACGGTTTCACTTTATTTTGACGGTCCCTTTAACACATTCTGTTGACTATAAGTAAAGTTGCACCTACATGTCTACTGACTCTCATTAGAGTGTTAGTAGACTGGGGGTTAGTAGAATAAGTTGACATGTAGTTGCAAAGTTGCTTATAGTCAGTAGAATGTCTGTAGGAGGAACATCATAATAAAGAGTTAGCAGATATTAAAGGATTAGTTCACTTCAGAATTAAAATTTCCTGATGATTTACTCTCCCCCTCGTCATCCAAGATGTCCATGTTTTTCTAACTTCAGTCGAAACCAAATTAAGGAAATTAAATAAATAAAAATTATTTTAAAAAATTATTACAATTTTAAGGAAAACATTCCAGGATTGTTCTCCATATAGTGACTTCAATGGGTTCCAACGGGTTTGAAGGTCCAGATGTGAGTTTCAGTGCAGCTTCAAAGTCTCGACACGATCCAGCCAAGGAATAAGAGTCTTATCTAGACAAACCATCGGACATTTTATAACAAAAATAAACATTAAATACTTTTAATGTGTCGCATCACAGCTAGTGCAAGACCAGCATTTGTGGTTAAAAGTATATAATGTTTATTTTGTTATAAAATGTCCGCTGGTTTGTCTAGATGAGACTCTTATTCCTCGGCTGGATCGTGTCGAGACTTTGAAGCTGCACTGAAACTCACATCTGGACCTTCGACCCGTTGGACCCCATTGAAGTCACTATATGGAGGAAAATCCTGGAATGTTTTCCTCAAAAACCTTCATTTCTTTTCGTCTAAAGAAAGAAAGATATGAACATCTTGGATGACCAAGATGTAAATTATCAGGAAATATTAATTCTGAAGTGAACTACTTCTTTAAGCAGGCAGTCTACTAATACTCTATGAGAGTTAGTTCACATGAAGTTGCAAAGTTACTTATAATCAACAGAATGTTCAAAGTGGACCATCTAAATAAAGTGTTACCAATTTCACTTATTCACTAATAATTTTTTTTTTTTATGTAAGTACATAGTAGTTAAAGACACCTAATATAATGTGTAATCAAACATATTAATTGAACTCACAGTGCTATTATAATAGCAGCAGGATGTGCGAGTCTTCACAATGGAAACCTGATTATTGGCACTTATAAGGATATCTTCTTCCACAATGTATCTCTTTTTAAAATGAATATTATCTGATTGCATTACACAAATGTGCAAAAGTAACACAGATTCATAACATTTATTAAACGCAAAACAATGAAATAGCAAACATGGAACAAGGTAGCATGACCTTGTGATAACATCTGCATGCAAGACCATCAACTATTTGTCCACTGCTGTTTCCCTTCCATTACTGATGAAGATGAGCAATATTACTGATGAAGATGAGCAATATTACTGATGAAGATGAGCAATATTACTGAGAAGCAGAATTCTAAGAGACGTTTCACATGTGATTGTCCGTTTCCATGTGTCCGGTGTAAGACTGTGCTGGTGATGATGGCCGTATCCATGATCATGTTTGCAATCACCATGAATGTGCAGTCCGATGCGATGACCTCGGCAGACATGTACACCCCCTTCTGGCTCGGGATCCTGGTATGTTCTCTTCTGACTATATTAGCATGCTTTGCCTTGAAAGATCTTTCATTACTTCTAAGAAAACTTCTAAGGCCACAACCAACTACACTAATGAACTACACCTCTACAAAACTAGCCTTATGTTGCTAAACAAAATCATTGGATTGGATCCCCACATTTGAAAATCACTGGTCTACAGATTAAACATGAGATTATTCCACTCATAAAAGTCAAAAATGTTCTAATCGTAATGTTACTTTTACAACTGACCAAATGCAAATCTGCTACATCAGGTACAACTTGCATTGCTTGCATTTCATTTTAGTTCATTTTACAATTTAACTGAAATGGTATATCATTTCACTTTAGTAAAACAAACATTTCACTCACAACAATGTGTAAATGCAAAAAGATGTCAGTCATTTAACACAAACGTTAACCAATTTAAAAGAAAATTCTAAACATTAATTAAAATGGGTATGCAATTTATCGAATTCAAATACAAAATGTGTAAACCTGAATATAATAGTGTTATCTACATTTTATATGTTACTGTTTTGAATTGATGCACTTTAAGTAATTCGTTCAAATTAAGAGATGAACTGTTTGAATCTGTGTGTATTATAATAGTATTTAGCGATAGTTGAATACTAAATGTCTCACCTTTTTTTTGCAGCTCTTTATCTGTGGCGTTTTGTATATACTGGGTGAACGCAACCCCTCCAAAAAGATCGTAAGTGTCTGTTTAACCTTTGTGTTTCACTGTTTGTACTCATGAATAATTTTGAGAATGCTTGTGTCCAAACAACACAATTTTCTCTATTTAAAGTGTAATATTAATATTCTTAAATGTGTTTGATGTTTTGTTTGTATTCTGAACTGATTGCTCTCAGATCACAGCCATCCTTGCTCTGAGTATCATCTCAACCATTGGAGTGTTCTGGGCTTGCGTGGACTTCATCAAATCCATCGCTGGGATCCATCACACATATTGGCATCATTTGAGTGAAAATCAAACAGAGGAGGAGAGACAACATCTCGAACAACATTATGTGAGGGTCTTCATTGATTTAATACTGCTCTGTCATTAATGAATAACTACACAGGAACAAATGATTAACACCATATTGACAACACTCTGATTAAAGAACTTGTAAGTAATAGCACTCAGTTAAAAAAAATAAAAATAATTCATACCTCTAAGATTACTAAGAAGTACTATGTACAGGTTCATAATTAATGAGAGTAATGCACAATGTATAATTAATTCTAAAGTAAAGTCATGCTAACCTAAGAGTAATTAGTCAAGGATAACCAAATCCTTCAGAAGGAATTACTAATTATTTGGAACACTATTCTAAAGTGAAGATCATGGTAACCCACTAGTAATGACCCAAGTATTACCAAATCTGTCAGAAGCCATTACTATCCAAAACTTTACAAAAACCACTTGACTTTTTATCTAGTGTGATGAAAGTTCAGGCCAGAGTCTGCTGAAGCAGGACGGCAGCTTTGATTGTGGGTTGCCGGTGGGCAGAGTAGAGGAAGATATCTATTATTAACAATTACGCCCGCCGTCTCTGTTTACCACCTTACGGCTCTTGGCAAGGCATATGTGGAGGCAAGACAGGCCTGTGTGTCCCGGCACACCACGAAACCCATTAGGGCTGCCACTTTTGTGAAAAAATCTGTTAGATTTTTGAGACATAAGTGTTCATTGAATAGATTGTAAAATCGATTTTCCATGTCTAAAGATGTTTCCATTTTAAACGCCAAATTTAGGCAAATCCACGGACAACTAACAGGCATTAGGACGAACGTAAAGAGGGCGCTGGAGACGCACACAAGCAATATTTCTGATGATTTTTGGCGTGAAGTTTCGTGCACAATGACAAACAGGAGTGTAACATTCTCGAAAAACAATAAGCCATAATATAAATGAGAAACATCACTGCCGGCTTCAACATGGCTGAAATGTCAAACAAATTTCGCCTACGTAGGCAATTGTAGATCGTAGCCTGAATCTGAATCTGAGACTGTCTGAATACCGGCAGAATTCACATTTTTTGTGGTAAAAAGAGACACAGAAGTATAATCTGTGGATAATGTGTGTGTAATGTGTTTGCAGTAATGTGTGTGTGTGTCAGAGCCTGCAGTTGCTGTGTGACGCGCGTTCGCTGCGGGCGTATCGTGACGAGCTGGACGTGCTCCGAGAGAAGGCCGTTAAAATCGATTCCCTATTTTCGTTTTCGAAACTTGTGTTGGTTGGTCCGATTGATTGTGCAATCGATTTTCGAACGTAAAGTGACAGCCCTAAAACCCCTGAAGTCTCTGCTCAGCAGTGCAGCCGGAGGGTGGTGTTCTGTCGAGACAAACAGGCATGCCGGCGCGTTTCCAGTAAAGATTCCTTCAGATTAGGTTGTAGGATCGGCATATGTCTGAGGACCCCCTTCTCCTGGCCCCCAAGGTGAGTGGCGTTGGTCAGTGGCTGTGAACGGAGGTTTACCGTCTCTCTTTCTCTGATCGGATATCCTGAAATTATCTTTTTCCAAGGTTGAGCTATATTCTCCCCTATGTTAGGATTTGAAGTAGAATTGTAGGTATTGTATAGATTCCCTCTACTTAGTTTCCCTCCCCAACTACTGTTCTGTCTTGAAGTAGGGATGTATGCTCCCCTTTGGATGGGTGCTCTATAGGCCTCTATAGCATGACCTGAGTGTGTATCCCTCCTTGTTATCTCTTAGTTAGCGCTGGAGTAAACCACTAGCTATAATTGGTCATGGAGAAGTGGCTATGTTTAAATCAGGGTTGAGCTGCCCTCCCACAGTGTATTTGGGTTTGTAAGTAGGGCATAAGCTCCCCTGCGGCCTCCTTGGGTTTGGAGAATGGTGATTGAGTTATTGGCAAACTGCAGCCTACCTTTCTTTTGTTTGTCTCCCTTTCTGAATAGTACTAAAGACATATTCCCCCTTTGGGTGGCCCTAAGGGTTGATGCTGGGTAAATTAAATTAGTGGGAAAGAAAGCTGCACACCCTGTGGTCTGTGTGGGTCCTAACGCCCCATAGTGACGGGGACACTATACTCTCAAAGAGCACCGTCCTTCAGATGAGATGTTAAACCGAGGTCCTGACTCTCTGTGGTCATTAAAAATCCCATGGCACTTCTCGTAAAGAGTAGGGGTGTAACCCCGGTGTCCTGGCCACATTCCCTCCAATGGCCCTTGCTAATCATGGACTCCTAATAATCCTTCCATTGAATTGGCTCCATCACTCTCTCCTCTCCACCTATAGCTGGTGTGTGTGTGTGTGTGTGTGTGTGTGTGTGTGTGTGTGTGTGTGTGTGTGTGTGTGTGTGTGTGTGTGTGTTGAGCGCACTGGCGCCGTTGTACTGTGGCTGCCGTCGCATCATCCCATTCCAGGATGCTCACATACCCCTTTTCCACCAAGGCAGTGCTGGTGCCGGTTCGGAGCCGGTGTCTACTCGCGAACCACTTCTTTGTGTTTCGACAGCCAAAGAACCGGTTCTCGGCCGGGAAAATTGGTTCCAAAGCGGCACCAACTCTTTGCTGGACTAGAGCCGCTCTTTTACCACGTCATGCTGACGTCGGGGGCGGGGGGCGGGGGTACTGTCGAACTTCCTCTCGAACGTAACCTCCGTCTATACTAATCCAGACGAGCAGCACAAATGTGTTCTACACGTCTTCTTCTGACCCCGATATAGGATCGCAAAGCCAGGGGAAACATTTGAATAAAGACGATGTAGTCCACCATTGTAATTGTTATGCTTGAAGTTGGCGAAAGCTAAGACGTATGGCAACTTTATGAAAACTTTGAACCAGCACCAGTTCCGAACCAGTTCTTTTTTGGTGGAAAAGGGGTAACACTGGTGGTGGTTGAGGAGAGATTCCCTGATATGATTGTAAAGTGCATTGGGTGTACAGTAGTACATATGAAAGCACTATATAAATGCCTCATTCATTCATTCAAGTAGGGAGACATGCTACCTTTGGATGTGTATGGGCTGCTCTCCCCCAGTTACATTGGGCTATTTAAGTAGGGCCGAAGCGAGTCGCAGGGGAGCTCAATGTAACTGGGGGAGAGCAGCTCATACACATCCAACCCTGTGGTTTAGAGCCTGGGTGAGGAGAGGTATCGGGTAAACAGCATTATGTTGTGTTCTTGTTTGCCTCACTTTCCTGAATAAGGGTAAGGATGTATGTTCCCCCTTGGATGAGTGGCAATACCGAAGATTTTAGCTTGGGCAGGAATATAAGTGGTTACCCACTTTTTGTCTATACTGAGGTGCTAATTATTGAGGTTTTTATCACCTCGCATGCTCCCTTCGGTAGGCCGCTCAAGAGAGAGAGCAGGGCGGACAGAACAGTAGTTCACAAGGGTCCCTCTTTCTTGTTGACCTCCTTCCCCAACTGCTTTTGGGTCTTGAAGGAGGGATGCAAGCTCACCTTTGGATGGGTGCTTCTATAGGTCTCCTCAGTATGATCAGTGTTCAAAAATCGAGTAGAGATAGATTACCCAGGGTGTCCCTCGTTGTTATTGTTGCATTCTAGAGTTTAGCCATTAACAACAGTGGGTCCTGGAGAAGATCCTTTACTCAAGTCAGGGTATGAGCTGCTCTCCCCTATTTATAATAGGGTCTTCAAGTAGAGCAGAATCTTCCCCGTGGTTTCCTTGCGGTTTTAAGTTTGGGTGACAAGAGTTTTGGGCAAATTATTATATGCCTTCTCTTGTTTGCCTCCTTCCTCAAAAGCGAACGGTTGTATGCTCCCCCTTGAATGAATGGTAATACTGAAGATATATGTAGTTGGGAATGCTCCCTTCAGTGGTCTGCTCCCTAAGAGCCCTGTCGAAGTACTGGTGAGATATACAGAGCATAGCTGAGGCTATGTTGGGTATTTTTCCCTTAGAGCTCTGCTCCTGAGGACTCATAAGGCTGAGGTCTGTCCCACAAGGGCAGGAGGGAGGTATAACAGCTGGGAATTCCCTGACTATAGAGAATAGAAGCTTGGGGATTTTCTCCTAGTATCTTGGGATATTGGCTTAGGAAGTAGTGCCACTATACGAGATTCATGGGATGCGCCCATGGGGTTGAAGCGCTTCTGACTCTGGATGTGTATCCGTAGAGTCAATTTATGCTATGGCCACAAGGTATGTGCATCACAGCTTAGTGAAGCAGCACTTCTTCAGCACGGCGTAGTGGGAATTGGTTCCCCATAGCATCAACTCTATGACACAGCATCGAAGTTCCACTTCGAAAGGGAAAGTCTCCCCTGGGCTTGTCTGCGAGTCTTCTTTAGACAAAAGAGTTGATGACATGTAACTAAGCCAGCCTTTTGTACTCGCGGGCTCTCCACATGTGACGTCACGGACTGTCGTCTGCCTACGCAAACCCAGTGATAGAGGTGTGTATGTTCAACCACACTCTTACAAATAAAGGCGCTTTAATGGCATCGATGGTCACACTAAGAAAAACGTGTTTCTTTTAAGAACTGATCACTGAAACATTCTTTGTGGAACCAGAAATGGTTATTTTATTGCATTGCCGTGAAAACCCCCTTTATTTTTAAGAGTGCATTGAGTGAGTATACAGAATGAGGCAGATGTTATTAATTAAGTCCGCCGAGGTTTTATACTTCTATTGCATTGCTGTGAAAACTCCCTTTTGCAACCTTTATTTTTATGCATGTGCAGTTTTAATAAATTTAAAAAAGTTACTACACTCTGCTCCGAAAAAACAGTGCGAACAACTAGAAGTGTCACAAGGCGGGAGTGTAGCGCGTACGTGAATGAGTGTCTAGAGTTGGATTGTACTCTAATGTGCCTAAGATGCTACTGAACTGTGTAAGTGTGTTTGCTGGAGAGGGAGGTAAATGGGCTGATGGCCTCCCTGTTTCTGTTTTTTGCAAACCTGTTTGTTTGTAATTACAATGGACATCACTTTATCCATAATCCTGTGAAAGTTCTATTTTAAAATCATTTTATTTTATTTTATTTGATTTGTCATACCTGCCCAGGGACTACAGGTGGAAATTAGCAATTGTTGCTATAACCTGGCCCAAGACATATTTTTATGTCAAGTTTAATGTTTATTTGTGCATTGTCCCTGTTTCAAATAAAACAAATTCCATTCCATTCCACTATATGAACAGAAACTCTCGTTTCTTTTTCACAGATGGCCGTCGAAAAGATAGAGCGAGTGTTCTTCTGTCACAGCTTGATAGGAGGGAGTCTGCTCATAACCATGACGTTCTTCGCCCGGGCAGCGCTGCGGTCCAGCAGGACTCAGGTAACCTCAGTTCCTCTGTCAAACTCTCAGAAGAAACGCTTCTATATCGAGGGTTCTGTCAGGCGCTTCATATATATCTTCTTTTAGGGATTCCTTTATGGATTTAGTTTTAATTCATTAATTTTGTTTTAATTCAATTTTATTTTTTAATTACATTTTATGAATTAAACAGCTCGTAAACATACTTTATTTCTGGAAAAATTTAAATAACCTGTTAAACATAAAAAGAATTATGCAATAATTTAAGACATTTCTCTGTATATAGAATCTTTTTGGCATAAAGTGTTCTTTAAAACTGAGTGCTCTTTTCTGATTGGGTCGTGGAAAGCTGGAGAAAGAAAGAAAGAAAGAAAGAAAGAAAGAAAGAAAGAAAGAAAGAAAGAAAGAAAGAAAATGACAAAAGTACAATTACCAATGTTGTGCATTTAATAATCATGAAAAGGGTAAGACTTTAATGATGGTTTAATTTCCTAACATTAGTTAATGCATTAACTAACAATGGACTAATAATGAGCAATATATTTTTTTTGCAGCATTTGATAACTAATGTTATTATATCAAATCTTATTGTAAAGTGTTACCATAAGTTAATTTAGTTAATTTACAAAGACTGCATTAAGAGGTGAACCAGAGTGTAAATCATCATTCCTTTTCTTTACATTAATGCAATGTGTACTTTATAATACAATACACAACTCTGGAATATTTGAATCACAGTATTCATCAATAATTCAACAATAGCTCAGCTGGGAAACCTTTGTTTCCAACATAGTCTCTTCAAGTAAACTAAAACTAGTAAAATCATTTAAACTCGAATCAATATTTCATATCCAATTTATTTATTTTTTTTGCTAAGCATAAGATAATGGGCCCTATTTTAACGATCTGAAACGACTCTTGCGCCCGACGCAAATGGTCTGAAGTAGCTTCATTACTCATAGGTGTGGTTTGGGCGTAACGTGAAATAAACCAATCAGAGCGACATCTCACATTCCCTTTAAGAGCAGGCGCGCTTGTTCCATGGCGGATTGCTATTATAACGGCGGATTTGCCAGGAGCGGTTCACAGCCGAGGAGACCGGCGTTCTCGTCAGGGCCGAAAACACAGAGAAGTGACATTGGGGATGGAGAAACACACCCAGATTAGCTTCGCTTAAACAGGCGTATGATAATTTGGGTAAATGTGTAAACTAGATTTATGCCTATTTTTTCACATCTTCATGGACACAACAATGATTTCCCTCGTGTGGTAATATTTTTCCTTGTAATTATGAATGGTTTACAAAAATGTGAACTGCTGCTTCTGTGTAGATGAGAAAAGCAAAGTGTATGAGCGTTGTGCACACGCTACATTATGGCCAAGCATGCGCCCTTAAAACAGCATCTGAATAACATGTGCAACGCGCCGCTGACTTTAGACGAGGTTTCTCCTGGTCTGTGGCGGAATTGTTTTCTGAAACTGCAAAATAGCACCAGGGAACGTTTGCGCTGGAACACGCCTCCTCTTTTCGCTGAACCGCCCCCGGGAGCGCAAGTTCATTTCCTAGTTTACAGATGTGCATCTGTGGAGGGAAAAGTTCCCTGTGAGCGGGTGCAAAATAGGAATGATACATGCGTCGCTGTACGAAGTCATTTGCACTGGGTGCGAGATAGGGCCCTGTGCATCGTAATCACACTGTCAGGATTTATTTTGCCATAATGACCGGCTGGCTGTACTTTTTCCTGACACTATTCATCATTTGATAATGTTTATGGATGATTTCCTGGTCTCTGCAGGCCGTTGTGGTCATGAGGAACCTTCCGTCAGCGGAGTGAGCAAACGCAGATCATCTGAACATCACCTCATGTCCGTGAAGAAGGAGCCGGCGTATTTCACTGATAATCCACTGTGATCTTCAGAATTGCATAGAGTATATGGTAACGGGCATTAGAATGTAGTGTCTCTTTTTAGTGTTACTAATGCCATTGTTTTGTTCTGAGACTTACAATATAAAACAGCCATCAGTGTTCTTGTTTTCCAGTACAAATATCTAAATCAGGATACATTTATTCAAGAAACAAAATGGTTTCCCTTTGAATTAAATTCATTGGCAGATATTTGTTCTTGTTTTAAGCTTAAACTAAATTTTGATACATTTTTCATAAAACAAGATTTAAAGGGATGGTTCGGAGTAAAATCAGCCTAGGGTCCTTTGCACCATGACCTTAGCGCCTGCACTAAACCATCGGCTGATATCTCTAGATAAGCTCTAACTTTAATAATGTTCAGCCAAGGGGAGAAAGGCTTCTGGGGGGTGTTCGGCTCGAGGTCATGGTGCAAAGGACCCTAGGCTGATTCTACTCCGATTCCCTTTAATATCTGAAGTCATTTTGCTTATCTTGATTTAAAATAATGTAAACCTATTTGTTTGCAGTGTAAAAAAAGCAAAGCAATTTACTATTTTTCAATTCACATTAACTCAGAAACACACACTGAATCTTGGCTATTTACTGTGAAGACATTTATCACTCGTTGAACTTATTATACTTATTATGCCACTTATTAAGGTCAACCGCTCATATACGGTCTCATATACATCTTTATATTGGCAGATATACACGACTCACATCATAAACATTTCCTAAACGTCTGACACACACTGCAAATACATATTCCAAATGAAAACACCAATCTTACAGTGATAATGCATATTTAAACGTAACATCGGTCTCTGTGATCTGATCACAAGTGCTAAATACAGATAAAAAAGTTTTGTGATCCAGTCCATATTAATTCAGTTTAAGTATAACGCTTTTCACAATACATATAGTTTAAAGCAGCTTTACAGAAAATGCTTGTTTCAATGTTATAATCGAGTGTTGTGTTATCAGTCAGAGATGAGCGTGTGCAGTGATGTGCAGATATGATATAACACACGTTATGTGGTTTGTTAATGTCATGTATTCAGTTAAACAGACACAGCGAATATGTTGCTTGTGCTTGTAATGATTACAAGATATATAAGATATATATAGATATATTATATATATATAATCCGCAGAAACATCTGAATCTCCACATTATCATCATATATATCTTCACACTTGATCAAAGCACTATATTCTGTCCCAGAAATCTTTGACTTTAATATACTTGTTTTTTATGTGTATTTAAGGTGATTTTTATTTTCACATTTGTCATTTTGTATTTAGTTTGTGCACTTGATTAAATAATCAGGCATGGCAATATATGATGATGATGATGAATTTTATTTATAGTGCACTATACATTTGACATCAAATCTCAAAGTGCTACAAGGATCAAACAAATAGAAAATAAATAAAAACAAATAAAAAACTAAAACAAATACACAGACACTTAAAAATATATTCTCTACTTCTGGATTCAACTGACACAAACACTACAATATCACAACGTGGAAAACGTAGTTCCCACAAAGACTGTTTCCCCAACAATGATCCTAGATGTAGGAAAGACCTGCTTTAAGGCCTCCTGAAATCAAAATGTAAGTTTTTTAGTAGGAATCTGTTATAGCCTTAAATGGCAACTCTCGCCAAATGCAACCTAGGCTCTTTTTGTTAATCTACCCGAGGCAAACTGTCGTGTAAAAGCATAATTAGAATGGAAACGCCACTTTTAAGTTTGACCATATTTTTGTTTTAGGTTAATGCCTTGTGAATGGGAGTGAATGGGGCACGACTATGACAGCATCAAAAATCGCTATTTTTAAACACTAATGCGGCTCGACACAACATGAAACTGTGCTGAAGTGTCACCAGCGGCTCTACACATGAGCTCCAGCATTGAGAACAGTGTGTGTGTACACAGAGTTTACTAAAGAGAACTCACTGTGTTTCCGTCCGCCGGCATTTTGTCAGTCAAAAATAGTCGATTTCTGAATGCGAATGAACTGACTCTGAATTTTAGTATTGTTTCTTATATGAGGATCCTTTTTCAAATACAAGGTCAATATTAATTTTCACTAACGAGAAAACAACAAATTATCCGTGAATTTATATTGAACTAAGCTTTAGGAGCTTTCCATCTTTACTCTCCTCCGTTACGGAGATCGACTAGTTTTGACTGATGAAATGCCGGCGGACGGAAACCCAGTGTGTTGTTCAAAATCTTCCTCTTTAGTAAACTCTGTGTACACACACACTGTTCTCAGTGCTGGAGTTCATGTGTAGAGCCGCTGGTGACACTTCAGCACAGGTTCATGTTGTGTCGAGCCGCATTAGTGTTTTAAAATAGCCATTTTTGATGCTATCATAGTCGTGCCCCATTCACTCCCATTCACAAGGCATTTAACCTAAAACAAAAATATGGTCAAACTTAAAAGTGGCGTTTCCATTCTAATTATGCTTTTAAACGAAAGTTTGCCTCGAGTAGATTAACAAAAAGAGCCCAGGTTGCATTTTGGCGAGAGTTGCGCTTTAAGGTTATTAATGAACTGGTGTGCTCCAAAACAATGACGAAATCCGCATTAATGAGATACAAGCATTCAAAACTTACAGTCTCTCACTTCCGCTAAAAGGATCAGGAATTTTTATGACATCACCGTGACTTCAGCTTCTCATCACATCTTCTGTCCAATCAGATGCTCTAGAATCTGAAGCTCCGCCCCCTCTGCTATAAACACCACCTGGCCGAAGCCACCGTTGACACGGAGCATTATGGGTTGGAGTGAGATGTTATATATATATGTGTTCGTAACCTTTGGACGCACAGGACAATACTGTACGGAAGTGTTTCTTGGGGAAAAACCTGACGCACATATAAATTCACATCTGTCACAATCACATTAATCTTTCTTTTCCCCTTGCAGTTTAAGCGGTTCACACAGAACGTGTTTTTCCATTGCACTACTTTTCCATTTTTTTTCCAATGTAAACACTCGCTGGACGGACGTCTTTAACCGCTTCGAGCTCGACGTGGCGTTCGGGTCATCGTTTACTCACCCTGGTTCTAATGCACATCTTTCTTTTTCACCTTAACGATTTTTAACCCTAAACCGTATAATGGCAGTGAATAGCGACTGGCATCAAGCTTTAAAAAGATGCAAAAGTGTCACAGAATGATCCGATGCGACACGTCCCGTATAGTCCACATGTTATAATAGGGTTTGGTGGAAAGCAAACCAATATTTTGTGTAATTTAAATAGTGCTGTCAAATTGATTAAGCACATCTAACATAAAAGTTTGTGTTTATATAATATTTGTGTGTGTGTGTATATCTATCTATCTATCTATCTATCTATCTATCTATCTATCTATCTCTATCTACTTGCTTAATAATGTTGGGTTAAAAATAACCCAACATAGTGACCCAATAGCTATGTGTAACCCAATTGTTGGGGTAAAAAATAACCAGTTTTTTAATGTATATACACACACAGATACACACATAAGATTTTGAAGAGATTGTATATAAGATTTATAAATATTTCTATATTAGATTTTATTGTAGAAGTGTATTTTAGAAGTGTGCTACGGCGGGTTGTGCTCTTAACAATTTAATTTAAAATGCAACGTTTGAGTTTTGACGCGTCTGGCGCTCCGTACAGCGTGGCACTGTTAAAGCCTCGCATTAAAACTCTAGACAAGAAATGAACAAGCTTAATCTGCCGAGGGCGGGGCCTGTCACTAAGCCTCCTTCTGATAGGTCAAATACACCGCGGAAGTGTCTTCTGATTGGTCATCGCCTTTTTTCTACCGATCGCCTCAGTCGTTTGCGGTTTTACTTTTAATCATTTTCATCAGCGGCTATTCTATTTTACTTCCATACGCACATTTAATAAGTTCCTCTCATTACTAGGCATCACATGCTGTTCCCTGTAAACCCAGCCCCGCCCACTCGAGTTCCGCATGTCGATGCGCACGTCCTCTCTGCGCATGCGCGCGTGTCGCTTCCGGTTCCTTCCCTTTCGCGTGTGTGATTGAGTCCGGTCGCACATGTCCATCTGCGCCTCAACACCGGAGATGCCGTCGCAGACCCTGCCTGAAGCCGAGCCCTGCACACAGATGGAGGAGGTGGAGAACGGCCTGCTGCTGCTGAAGGTCAGTTAGACACGTGTAATCTCCAGATAATCTCACACTCGCGCGCTTTAACTGAGAGACTCGCGCGGATGCTGATGACGCAAACAAACGCGCGTTCACATCACTTCATCACCGGACTGACAACCTCTCGTTAGATCACAGCAGTCCTGTTACTGCTACTGTAGTGTTAAAGTGTCTTATTCCGATCCAGACAGTGTACATGTGGGCTCACGTGTGTTAAAGTGCTGTGACGTGCGTCACTGATCACGTGTGAGCATCAGGAACATGAGTAACACGTGTGTGTGTTTTGCTAGTGAGCCGACATGCTAACGACACATCTGGCGATTCCGACAGAATCAGATATGAATTAGATCTAAGTTCAAATATCTTTCATAAGGAGATGGTTAAATAAATCCACGTGAATGGAGAGGTTTAACCCAAGTCTTAATTTAGGCTTTTATTCGCATGTAAACATTGATCAGTGAATGTACATGAAGCACATCAGACACAGTGCAGTGAAGATGTGAGAGCGTCAGACACGAGAGCCAATCAGGTTCGTCCTCGCGCATCATGTGACGTGCACACAGGATACAGTATGCCAATTTCCATAAAAGAGTTTGTCAAAGTTATGGGAGCGATAAAAACAGAAATCTGTATGCTTTTAAAAGTGCATTCACCCTTCTACTGCAACCACTACTCTTCCTGAACCAAGAGGAACTCTTCAGAAAACACAGGTGGAAATAATAAAGTTAGACAGCTTTGTCTTGAAGATATTATTTCTGTATCTCCTGCAATATTTTACTGGAATAATTAAAAAAAATTTACAAAAACGTTTTCTCACTAAGAAAGTAAAGGAAGTGTCTTTCATAATAATAAATACATTTTACCCTGTTAAATATTTTATGATTAAATATAAAATCATTTTTTAAAGAAATTTTTTAAACTTTTATAATGAACTTTTTTTTTAATAATAAACTTTTAAAGACATTATTTTTTTGGATATTTTGATTTTGACCCACTAAAAACAAAAGCTTGCTTTGTGATAAATGTAATTTATTTTATTAGCTGATTGTATATTCATAAATGTAACTTCACCAACATCAAACCAGTTTTTCTTGTTTTTTTTAAAAAGAATTTAAAATGTACCGTAACAATATTTCATCTTCAGTAAATAAGACCAAGTAAAACAACCTCAATTTGTAATTTCTTTAATTTGTACACTAACTGATGAACAAAATAATATCTTGAACTTTTTTTTCTGTCTTCTCCTATTTTTCCTTCGTTATTTTTTTTTTAACAAATCATTGTTAACTTTTTCTTTTCTTCTCCTGTATGACATTGAACATATTGTTCATATATATTGTGTGTATTGTATACCAGGGCTCGACATTAAGCCTTTTCATGTGCTTGTCCTTTGGACAAGTAAATCTGTCATTCACTTGTCCGAGTAAAAAAGTTGCTTGTCCGGAATTTTTGTGTGTGTTGTAAATATAATTTATTCTGAAGAAATATCCTCATCTGTGTTCTATCAGCTCTGATATATTTAAATCTGCATATTGTCATATCTGCACCTTTAAAGAGAAATTAGAATTCCTAATAAGATAATATAGGGCTGTTGTTAAATTAAATCATTTACCCTGAAAATTTACAACTGCATTAAATGTTATGAGATTGTTTTAAGTATTTTTGAATATACAAATAAGTAACGCTGGAAAGAATGATACTTTTAAACATGAAAGTAAACCGCCAGTAGGAGGCGCCAGGCGCCAGTCTTAATGAGCGAGTCATTGAGTCATTCATTCAAATGATTCGTTCAAAAGGCTGATTCATTCAAGAATGAGACAGATGTTTATGAATGGGTCATTGAATCTTTGACTCGGCCAATTTGTTTAAAACGCTGAATCATTCAGTAATGAAAACACAGTAAGTGTTGCTGTGAGATGCGTTACGGTTCTGCTGTGATCTTTGTTTGGAACTATTTTCGCGGCTGAAACAGAACAAAATCAGTCAATATTGTGTCTAAAATGTAAGTGACTTAATTTGAACTGTTTATTGAACTGTTGTATCAAAAGCAGTGCCACATTTTCAGTCGTGATGGTACTCAAGAAAACAGCACTCGTCGTGTGAGGTTGCTAAACTGTATCATGTTAAAAATATTAAAACACATTCTGAATGTTGGCACTGGCAGTGTGTTGTTAACTGAGTTTAAACTGAGTTTACATTTGTTTGGGTTTCTCCTCGAGGGGCTGCGCGAGCCTCAACAGCGCAACCTTGTTACCGTCAGTAATACATTTATCCACTATCCATCGCAACTTACAATAAATATAATACAATCAGAATCATTCTCTCATTTTAGTGATTCCCTAGTTATTTTTTTTGTTATTGACGTTTAATCAGGCTACTTGTCCGGTCAAGTACAATTCTCTTTTACTTGTCCCTTCAAAAAATCCACTTGTCCCGGACAAGCGTTAATGTCGAGCCCTGTATACAGTTGTTTATCATTAATGTCATCTCTGTACAGTTTGCAAGCGTAATGTATAAAAGGAAAGAAAGCTAATAAAAAGGTGTTTAGATGAGCTTTATCATAAAGACGAGAGGAGCCTCAGGTGCGCTGCTCATCACTTTCTTTATCTCTCTCCAGAAGAAGAAGAAGAAGATGAAAGAGAAGGTGTTGGCAGAGGCAGAAGAGTGCGAGTCACCGGCTCCTAAAAAGAGGAAGTCTGAGAAGAGTGTCACGGAGACTCCGGATGAGAACGGGAACACGGACACACTCCACATCAAGGTAGCGTTCAGTTCATCCATATTCGCACTTTTCATCGCAATTCTCACTTTTTCTCGCAATTCTCACTTTTTCTCGCAATTCTCACTTTTTCTCGCAATTCTCACTTTTTCTCGCAATTCTCAATTTTTTCCGCAATTCTCACTTTTTTTCGCAATTCTCACTTTTTCTCGCAATTCTCAATTTTTCTCGCAATTCGCACTTTTCATCGCAATTCGTACTTTTTCTCGCCGTTGAGTTGCTTACAATTTTGAGGTTTTCTTGTAGTTCTGACTTTTTATTGCAATTCTCATTTTTTCCACAATTCTCACTTTTTCTCGCAATTCTCAATTTTTTCTCGCAATTCTCACTTCTTGCAATTCTCACTTTTTCTCGCAATTCTCATTTTTTCTCGCAATTCTCACTTTTTCTCGCAATTCTCAATTTTTTCCGCAATTCTCACTTTTTTTCGCAATTCTCACTTTTTCTCGCAATTCTCAATTTTTCTCGCAATTCTCACTTTTTCTCGCAATTCTCAATTTTTCCACAATTCTCACTTTTTCTCGCAATTCTCACTTTTTCTCGCAATTCTCACTTTTTCTCGCAATTCTCAATTTTTCTCGCAATTCGCACTTTTCATCGCAATTCGTACTTTTTCTCGCCGTTGAGTTGCTTACAATTTTGAGGTTTTCTTGTAGTTCTGACTTTTTATTGCAATTCTCATTTTTTCCACAATTCTCACTTTTTCTCGCAATTCTCAATTTTTTCTCGCAATTCTCACTTCTTGCAATTCTCACTTTTTCTCGCAATTCTCATTTTTTCTCGCAATTCTCACTTTTTCTCGCAATTCTCAATTTTTTCCGCAATTCTCACTTTTTTCGCAATTCTCACTTTTTCTCGCAATTCTCAATTTTTCTCGCAATTCTCATTTTTTCCACAATTCTGACTTTTTTTCGCAATTCTCACTTTTTCTCGCAATTCTCACTTTTCTCGTAATTCTCACCTTTTCTCGCAATTTTGACTTTTCTTGCAGTTGTTTCTCACAATTCTGACCATTTTTCTCGTAATTCTGTCTTTTCTCAATTCTTGCAATTTATGAGTTTATATCTCACAATTCAGACTTTTGTTTATCTCAGATGTGTCAGATATAAACTCTGTTGTGAGTTATAAGGTGTGGATTGTGAGAGAGTGGCGACGTCCTTCTTTGTGTGTTTATACTGTGTAATAAATGTCTCTGGCTGACGTGTGTTAATCTCCACAGAAGAAGAAGAAGAAGAAGGTGAAAGCAGAGAACGGCAGCGCAGCGACTGAGACCCTGACGAACACACACACGCCCGAGACACCGGCAGATCCAGCACACACACACACACCGTCCAGCGAGGACTCGGACAGCGACCGCGACACAGTGCGTTCACGGCTACTACTCCACTGATGCTCAGTGTGTGTGTGTGTGTGTGTGTCTCTGCTGATGTGCTGTGTGTGTGTGTGTGTGTGTCTCTGCTGATGTGCTGTGTGTGGTGATGCTCAGTGTGTGTGTGGTGATGCTTGGTGTGTGTGTGTGTGTGTGTGTGTGTGTGTGTCTGCTGATGCTCAGTGTGTGTGTGTGTGTCTGCTGATGCTCAGTGTGTGTGTGTGTGTCTGCTGATGCTCAGTGTGTGTGTGTGTGTCTGCTGATGCTCAGTGTGTGTGTGTGTGTCTGCTGATGCTCAGTGTGTGTGTGGTGATGCTTGGTGTGTGTGTGTGTGTCTGCTGATGCTCAGTGTGTGTGTGTGTGTGTGTGTCTGCTGATGCTCAGTGTGTGTGTGTGTGTGTGTGTGTCTGCTGATGCTCAGTGTGTGTGTGTGTGTGTGTGTCTGCTGATGCTCAGTGTGTGTGTGTGTGTCTGCTGATGCTCAGTGTGTGTGTGGTGATGCTCAGTGTGTGTGTGTGTGTGTCTGCTGATGCTCAGTGTGTGTGTGGTGATGCTTGGTGTGTGTGTGTGTGTCTGCTGATGCTCAGTGTGTGTGTGTGTGTGTGTGTGTGTGTGTGTGTGTGTGTGGTGATGCTGAGTGTCTGTGTGTGCGCGCGTCTGTTTGCTGATGCTCAGTGTGTGTGTGTCTCTGCTGATGTGCTGTGTGTGTGTGTGGTGATGCTCAGTGTGTGTGTGTGTGTGTGGTGATGCTCAGTGTGTGTGTGTGTGTGTGTGTGGTGATGCTCAGTGTGTGTGGTGATGCTCAGTGTGTGTGTGTGTGTGTGGTGATGCTCAGTGTGTGTGTGTGTGTGTGTGTGTGTGGTGATGCTCAGTGTGTGTGTGTGTGTGTGTGTGGTGATGCTCAGTGTGTGTGTGTGTGTGGTGATGCTCAGTGTGTGTGTGTGTGTGTGTGTGTGTGTGTGTGTGGTGATGCTCAGTGTGTGTGTGTGGTGATGCTCAGTGTGTGTGTGGTGATGCTCAGTGTGTGTGTGTGTGGTGATGCTCAGTGTGTGTGTGTGTGTGTGTGTGGTGATGCTCAGTGTGTGTGTGTGTGTGTGTGTGTGGTGATGCTCAGTGTGTGTGTGTGTGTGGTGATGCTCAGTGTGTGTGTGGTGATGCTCAGTGTGTGTATGTGTGTGGTGATGCTCAGTGTGTGTGTGTCTGCTGATGCTCAGTGTGTGTGTATGTGTGTGGTGATGCTCAGTGTGAGTGTGTCTGCTGATGCTCAGTGTGTGTGTGTGTGTGTGTGTGGTGATGCTGAGTGTGTGTGTGTTTGCTGACGGATGTGCTGTGTGTGTGTGTGGTGATGCTGAGTGTGTGTGTGTCTGCAGATGCTCAGTGTGTGTGTGTGGTGATGCTGAGTGTGTGTGTGTTTGCTGACGGATGTGCTTGTTTCCACAGGAAACCCCAGAGCAGAAAGAAGGAGCTTTTTCCAACTTCAGGATCTCTCCCAACACCATCAAACTGCTGCAGGGTAACGCTAATGCTAATCACACACTCACAGCGTAACGCTAATCACACACTCACAGCGTAACGCTAATCACACACTCACACACTCACAGCGCACACCAGCGTATATTTAATTTCCCCCTATTAAAGTGAGGATGTTTCTGTGTAAATGGATGTCCACTTCCAGCTCCAGCAGCTTCTGAGAGACACGCGTGTGATGTTAGCATTAATGCTGAGTGAGTGTCTGAAACGAGCTTGACTGCATTATAATCAGCTTCTCTTCCAGCATCAGCGATGTAACACTGAATACACTGAAGATGTGGTGATGTATATGTGTGTGTGTGTTTCCTTCAGCGCGCGGAGTCTCATACCTGTTCGACATCCAGGTGAAGACCTTCAACTCCGTGTATGATGGGAAGGATCTGATCGGCCAGGCCAGGACCGGCACCGGGAAGACCTTCTCGTTCGCGGTTCCTCTGGTGGAGAAGCTGCAGTCTGACATGGAGGACCGCCGGAGAGGCCGAGCGCCCAAGGTCTCGCTCACACCACACACAGCAGCACAGCAGTGCATTATGGGTCCTGCTGCAAACGAGGGCTGTACATGCCATGAAATACACTGTGCCGGACACATATTGGCTGATTATCTCTGTCTGATTACAAATACAAACACTGTGGACTAGGGCTGAACGATATTCTGTTTTAACATCGACATCGCGATGTGCGAATGAGCGATAGTCACATCGCCGGAACATGCAATGTGAAGGGTAGTAGCACTCATGGTGTATTAAGAGAACGGTAGCACCAGGGTAGCACACAGTAAACACGAGTTTGTTGTATGGCTTTTTGCTGGGGTGACTTGCATGTTCCGCGTGCTTGTACAGTGATTGGTTCGCTGTGCCGCTGCTCACCGCTCACAGCCAACACTCACTGGCATCCTATAGCTAAAAATGGGCGACGAAGAGGATCCGCCACAAAAAAAATAAAATTATTTCGCACCAAAAAGAAAGTCAAAATCAGCTATTTGGGACTTATTTCGTCTACAAAAAGGAGGATGTTGACCAAAAAGAGGT
Source organism: Squalius cephalus (assembly GCA_022829025.1). NCBI lineage: Eukaryota > Metazoa > Chordata > Actinopteri > Cypriniformes > Leuciscidae > Squalius > Squalius cephalus. The sequence continues at coordinate 852,415 of CM040811.1, read as the reverse complement.
ACTTTGCTGGAGTGTTATAAAGTCTTTTTTAAAAAGTATTTTATTTTTCGTGTTCGCATTTATGAGGAAAAAACAATGTTACGTGACAGTTCTCCATTACGGACACGACCGTTATGAAAGTGGCACTAAAAGACTGCTTTAAAACTTTCACAGAGACCTCAAACAGAAAGCACAAAGCCTTTCTTTAAAGCGAATTTCGTTTTGTATTAATTGTATCTTATTTTTGATCAGTGTTTCATTATCCAGTTTCCTGGATTTAATAAATAAAAAGTAAATATAGCAGACATAATCACGACACGGAGGCGCCAGCGCCAGAATCCGTGAACCGAAACTCAGCGTATAAGGTAGCCTACTCGCCTCACACACCTAAAAAAATATATAAATATATCTATTATCTAGAGAAATCTCTACTTTTAAACAGAACCATTCAAAACAAAATAATGTAATCCGTATGAAAAGTGCATTTCTCTCCGAAGATGAAGATCGTCAACTTCAATCTTTACAGAAAACACTTTTTTATTAATAAACAATTAAAATGTCTCATTGTAATATTTTACATATTCATAATCATTACTTTTGCTGTTTCTTTGTGACAGCTTTTAAGTGCCGTTTACATGAACGCGTCACTGCATCAGCACCGAAAACATAGAGACACAGAGAGAGAGAGAATACGATTTTTTGACAGAAATATTTTTTTCGAATTCTGACAGAAATATGTTCTAATTTTGGAATAAAATATTAAGTGGCCTTTTTGTCACTTGTAATGAAGCTTGCTTAGTGAAATTATTAATATCATGGAATGGTAGGCTAATTATTGACTTTAGCCTGGATTGATGGCACGCAATATCGCAATATATATCGTTGGGGAAAAAATATCACAATGTAATTTGTTTTCCAATATCGTGCAGCCCTACTGTGGACAACTGCTTTATTTTTACTTTAACTGCAGAAAACAAGGATAGCACTTTTCTCAAAATCGTTTACTAAATGTAGCCTCTACTTGGAACCAGTTAAAGATTCCTTAAATCGTCGAATTAGGCCAACTTTTCTTTCATATAAAATATTCTGTAACAAAAAAATAAAATTATTGGAGCTAATGATGTTCTCCGGCAGGATCTGAGATGATCACATGATCACGCTTGTTTACTTTGGTTTGTTCGCATAAAGAGAGTGCAGAGTCACAGGTTTCTCAGTATCATTGCTCAAGTCAAACTCTGATTTATTGACACGTTTAGATTTGTGTTCGTTCCATCTTCCTGATTTTTACATTACCAGTTTAAACCTTGGTCGCATTCTGACCTCATGTGGTGCATTGTGGGATTTTCAAATGCTGTTTGCACTTCTTTCCTGCCTGTTTAATGTTCATTCAGATGTTTGTTAGGGATAGAAGCTTCAGAATAAAACATTTTAAAAGATAATTGCAACTTTTTGTCTCACAATTGCGAGTTTACATCTTGCAATTCTGACTTTTTATCTCCCAATTGCATGTTATAAAGTCAGATTTGATTGATATAAACATGCAATTCAGAGAAAAAGTCAGAATTTCGAGTTTTTCTCTCAATTGCGAGTTTGTATCTCACAATTCTGACTTAATAACTCGTAATTGCGACTTTATATCACGCAATTGTGAGAAAAAGTTGCAATTACGTTTTTTATTTTTCGCTGTGTGGCGGAGACAAGCTTCCATATTTTGGTACGGTTTGTTTTTCTACAAAACGATTGCTCGCGTGTTTAAGCCAAAGCCTTCGGATCGGGAGGTTTGGTTCTGCTGAGAGGGAAGAGTTGTGACCGGATGAATGTGTCCCGGCAGGTTCTGGTTCTCGCACCGACTCGAGAGCTCGCGATTCAAGTGACCAAAGACTTCAAGGACGTCACGAGGAAACTGTCTGTTACGTGTTTCTACGGAGGAAGCTCTTACAACCCGCAAGGTAGGAGTCTGATCATCATAACACACTAGTGACTGCAACTGCATGACCAATGAAGGAGACGTGTATAGTTGAGGTGTACATGGCTCATTTAATAACTGAATTGTGGTGCCTCAGTGGAAGCGATCCGCAACGGCATCGACATACTGGTGGGAACGCCGGGCCGGATCAAAGACCATCTGCAGAACAACAAGCTGGACCTGTCTCAGCTCAGACACGTGGTTCTGGACGAGGTGGACCAGATGCTGGACATGGGCTTCGCTGAGCAGGTCGAGGAGATCCTGTCTGCCTCCTATAACAAAGGTAAGGGTTAGACCTCAGACTGATTTATAGGAGCTCTCGCACCAGAGGAACCTCTTCATCCTTCCTAGAACTATTGGCGGAAGTTCCCGGATGTCGGCGTGTTCGCACCGCAGGAACTAGGAATGATTTTAGTTCTAGGAGCTCTTTAGGAGGAACTAATTTACTCCTCCTCCAGAGTCGGTCTAAACCAGCGCTATAGGATCTACAGTGACGTTAGTGTTCGCTGATTGGCCGAATGCACGTGAAACACCAGCACCGCCATTCTAAAAAAGCTAAACACAGATTATAGCCTATATTTACTCCATAAACTAACTCTACGAACATGTGAAACAGACATAGATGGAGCTCTCAATCTTTACACTGAGGAGAAAATCCAACACAACTTTGAGGAGATCAAGAGAAACATGATTGTGTTTCTGCTCAGCAACACTGGACATCAGACACACGGCATACGCTAACTCTTCATTACTGTCTACTTTTATGCATAATAGTTCTGTATAATAACGTATCAGTGTGTCAAAATTAGGGGTGGCATGGTTCACGAAACCCACGGTTCGGTTCGTATCAGGGTTTTCGGTTCTGCACGGTTCTTGTTATTTTTTCTTTTAATCTTAAACTCCAAAAATACTCCAGCATATGATATATAGCTTAATTATCTCATTATTAATTTTATTTATTTCATAAATGGGGCGTGTTTGCATAACGCAGATTCTCATTTCCCGTTCTGAAGTAATACAGTGAGAGAGCGGTCCCCGTGAGGAAGCCTTCAGTGGCCCTGGGGTCCATCATCTGCAGTGAGAGCTGCGCGTGTCGGACAGTTCTTCGTCCAGTTCTCCTCGTGTCTCGTCATCACAGGCGTAATCTGCGGGTGGGACATGATGTCCCCACTAGAGATGCGCGGTTGGCGGTTATAGCCGCGGACTCCGCGGATAAACCGCGGATCGGGCGGATGACGTGATGAAAAATAATATTTTAATTAAATTCGGGCGGGTGGCGGGCGGTTGAACCAATCAAATCAAAAATATATGTATACATTGTTAGATGTTGTTATCTGACTATACCTACATCCAAAAAAATCGCTTTTGGAATTTTTTGCAAAGCACACTTTGAAATAGTCAAATTTTCTCGCCTATGCAGAGTCTATGCAGACTGCTTGTTATTATCAGATGGTAACACCAGCGAAGGAGGTACGTGACAAACTCAAAAAAGGAGAATTAAAAACAAAGGAAATAGAAGGTTATCCATACATTTTTTTTTTTTTACCAAAACGCTATAAATCCATACATTTTTTCCAAAAATTGATGGTTTGTCTTTTTTAAAAAGTCTTTTGTCATTTATTTTTCGTGTTTGCATTTATGAGGAAAAAACAATGTTACGTGACAGTTCTCCATTTGCGACCGCTCTGAGCAACATTCAAACTTTCACAGAGACCTCAAACAGAAAGCACAAAGCCCTTCTTTAAAGCGAATTTCGTTTGGTATTAATTGTATCTTAATTTTAATCCATGTTTCATTAACTAACCATGTCCTGGATTTAATAATTAAAAAGTAAATAGGCTATCTTGATTGTATAGGCTATTTTTTCATTATAAGTGTAAAATATTAGGCTGTATACCGACATGGATCAATTATTCATATTAGATTTCATCTGTCTTTTGTAGGCATAAGCCTAGCTGGCGCACCAACGAAAAAGCCTAAATGATGTGCCAAAATGCGTTTTTTATTAGGCTACAATGAAAATAATGTACAGTAGCCTATCAGATAAGGTCAGTTTTGCCGAAACACGTTTAATTTAGGCTATTTATTTATTTATTTATTTAAATTTTATTTATTTTTGTCCCTGTGCGCCGATCGGAGACGGAGTTCACTGCTGATATTCTGAAGTAAGAGCTTTCTAGTCTCGCGGCTGTCATCAGCAGCGCCTTGCATCTCCCAATCAGCGGATGGTGGGCGGGTGCGGTTTTGAAAATTGGTCAAAAACGTTGGTGCGGATGGATGGCGGACGGATGATGAGTTTTGTGATGCGGTTGCGGATGAAATAATAGCCCATCCGCGCATCTCTAGTCCCCACCACTTTTTGCCAGGGTCGATATTGTCCCCACCACTTTTGAAACATCTCGCGGCATGAATGTACCAATACAATTAAATAAAACATCTCCAGTTAACTAGCAAAGTATTTGTTTCGTTCGTTTGTTAAATAAGAGGCGATCTAGCGCTGAAATGTGTTGTTTTAATCAAGTGATCAAAGTGCTCGTTGCTGCTGCGATCAGCGGATACTGTTCTCTTGTGGCTCGCACACAGTCTTCACTCGGACACGCGCTTCAATCCGTTGAGGAGACTCTCTATTCGTTCCGGTGAAATCACAAAACATAATTCACTCAAATCTGTCCCTGCTTGATACACAGCCACTGATAAACATAATCGGTTTTGAACACCCTGGTGGCTCGTTCCTGTAACTGAGTTCCTTGAGCTATCCGGTGCCAAAGCCTCTTATGACTGAACTTTTCAGAAAGTGGCTTTGCATTTGTAAACAGTATTTCTGGACTTTTCCTCTCAGATGCGGAGGAGAAACCGCAGACGCTGCTGTTCTCAGCCACGTGTCCCTCGTGGGTTTACGACGTGGCCAAGAAATACATGCGCTCCCAGTTCATCCATGTGGATCTCATCGGGAAGAAGACCCAGAAAGCCGCCACCACAGTCGAGGTAACCGTGAACACATGATCTCCGCTCATCGTGAGCTCTTTGGTCAGAATGTGGGAGTTTCTCGGGAGGATTTTAAAGGAAAATCTGGGACATATTTTGTCAAAACAGCTTTTGACAATGATGTGACCAAATGTCAGTATTTATTAGGTAAACAACGTCAGATACAAAGATAATTCTGAAATCAAAACCTATATAGAGAGAAAACATGGAGCTGCTATAAAAAACACTTAATTTTATTAATGCCTAAAAACACTGATGCTTTAAATCTGTCACAACATTTGTAATGAGATTTGAAGAGTGTAAACCCTGAAGACTTGCGCTCTGTAAAGGCAGTGCAGGTTTCCTCCTCTAGGTGGCGTTAAACACACACACACACACACACACACACACACACACACACACACACACACACACTCTCACACACTCTCTGATGGGACGGTGTGAAACTGCAAGAGTCATTCTTTCTCTCTCGTCTGATGTTTTTCCAGCATAAAAGGGTGCAGTGCTCACAGGACGAATTAAGCTGTTGCCAGAATGATAATTAACACTTGGTGTTGCAATAATGTCTTTCTCACTGTGAGACTGAGCATGAACAACATTGTGATCTTTTATTTTCTGCACATTTAAATTCAATATTTGCCTTGACCGGATTTTAAAAGATGCACCAGTGTTTTTAGGAGGAGAATAAGTGAAAGTGAAATTTATTTTATTATACTGTATATACATAAATATATAATGTGTATATATAAATAAATGTATACATCAACCTTTGTCTTATGCACCTACTTGTATATTTTTAGGTGTGCGAAGGTCATTGGTTTTTACGGAGCCCCTAAAGGGACCTTTGCAAAAATAAAAATATACAGACTTTCACGTGCTTAAGAGAAACTACCGCGTGCGCACGAGATGAGCACGTGAAAGTCTGTATATTTGTATTTTTGCAAAGGTCCCTTTAGGGGCTCCGTAGGTTTTAAAGTAATGTTTGGAAAATAACAAAAGTTTCAATTTGTAATTTTGAGACGAAGTAACCTCTATCAGCCAATCAATACCAGAGGCTGGCATTATGCAAATTAGCTACAAACATACACGGGTTCAGCAGGAAGTTAGACTGCATTACTGACTAGCCTACTCGTTTCAGTTCAGAATCGATTCTTTCACTCCATTTATCTGCACTTTGATCTCTGAAACTTTGAGACCATACTTTTTACATTCACAAACAGCTTTATTACACACTACACAAGAGGAAATATCTGAAAAAGCATAATTGTTTTTAAAAGTCAAGTCCCCCATATCTGCTGTTTAAAGCACTTGTCTGTCGCGCAGCACCTGGCGATCGCGTGTCACTGGTCTCAGCGGGCGTCGGTCATCGGTGATGTCATCCAGGTGTACAGCGGCAGCCACGGCCGAACCATCGTCTTCTGTGAGACCAAGAGAGAGGCCACCGAGCTCTCCATGAGCACGTCCATCAAACAGGTGCGCCCGCAGCACAGAACGCTAACACAACTGTGACACGCCGGTAACACACTGACAAATCTGTAACACACTAATGACAAATCTGTAACACGCCTATAACACATCTGACAAACCTGTAACACTTATAACACACCTGTGAGACGCATGTAAAACACCAGTGAAACACCTGACACACACTTGTAACAACACACCTATAACACACCTGTAACGACACACTTGTAACGACACCTGACACACTTGTAACGACACCTCTGACGCACACGTAACAGCACACCTGACACACACCTGTAACGACACACACTCATAATGACACACCTGACACACACCTGTAAGGACACCTGACACACCTGTAACGACACCTCTGACGCACACGTAACAGCACACCTGACACACACTTGTAACAACACACCTATAACACACCTGTAACGACACACTTGTAACGACACCTGACACACTTGTAACGACACCTCTGACGCACACGTAACAGCACACCTGACACACACCTGTAACGACACACACTCATAATGACACACCTGACACACACCTGTAACGACACCTGACACACCTGTAACGACACACCCGACACACACTTGTAACGACACCTCTGACGCACACGTAACAGCACACCAGACACACACTTGTAACGACACACCTGTAACAGCACACCCGACACACACTCATAACAACACACCTGACACACACCTGTAACGACACACCCGACACACACTCATAATGACACACCTGACGCACACGTAACAGCACACCTGACACACACTTGTAACGACACACCTGTAACAGCACCCCTGACCTGACACACACCTGTAACGACACACCTGACGCACACGTAACAGCACACCTGACACACACTTGTAACGACACACCTGTAACAGCACCCCTGACACACACCTGTAACGACACACCTGACGCACACGTAACAGCACACACGTAACAGCACACCTGTAACGACACACCTGACACACACTTGTAACGCCACACCTGTAACAGCACCCCTGACACACACCTGTAACGACACACCTGACGCACACGTAACAGCACACACGTAACAGCACACCTGTAACGACACACCTGACGCACACGTAACAGCACACACGTAACAGCACACCTGTAACGACACACCTGACGCACACGTAACAGCACACACGTAACAGCACACCTGTAACGACACACCTGACACACACTTGTAACGACACACCTGTAACAGCACCCCTGACCTGACACACACCTGTAACGACACACCCGACACACACTCATAATGACACACCTGACGCACACGTAACAGCACACACGTAACAGCACACCTGTAACAGCACACCTGACACACACTTGTAACGCCACACCTGTAACAGCACCCCTGACACACACCTGTAACAGCACACCTGACACACACCTGTGCGCCTGCATCTGCTGGTGTGTGACTCTGGGTTGTGTGTTTCAGAGTGCGCAGACGCTGCACGGAGACATCGCCCAGAAGCAGAGGGAGATCACGCTGAAGGGCTTCAGGAGCGGCACATTCGAGGTGCTGGTGGCCACCAATGTGGCGGCGCGCGGCCTGGACATCCCCGAGGTGGACCTGGTCATCCAGTGCTCGCCGCCAAACGTACGCCAGCCGTTCTGTTCAACATCACTTCAGTTTATAGTGCAGAAATATACTTCATATCTTTAAGGCCCGATCATACTATAAATGATCATTCTAAAAATAATAGTTATAGTTTTTTTAATCAGCCCACACCACAATGATAACGGCACAGAGGAATGATGTCCTCGGAATCTTAAGCATGTTTTTAGTTTTTTTTTTAGCTGGTGAATAATAGAATCATAATCCATCCTGCTTTAATGAGACACATGACAAAACTGAAAACAAAACTTATAATAAACAGAGCAATATTGTATATAGTTTTAGTTGTCTTTATAGTTGTTGTTGTTGTTGTCTAGAACTGGCCTGTAAGCTGCGTTGGATCTTTTAATGCTTTTGGATGTTTGTTTTTTTCTTTCGTATTTCAGCGCACGTTTACTTGTTTCGTTACCCGCTGCCATCAGTAGACCCTGTTGATGGATTCTTTGCTCTGTAGTTTGTAATGATGTGTTTAGTATTTAATTCTCCTGTTGTAACGAGCGTGATCTGCACACGCAGGACGTGGAGTCGTATATCCACCGGTCGGGCCGCACTGGCAGAGCCGGGAGAACGGGCGTGTGCATCTGCTTCTACCAGCGCAAGGAGGAGAACCAGCTCCTGTACGTGGAGCAGAAAGCGGTGAGACCACAACACTATTAGAGGCGCTAATCCTCTACATGAATTTGTTTGTTGGTTAACCCACATTAACCAGTTAATGTAATTTGTGATCAGACAGGCATGAAAATTTAACTTTTTTTTTTCTTTCTTTTTTTTAAAGCTGCAGTCCGTAACTTTTTTCGGTTGAAAATTATTCAAAATAAATTTTAGAGCAAGTACATAACCAGCCAGTGTTCAAAACTCTCTGCTTACCGTAGCTCGATTCAAAACGGTAAGCTTGTAATAATGTTTTTAACTCCAGTTGTACTGCTGTATTTCCGCTGGAAATTCGAGTCTTTGCGAGAAATGTCTTTACGTCACATCTGTCCACATACAGTCACATCTGTCCACATAGTCACATCTGTCCACATAGTCACATCTGTCCACATAGTCACATCTGTCCACATACAGTCACATCTGTCCACATACAGTCACATCTGTCCACATAAAGTCACATCTGTCCACATAAAGTCACATCTGTCCACATACAGTCACATCTGTCCACATACAGTCACATCTGTCCACATACAGTCACATCTGTCCACATACAGTCACATCTGTCCACATAAAGTCACATCTGTCCACATACAGTCACATCTGTCCACATACAGTCACATCTGTCCACATACAGTCACATCTGTCCACATAAAGTCACATCTGTCCACATAGTCACATCTGTCCACATACAGTCACATCTGTCCACATACAGTCACATCTGTCCACATACAGTCACATCTGTCCACATACAGTCACATCTGTCCACATACAGTCACATCTGTCCACATAAAGTCACATCTGTCCACATACAGTCACATCTGTCCACATACAGTCACATCTGTCCACATACAGTCACATCTGTCCACATACAGTCACATCTGTCCACATACAGTCACATCTGTCCACATACAGTCACATCTGTCCACATACAGTCACATCTGTCCACATAAAGTCACATCTGTACTCATAAAGAAGAGTCTCGGCTAGTAGGCGATGAGTGTGAGGATGTTGGAGATTTGTAGCCTTTTCTCACAGCACTTGATATAATTAAACTTATAAATTTGAAGGCGGATCCAGAAAGGTTCAAACGACAATCTCCAGTGACATCAGACTTCGGAGTGGCTACAGAAATAAAGAGACTGCAACCGGCTCATGCGAAAACATGGATAATATCGGGAGGCATTAAATGTAGTCACACAATGCTGATGTTGTTAACATTAACAATTTGAGATCAAAGTATAATTTGCACGGTTTGACATGATATAAGCGATCGTTAGATTTAATCAGTGCGATTTACTGCAATGCTTTTTCCCCTTAGTTGGTCAGAACAAAACTGGATGTTACTTGTTCAGATTTTCAGATTTTCCGGTGAAAATTCTTATGCTGGTCATACTTCCATAAAGTAGAATCTGTGATTGTGAATGCCAGGATCCACACCGGCGGCGACTGACAGCCGCACACTCTCCTCAAAACATCGGATTCATCCGCGCTGTGCCGAGGCACAACCCACGTCAAGCTGATCATTCCGCGAATAACTGCAATTGCAGATTGCGAACAGAGATGGCGACAAAGAGGAAAAACTACGGACTGCAGCTTTAACTTTCTGAATTTTAAAAACAGTGAAGAAATAATTCTAAATGCTTAATTTCCCACAGGCCCTCCGCAAGTTTTAAATTGAATTATTTTGTTTTAATATAACAGTGTTTATGACAAGCCTTCCTAAAGTTGTGAGGTTTAAATAAATGGTCTCACTTTATATTAGGTGTCTTTAAAGGTTGTATCAGCGATTTCAGGGCCAAAAAAGGCCCAAACATAAATGATCACATTCATCTAATCTTTCCTAACGATCCGCTGACACGTTTTTTTTGACGGCCTGCTTATGGGCGGGCAGCCAGCGGATCGTTAGGAAAGATTAGATGAATGTGATCATTTATGTTTGGGCCTGAAATCGCTGATACAACCTTTAACTACTATGTACTTGCATCAGAGTTAGTTATGCACAATGTTCTTATTGTGTTGATGTTGTGTTGTAAAACGCGTATGCTGATTTCGAGGTGGATACGGGTCAGGCTAGGACTGGTTTGCTGGTTATGTGTGTGTAAGGGGTTAGCAGTTTAATTTTAGATGTCATTAGAGAAATTAATCACAACTGCAAGTATTTTTTTTTTAAATGCAAGTACAATGTAAAAACATGAATGTACACAATAAGTGCACTGGATCAAATTATTAATTTAAATGTTAGTACATAGTAGTCAAAGACTCTTAATATGGTGTCAGTCTAACAAATTATGTTCTTTTAATCGTTAAATCTTGTTCACCTCCTTCAGGGAATCACCTTTAAACGGGTCGGGGTCCCGACAGCCAACGAGATCGTCCAGTCCTCCAGTAAAGACGCCGTCAGGTCAGAGACCAAACTAATGATGCGCATTAGTCACACATTAATATGATGCTCATATGATGCACATTAGTCTTCGATGTTCTGACACTTGCTTTGAACAGGGCAATGCTGATGCTAATTCAAAATATATCATGTTAAATGCTATGAAATGGTCAAACCAAAATTTATTCAGACTCCTTCAACATTTCTCACATTATCACAGTTTATTTGCTATAGTTTAGAAAATTGTAATAAAATATGAGCAGAACTCAGCTGATATTTGACTGGTTTTGTCCGTCCTTCTGTTAGACTGTCTCACACATGAATTATGTTGAATATCTGTCAGCTGTTAAATTTAACTACACAATTAGATAATACCAGTTTAGCTCAACCAATCACCAAGCAATGCTTCATTGTGTTCAGTCTGTGTGTGAAAAGAGCATTAGCAATTAAAGAAAACACACTTCAGCAAAACATGATCAGCTCAAAGTGTCCCAATCATTTTTGGTACCAAATTTGTATAAATGGTGTGTGTGTGTGTGTTTATCGCATGGATGAGCCGCCTCATGTACGTGTGTGTGTGTGTGTGTGTTTATCACACGGATGAGCCGCCTCATGTACGCTTGTGTGTGTGTGTTTATCACTCGGATGAGCCGCCTCATGTACGCTGGTGTGTGTGTGTGTGTGTGTGTGTGTCTGTGTGTTTATCACTCGGATGAGCCGCCTCATGTACGCTTGTGTGTGTGTGTGTGTGTGTGTGTCTGTGTGTTTATCACTCGGATGAGCCGCCTCATGTACGCTGGTGTGTGTGTGTGTGTGTTTATCGCACGGATGAGCCGCCTCATGTACGCTGGTGTGTGTGTGTGTGTGTTTATCACTCGGATGAGCCGCCTCATGTACGCTTGTGTGTGTGTGTGTGTGTGTGTCTGTGTGTTTATCACTCGGATGAGCCGCCTCATGTACGCTGGTGTGTGTGTGTGTGTGTTTATCACTCGGATGAGCCGCCTCATGTACGCTGGTGTGTGTGTCTGTGTGTTTATCGCATGGATGAGCCGCCTCATGTACGCTGGTGTGTGTGTGTGTGTTTATCACTCGGATGAGCCGCCTCATGTACGCTGGTGTGTGTTTATCACTCGGATGAGCCGCCTCATGTACGCTGGTGTGTGTTTATCACTCGGATGAGCCGCCTCATGTACGCTGGTGTGTGTTTATCGCTCAGGTTCCTGGACTCGGTTCCAGCGTCTGCGGTGGAGCATTTCCGCGCTGCGGCTCATGAGCTAATCGAGGCGCGCGGGGCGGTGGAGGCGCTAGCAGCAGCGCTAGCTCACATCTCAGGAGCCACGAGTCTCGAGCAGAGATCTCTCATCAGCTCCGACGCTGTACGTCACACACACTATCCCAACACTATATCACACACCATATCATAACGCCACACACTATTATTCCTGTGATCAAAGCTGAATTTTTAGTATCATTACTCCAGTCTTCAGTGTCACGGGGGAGAGAGTGTGTGAGAGAGAGTGTGAGAGTGTGAGAGTGAGGTGAGTGAGAGAGTGTGAGAGAGTGTGTGAGAGTGTGTGAGTGAGGTGAGTGAGGTGAGTGAGGAGAGTGAGGAGAGTGAGGAGAGTGAGGAGAGTGAGGAGAGTGAGGAGAGTGTGTGAGAGTGTGTGAGAGTGTGTGAGAGTGTGTGAGAGTGTGTGAGAGTGTGTGAGAGTGTGTGAGAGTGTGTGAGAGTGTGTGAGAGTGTGTGAGAGTGTGTGAGAGTGTGTGAGAGTGTGTGAGAGTGTGAGAGAGTGTGAGAGAGTGTGAGAGAGTGTGTGAGAGAGTGTGAGAGAGTGTGAGAGAGTGTGAGAGAGTGTGTGTGTGAGAGAGTGATAGTGAGTGAGTGTGTGAGTGAGTTGAGAGAGTGTGAGAGTTCTCCCAGTGATGGGAATCTGTGATCTCTGAATGGTTGTGACCGGTCTGCTGTTCTCTCAGGGATTCGTCACCATGACACTGAACTGCTCTCAGGAGATGCACAACATCGGCTTCGCCTGGCGAGGGCTGAAGGAGCAGCTCGGAGAGGAGATCGACGAACACATCCGGCGGATGACCTTCCTCAAGGGCAAGAAGGTGCTCGCGCTCTTCACACACTCTTCACACACTCTTTACACACTCTTCACACGCTTACACACACTCTTCACACACTCTTCACACACTCATCACACACTCTTCACACACTCACACACACTCTTCTTCACACACTCATCACACACTCTTTACACACTCATCACACACTCTTCACACACTCATCACACACTCTTCGCACACTCATCACACACTCTTCACACACTCTTCTCATGCTTACACACACTCTTCGCACACTCTTCACACACTCTTCACACACTCTTCACACACTCATCACACACTCTTCACACACTCACACACACTCTTCTTCACACACTCATCACACACTCTTTACACACTCTTTACACACTCTTCACACACTCTTCACACACTCTTCACACACTCTTCACACACTCATCACACACTCTTCGCACACTCATCACACACTCTTCACACACTCTTCTCATGCTTACACACACTCATCACACACTCTTCACACACTCTTCTCATGCTTACACACACTCTTCACACACTCTTCACACACTCTTCACACACTCTTCACACACTCTTCACACACTCTTCACACACTCTTCACACACTCTTCACACACTCATCACACACTCTTCACACACTCACACACACTCTTCTTCACACACTCATCACACACTCTTTACACACTCATCACACACTCATCACACACTCATCACACACTCTTTACACACTCATCACACACTCTTTACACACTCATCACACACTCTTTACACACTCATCACACACTCTTCACACACTCTTCACACACTCTTCTTCACACACTCATCACACACTCTTTACACACTCTTTACACACTCTTTACACACTCATCACACACTCATCACACACTCTTTACACACTCATCACACACTCTTTACACACTCATCACACACTCTTCACACACTCTTCTCATGCTTACACACACTCTTCACACACTCTTCACACACTCATCACACACTCACACACACTCTTCTTCACACACTCATCACACACTCTTTACACACTCATCACACACTCTTCACACACTCTTCACACACTCTTCACACACTCATCACACACTCTTCACACACTCATCACACATCACACACACATCACACACTCATCACACACTCTTCACACACTCTTCACACACTCTTCACACACTCTTCACACACTCATCACACACTCTTCACACACTCTTCACACACTCTTCACACACACTCTTCTTCACACACTCTTCACACACTCTTCACACACACTCTTCTCACACTCTTCTCACACTCTTCACACACTCTCACACTCTTCACACACTCTTCACACACTTCACACACTCTTCTCACACTCTTCACACACTCTTCACACACTCTTCACACACTCTTCACACACTCTTCACACACTCACACACACTCTTCTTCACACACTCATCACACACTCTTTACACACTCATCACACACTCATCACACACTCTTTACACACTCATCACACACTCTTTACACACTCATCACACACTCTTCACACACTCTTCTCATGCTTACACACACTCTTCACACACTCTTCACACACTCTTCACACACTCTTCACACACTCTTCACACACTCTTCACACACTCTTCACACACTCTTTACACACTCTTCACACACTCTTCACACACTCTTTTTCACACACTCATCACACACTCTTCACACACTCTTCACACACTCTTCACACACTCACACACACTCTTCTTCACACACTCATCACACACTCTTTACACACTCATCACACACTCATCACACACTCTTTACACACTCATCACACACTCTTCACACACTCTTCACACACTCTTCACACACTCTTCACACACTCTTCACACACTCTTCACACACTCTTCACACACTCTTCACACACTCTTTTTCACACACTCATCACACACTCTTTACACACTCATCACACTCTTCACACACTCTTCACACACTCTTCACACACTCTTCACACACTCTTCACACACTCATCACACACTCATCACACACTCATCACACACTCATCACACACTCATCACACACTCATCACACACTCTTCACACACTCTTCACACACTCTTCACACACTCTTCACACACTCTTTACACTCTCTTCTCACACTCTTCTCATGCTTACACACTCTTCTCATGCTTACACACACTCTTCACACACTCTTCTCACTCTTCACACACTCTTTACACTCTTCACACACTCTTCTCATGCTTACACACACTCTTCACACACTCTTCACACTCTTCACACACTCTTCTCACACTCTTCTCACACTCTTCTCACACTCTTTACACACTCTTTACACACTCTTTACACACTCTTCACACACTCTTCACACACTCTTTACACACTCTTTACACACTCTTCACACACTCTTTACACACTCTTTACACTCTTCACACACTCTTCTCATGCTTACACACACTCTTCACACACTCTTTACACACTCTTCACACACTCTTCTCATGCTTACACGCACTCCACACACTCTTCACACACTCTTCTCACACTCTTCACACACTCTTCACACACTCTTCACACACTCTTCACACACTCTTCACACACTCTTTACACACTCTTCACACACTCTTTACACACTCTTCACACACTCTTCTCATGCTTACACACTCTTCTCATGCTTACACACACTCTTTACACACTCTTCTCACTCTTCACACACTCTTTACACTCTTCACACACTCTTCTCATGCTTACACACACTCTTCACACACTCTTCACACTCTTCTCACACTCTTCTCACACTCTTCTCACACTCTTCTCACACTCTTCTCACACTCTTCACACACTCTTCACACACTCTTCACACACTCTTCACACACTCTTCACACACTCTTCACACACTCTTCACACACTCTTCACACACTCTTCACACACTCTTCACACACTCTTCACACACTCTTTACACACTCTTTACACTCTTTACACACTCTTCACACACTCTTTACACACTCTTTACACTCTCTTCACACACTCTTCTCACTCTTTACACACTCTTCACACACTCTTCTCACTCTTTACACACTTTACACACTCTTTACACTCTCTTCTCACACTCTTCTCATGCTTACACACTCTTCTCATGCTTACACACACTCTTCACACACTCTTCTCACTCTTCACACACTCTTTACACTCTTCACACACTCTTCTCATGCTTACACACACTCTTCACACACTCTTTACACACTCTTCACACACTCTTCTCATGCTTACACACACTCTTCACCACTGATGGGCAGTAACGCGTTAGAAGTAACGCGTTACTGTAATCCGATTACTTTTTTCAAGTAACGAGTAAAGTAAGGGATTACAATTGCAAAAACAGTAATTAGATTACTGTTACTTTCCCGTAAGCAGGCTGCGTTACTGCGTTATACTGCGAGACTGTCTCGCGACGTGAGCCGTGACTCGTGAGTGACAATGACATGTCAGTGTAAACACTATGGCAAGCGATCGCGTTCAAAAGTCTTTAAACGAAACGCGTGAATTTTGACGCGTTTGTCCGCACCGTTTGTCCGTGTTCAGACGTCATGTTTATTCATGAACGATGTCGTAATGGTAAACTGTATGCACGTGCAAACATCAGACGTTATATTTGTTCATGATGGATAATGCATTGGTACGTTGTAAGTGATGTCAGTCTTATGTCATGATTTGTCATGCCTTTTTAAGTTGTTCGTTTAACGTTCTTTCCCAAGGTAGAAAAGTCAACAGCTCTAAGAATGGGTCTTATTTTAGCAAACTGCCAAAAAACCTTTTCAGACTGTGTGCAGCTGAACCAAGAAAAGCTTAAGATTGCATGGAGCTGATAAGCATGAATGGCAGAAGAAAAAGACTGCAATTAAAAAACAAAACAAGAGAAAATTATTTTAATGCAAGCAATAAAAAACTGCACACACCAGCTGTGGAATAAAAGAAAAGAAATGCATGATCAACTAGATTAAGGCAAACTCCTGTCTTAATGTAAACCCTGTCCACCACCCCCAAAGGTTTCACAAAGTTATTCTTGCCACTGTAACTTATGGCTTCCTAAAGACAGGTTTATGGGTAAATAAATGAATAATAATAAAAAATATATACCAGGACTCAACATTTAAGCCTTTTCATTTGTCCTTCAGTCGGTCATTCACTTGTCCGAGTAAAAACATTTGTTAGAACAGGAAAAAAAATTGATTTTTTTGTGTGTGTTGTAAATATAATTTATTCCGAATCAGTATTCTCATCAGTTCAGTCAGCTTTAACATATATAAATCGGCATATTTATGATATTTTAACCTTTATAAAGGGCATTTTTCCCTAATCGTTTGCTTCATCTTTCATTTAAAATTCTTAAATTTGATCAATAAATTACAATAGAATAATAAGATGGTAAAGGGCTGTTACCAATCAAATAAACTGCATTAAATAATGTAATGAGATTATTTAAAATATTTTTTGACTATACAAATAAGAAATATTATTTGTGCATAGAAATAATATTTATAAACCGCCAGTAGGAGGCGGCAGGCGACCATCTTAATGAGTGAGTCATTGATGCAATGTGCATAAAGTTAAAATACTGAAACTAATAAAACAAGTTTTAAAAAAGAATGTTTCATTTAATTCAATTTTAGATGATGGAATATGCAGAAAGAATATAATTAAGCAGAAAGGTATATTGCTTTATAGCGTATTCATTTCGTGCATCATGTTTTTGAAAAGTAACTAGTAAAGTAACTAGTAAAGTAACTAATTACTTTTGAAAATAAGTAATCAGTAAAGTAACTGGATTACTTTCTTGGAGAAGTAATCAGTAATCAGTAACTAATTACTTTTTCCAAGTAACTTGACCAACACTGCTCTTCACACACTCTTCTCACACTCTTCACACACTCTTTACACATTTTTTACACACTCTTCACACACTCTTTACACACTCTTCACACACTCTTCTCATGCTTACTCTTCTCACACTCTTCTCATGCTTACACACTCTTCTCATGCTTACACACACTCTTCACACACTCTTCTCACTCTTCACACACTCTTTACACTCTTCACACACTCTTCTCATGCTTACACACACTCTTCACACACTCTTTACACACTCTTCACACACTCATCACACACTCTTCACACACTCTTCTCATGCTTACACACACTCTTCACACACTCTTCACACTCTTTACACACTCTTTACACACTCTTCACACACTCTTCACACACTCTTCTCACACTCTTCTCACACTCTTCTCACACTCTTTACACACTCTTCACACACTCTTTACACACTCTTCTCACACTCTTCACACACTCTTCACACACTCTTCACACACTCTTCTCACACTCTTCTCACACTCTTCACACACTCTTCACACACTCTTCACACACTCTTCACACACTCTTCACACACTCTTCACACACTCTTCACACACTCTTCACACACTCTTCACACACTCTTCACACACTCTTTACACACTCTTCACACACTCTTTACACACTCTTCACACACTCTTCTCATGCTTACACACTCTTCTCATGCTTTACACACACTTAATTTCATGCTTGATAATTTACCAATGTAAGTTAAACTACACATTATGAATATTGCTTCTCACCGAATCTGCATAAAAATGGTAACACTTTACAGTAAAGGTTCATTAGTTAACATTAGTTATTAATATATTAGCTAACATGAACATATAATGAGCAATGCATTTGTTACAGTATTTATCATATTTTGTTAATGTTAGTTAATACAGATCCAGCTGTTCATTGTTTGTTAGGTCACAGTGCATTAACTAATGTTAACAAATACAACCTTTGATTTCAATAATGTATTAGTAAATGTTTAAATGATTATTAGCTAAGATTAATAAATTATGAAGTATTGTTCACTCTTAGTTCATGTTAACTAAGGTAGTAAACTAATGTCAACTAATGAACCTTATTATAAAGTGTTAACAAAAAAATTAAATGAAACAAGTACAAACTGGTCTGTAGGAACACACACACATTCCTCTGAACACAGAAACCTGTTATTGTCATTTATAAATGTAGGAAATTAATTATAATCCCATTATGGTAAACTAATGAACACTGAGAATGCGAGCGCTGTTTGTTTGCTCAGACTCTGGCGTTCTCAAAATAAAGGTCCGCCGCGCTGTCAGAATAAGTCACAACAAGAAGCGCGTCTTGCGTCACTTCAGAGTTCCTACTGGCGGTGCGAACGCAACGGGAAAACGTTCCTAAGGGAACATTAGCTCTCGGGGAAACACCCTGGTGGCTCATTCCTGTAACTGAGTTCCTATATCCGGTGTGAAAGCTCCTACAGTGTCGAATCTCTGTGATACAGCCTCAGATGCTGATTGGCATCATGCTATTACATTTTTTATGCGGTATACAAAAATGATTTTGTCTATCAATGCGAAATCAAAAACTTTTTGCTGGCATGGGCTGAAGATGATCCGGCTCGAATTTGGTGAAAATCTTACAAGCGTTCAAATAAAAGTATGTTAAAGCTTTTGAATGCAAAGCTTTCTTGTGCACCTTTTTTCTCCTTGCACAGACCTGACTAATCAATCATCTATGATCGGTTTATCAAGGACTTGCTGCAGACCTATGTTGTTGTTGATATATTACATTATTTTCAAATATAAAGTATAAAAAATGTCACTTAACACCCACGATATACTGATGATCACTGTGAAATACTTCTACATCACGCTAGAATGTAAACTAACTAAATTAGCAGTGAGACTCAACGTTCTGCTTCTGTTCTGAAGAGTTTGGGTGGAAATGGTCTGTTTCTGTATGGGAAAGATGCCGTTTGTAACGTGTCCTGTGTTTGTGTTTCTCTAGGGTGTGTGTTTCGACGTCCCAGCCGCTAAACTGAAAGAGATCCAGGTATGTGTGTTTGGAGTCGTTTGTAAAGCGAGACTCGGGGGACGTGTCTGTACAAACGTCCAGCTGATTCCCGTTCCCCAAGCCACTCGCTCTCTGGTTTCACCAGCGCAGGCTTGTCAACAGACACGTGTGTGTGTGTGTGTGTGTGTGTGTGTGTGTGTGTGTGTGTGTGTTTGTGTTTGCTTGCTGACTCGGCTTGTTTCTGTCAGTGTTCATTTGACAGCAAACTTTGAGTTAGTTTTAGCCATAGTCTTTTGACTAAAATGCCATTTTCTAACAATTCTGATTTTTTATTTAAGAATTGCGTGTTATAAAGTCAGAATTGCGTGTTATAAAGTCAGAATTGCGTGTTATAAAGTCAGAATTGAGATATAAACTCACAATTGTGAGATAAAAAGTCACAATTATCTTTTCAAATGTAAAATATTCTGTGGCGGAAACAATTAAGCTTCCATAGAATACAGGCATTGAAGAGTTGTCAAACTTCAATAGTGATGAACCGAAACTATGACGAATACAGGACCTCGTTTATAAAAGGCTCTGTAGAAACCGTCCTAGAAATGATCCTGAAACTGACAGCTGAAGGGTTTTAGAGTTTCCTCTTGTAATTAATGTCATTAACATATAAAAGAGCAGCAATCAACATCCAAATCCTTTAGAAAACCTGCAGTTCTCCTGCTTTCCACTTCAAATACAGTTTTTATAAATATGGACGTTTTATAAATGAGGCCCATTATTTTTGCTTTTCCATTTGTTCCAATAGCAAAATTAAAAACAGAGTTTCATATGGAAGCTTGTTTACGCCACAGAATAAAAAAATTAAAAAAGGCAATTGACTTTATATCTCGCAATTTCTGACATAAAAATTCGCAAAATCTTTTAAAATGTTTTATTCTGTGGCGTAAACAAGCTTCCCTACTTTCATGACTTTCCAAAAGAGGAATAAAATACAGAGAGATTGATTACGTTGGTCAGAAGAGAGAAAGATGACAAATTTAATACCAAGCTAATAAAACAGAGTATATTGTTATAAATGTACTTATAAGAGTTTGTCATATTTTAGTCATTGAATTGTTTTAGTCGATGAAATCATTTTGACCAAATGTGCGGATCCAGTTGCACCAAATGCACATCCGATATTATTCTCGCAACGGTTTACGTTCTGTAAAGACATAACCGACTGTTAACGTGAAGACTCTCCAAGACGGACATTTAGACGTAACTGTGTGTTTTTGTCCATTCAGACGCGAAAGAGCTCATTCAGGACTCGCGCGCGCTGTGTAGTTTTCTCTGTGCATGGCTGCACGCTCTGTGTGTGTGTGTGTGTGTGTGTGTGTGTGTGTGTGTGTGTGTGTGTGTGTGTGTGTGTGTGTGTGTGTGTGTGTGTGTGTGTGTGTGTGTGTGTGTGTGTGTGTGTGTGTGTGTGTGTGTGTGTGTGTGTGTGTGTGTGTGTGTGTGTGTGTGTGTGTGTGCGCGCGTGCACAGAAAACCGCACCGAATAGAGTTTGTTTGCGTCACGCTTCTTCAGATGTAGCGATACGTCTGCTCTTCTCTTTCTCCCAGACGTTTACATGTTTGAACGTTTGGAACGAGACGTGCATCCAGCGCATGCTCACTCCTGTCTCGTTTTCGTCTGAAATTTCGTTGATGAAAATAATGAAATTAAAGGTGCAGTGTGTAATATTTAGGAGGATCTGTTGACAGAAATGCAATATCATAAACATAACGATGTTTTCAGTGGTGTATAAAGACCTCACATAATGAACCGCTATGGTTTTATTACCTAAGAATGAGTCGTTTCTCTCTACACACACCGCGGGTCCGCTTACATGTTTCTACGGTGGCCCTGAACGGACAAACGCGTTTCGTCACTATGTTGTTGTTCGTGTAAAGAAGCGAGCTAACGTCAGCGAAGAAAACACTGACACAATGATGAACAAGTGACAATAATATTCACAATAACATATCGCTGTACTGAATAATTAAACATCATTTCTTAATTTATCTTTGTAAAGAAACCTCATTGTTTAACTGGCTACTCTCTGCTGTCTCAGACGACGACATCACTTCCTGTCGGCCACAGTTCACAACCTCACCACTAGATGCTGCTAGAACTTACACACTGCACCTTTAACATCAGTTCTGACTGAATCTGTTCCCAAATCCTCCCTGCCGAACATTTTCGTCAAGTTTTTATTCGTTGACAAATGTCAACAGATTTTCGTCATAGTTATTGTCATTCAAAACTGGTTTTTATTTAGTTTTTGTTTTGTTTTCATCTGTGAAAAAAATTTGTTGACAAAAATAATGGTGAAAATGATTGGTCAAGGAAGTGAGCGCTGTTTTGTGTGTCTGCAGGATAAATGGCAGGACGGCCGGCGCTGGCAGCTCGTCGTCGCCACAGAGCTCCCCGAGATGGAGCAGAACACACGTCTCACCGGCGAACGCACACCTGGAGGCTTCGGGGGATTCGGTGGACGAGGAGGAGGACGAGGACGAGGAGGAGGAGGAAGAGGAGGAGGAGGAAGAGGACGATCCTTCGGCTTCAAGGGCAACAACGGCTCCGGTGGGAAACGGGGAAGAGGAGGCGCTCAGAAGCGAAGCTTCAGTCGGGCGTTTGATTACTGATGGAGGACTGTGATGGTCTGACGGACTGTCGTGTTTTTACTACCCTTTCATTCATATTCACTCTTTACTGGAGTGTTACGACCCATTAAATAGGCTGATTGCTTTTACTTGCAGTTGTGCTATTTATATGATGAACTCCACTGATATTAAAGTGGTTGAAACTACACCGCGACTGTTGCTTTTTCTTTGTTTTGCTCAAGGTGGTCATTCTCTGCCTCGTATTCTTACATGGGCTTGAATGAAGTGTGACATTGCAAACCATTTTTTTTCTTTCATTTTACTAGAAAATAATCAAATTATACTCTAACATGATTCAAAACTGCAGAGACTGAATCATAACAGAAAAAGAGAAAAGCCTTATTTTACAGTTAATCCTATGCAAGCTTGTTTCCACCGTGGGAATGAAATTAAAAATCCTTATTTCTTCTCGCAATTCCGAGTTTCATAACTTCTAATTCTAACCTTTTTACTCGCAATTACGAGTTTGTCACAAACTAAAAAAACAGAGGAAAAAGTCAGAATTGTCTCAATCCTGAGGAATGAAAAGTCAGCATTTTGAGATTAAAGATCAGTTTTTGTTAAAGTCCCCTTTTAGTCAATTTGTATCCCTTTAAACTCATCTTTAATCACCAAAATGACATTTAAATGTTTTTTCCTTGAAAATAATGTCGTCTTGCCTTAAAATATCTTGAATGTAACTCGACACCCTTGCCTCATTTAGTATGTGCAAATGAGCCCCGCCTCCACTCACTCCCTCAGCTCAGAGATCCACTGGTTGACGATCACACGTTGATCTGATTGGTTACAAGGTAGTTTGTGACGTCAGAAACACCAGCGATTTCAAAGCGTGTTTTTGAGACTGTCTTTGGTTCACTGCAGTTTTAAGGAGGAAATACTCAGCAATGCTGTCGACTTATGAACTTACACATGCTTTGTCTTAAAGCAGATTAAAAACACCACATTTAAAGTTCATAATGGAAACGAGCTTTCATTCAGTTTCGCTTAACCAGCTAATCAAGGTCTTCAGGATTGGCCACCAGACGCTGCAGGGCAGGATCGAGCGTTCCTGCGGTTCTCAACCTTTCATCACATTTTTGTCCTTCGTGTTCATTTGGGAATGAGGGCGACACGCAAATGAATCCACAAAATGAACTTTATTTAATGACTTGGAAAATAAAATGGCTAATATCTTCTCTGGGAACCTCGTGTCACTATGATCAGTGACCCAACTGTAAACTCAGTATCATTCAGGAAGCATCTCGTGTCCATTAATGAATGTGCGTTTCCTTCAGTTGATAGAGCAAGTGGTGAAGTGTGAAGCTTGTGTTGATCAGTCGTACTGGCCGGATGAGGTGTTGTGAATGTTGCAGTCTGTCTGGAAGGAGTAGCCGGAAAACTCCATCGTCTCACCTGAAAGCAGAGGCGTTCACAGATTTCAGTGGCACATCTCCTACATTAGCTAATGAGAATGATCACATGGTTTGTTTGGTGTGATCATTGAGTTCTCCAGTACACAAGTTTAGGATGTGCAGATGTTCTCTTACACAGGCACCCCATCCACATGGAGTTGGGTCTCCAGCCTCGGTCGCTCTCGTACGACGGACTCCAGTGATCCAAGTTCTTCAGGTGATCCACAATCTGCAGGAGAAAAGCACACGGTCTCACTCAAACACTGAGCTAATGAGGTCTACTATCCAGACCCAAGAAGAAATACACAACCTGTGCATGTTGACAGAAAACGAGCTGACAAAAAGATTATATCTAATATTTGGTGATGATACAGCATTATGAGAGATGTACTGGCTTGGTAAAAAGATGGTTGTTTGCTGGAAGACCAGGGACAGTTATCCTACAGTGATGTCACTCACTGTGCTCATGCTCCGTTAGTTTCCCTCCATTCTTGCTAAAAGGGAGCCACATCTGAAACTTCTTGACGGAGTTATATAAAAAAAGGTTGATTTGAGGTAAAAAAAAAAAATACTTTTTTTTCTGATGTACTTTTTTGGATGCTGTTATAGGATCAAATGTCTATGAATTCAAACAAGTATTATTAGAATCACTGTTTTGTAAGCTACAAATAGAAATGGCTAACAAGTGTCAAACTAGCAGTCAAGCTAGCTCACATGAGATCAAAACATGGTTGGTGATACTTAGGCGTTACAACCGTCCCAGTATCACCAACCAAGTTTCATTTATATTGTAAAAACTAATCAAGCTAAAAAAACCTGCATAGTTTAGCTTTAATGTGCAAATTAAAATGTTTGAGTTCATGTTTAAACTTTTTTGAGGTGTTCTACCCATTAAATAAATTTCTTGTATTATAATTTGACAGTTTCACCTCTTTTTTGTCATGTAGTATGAAAAAAAGGTAATCATTCCTTAAAAACATTAAATGAATAGTCACAATAACATGACTGATAAATAATATTTTCCATTTTGAGTATATGATTGATTAATTATGTATATTTTAGACATGTTACAACCGTCCCTGTACACTGTTGTAACAGTGGAGAGACTGTATTAAAATCAATTTTGCAACCTGTACATATTTCATAAAACAACTTAAATACATTGTTTCAGAAGTTGACAGATTGAAGTTTATAATATAACAAATTGGTTATTCCAGTATAAATGGTTTTTGATGTATTGCTAAAATGACAAAAAGTGTTACAACTGTCCCTGGTCTCCCCTATATTTCGCAATTCTGACTTAACTCGCAATTGCGAGATAAAAAGTCGCAATTATCTTTTAAAATTGTTTTATTCTGTGGCGGAAACAATTAAGCTTCCATAGAATACAGGCATTGAAGAGTTGTCATAAACTTCAATAGTGATGAACCGAAACTACGACGAATACAGGACCTCGTTTATAAAATGCTCTGTAGAAACCGTCCTAGAAATGATCCTGAAACTGACAGCTGAATGGTTTTAGATTTTCCCCTTGTAATTAATGTCATTAACATATAAAAGAGCAGCAATCAACATCCAAATCCTTTACTTGAGAGTGGCGAGATTTCCAAAAACCTGCAGTTCTCCTTCTTTCCACTTCAAATAGTTTTATAAATGAGGCCCATTATTTTTGCTTTTCCATTTGTTCCAATAGCAAAATAAAAAACAGAGCCATTAAATATGGAAGCTTGTTTCTGCCACAGTATAAACATTTTTAAAAAAGGCAATTGACTTTATATCTTGCAATTTCTGAGATAAAAATTAGCAAAATCTTTTCAAATGTTTTATTCTGTGGCGGAAACAAGCTTTCCTAGTTTCATGACTTTCCAAAAGAGGAAAAAGTATTGAGAGATTGATTACGTTGGTCAGAAGAGAGAAAGATGACAAATTTAATGCCAGGCTAATAAAACACAAAGTATATTAAATGTGCATAAGGTTTTGTTTTTTTTGTTTTTTTTTTATGAAAGTGCAAATGTTTTTACAGTGGAAACATCTCATCACTGCCTGTGAAAATGGCCCATGAAGACATTAATTTATACTTTTGTTTGTTAGTGTTTATTATAGTCCATCTTACCTTCAGCACTGCTTCTGTCTGCTCGTGCTCCTCTGTTCTGTTCATCTGCAGTCCTGCGGAGGCAGTCAGTCATTTTAACCCTTTACTGTCCCGTCCTCGACTGTGGACAAGAGTTTAGATCAGTACTGTACCCTGTGAGCAGTAGATGGCCGGTCTCTCCTCTTCAAATCCCTTGGGAAGATCCTCTTTTCTCAGCGCTTCTGCTGTGGAACCGCCTCGATCGTCGGAGAACTTCCAGAAGGCCTCTGAAGACACACGGGAAAGATGTGTTCAGATTACTGTGGACGGAGGTTGGTGTTTGAGTTTGCCAGCTGTCATTGGTAAGTACCTGTAAATCTCTCCAGCGGTAAGCTCCTTTGTGTCGGTGGTGGAGGCGACGCTGCTTTACTATCGGTTTCCAAACACCGTAATGCTGAAGAGAAACACGTTACATCACATGAGTCTTATTTATGCATTAGTAAAACTGATCCAAATCACATTTAGGAACATTTCATGCAAATCAATATTGGTAGTAAATGCATTGTTGGCTATATTTGACAAATTGCTTTTGAAAGTCACTTTGTAGAGAAGCTTGTTTCCAACACGGAATAAAAAAATATTTTCGACTTTTTTCTCGAAATTGTGAGTTTTTTCTGGCAATTGCAAGTTTATATCTCGCAATTCTGACTTTTACTCGCAACTGCAGGTTCATATCTCGCAATTCTGACTTTTTTATCGCAATTGAATTCAGACTGTTTTATCGCATTTGCAAGTTTATATCTCGCAATTCTGACTTTTTATATCTCGCAATTCTGACTTTTTATATCTCGCAATTCTGACTTTTTCCTCGCAATTGCAAGTTTATATCTCGCAATTCTAAATATTTCCTCGCAATTGCAAGTTTATATCTCGCAATTCTGACTTTTACTCGCAACTGCAAGTTCATATCTCGCAATTCTGACTTTTTTATCGCAATTGAATTCAGACTGTTTTATCGCATTTGCAAGTTTATATCTCGCAATTCTGACTTTTTATATCTCGCAATTCTGACTTTTTATATCTCGCAATTCTGACTTTTTCCTCGCAATTGCAAGTTTATATCTCGCAATTCTAAATATTTCCTCGCAATTGCAAGTTTATATCTCGCAATTCTGACTTTATCCTCGCAATTGCAAGTTTATATCTCGCAATTCTGACTTTCTCAGAATTTTAAGTTTATATCTCGCAATTCTAAATATTTCCTCGCAATTGCAAGTTTATATCTTGCAATTCTGACTTTTTCCTTGCAATTGCAAGTTTATATCGCAATTCTGACTTTCTCACAATTGCAAGCTTATATCTCGCAATTCTGACCTTTTTATCGCAATTGAATTCAGACTTTTTTATCGCATTTGCAAGTTTATATCTCACAATTGTGACTTTTTATATCTCGCAATTCTGACTTTTTTATCGCAATTGAATTCAGACTTTTTTATCGCATTTGCAAGTTTATATCTCGCAATTCTGACTTTTTCTATCTTGCAATTCTGACTTTCTTAGAATTTCAAGTTTATATCTCGCAATGCTCACTTTTTCCTCGCAATTGCAAATTTATCTCGTAATTCTGACTTTAACAATTGCAAGTTTATATCTCGCAATTCTGACCTTTTTATCGCAATTGAATTCAGACTTTATCGCATTTGCAAGTTTATACCTCGCAATTCTGACTATTTCCTCGCAATTGCAAGCTTATATCTCGCAATGCTCACTTTTTCCTCGCAATTGCAAATTTATCTCGCAATTCTGACTTTAACAATTGCAAGTTCATATCTCACAATTCTGACTTTTTATATCTCGCAATTCTGACTTTTTTATCGCAACGGAATTCAGACTTTTTCCTCACAATTGTAAGCTTATATCTCGCAGTTGTGACTTTTTGATCTCAGAATTGCGTTATAAAGTCAGAATTGCGACTTTCTGACTTTTTCCTCGCAATTGCAAGTTTATCTCGCAGTTCTGACTTTCTTACAATTGCAAGTTTATAACTCGCAATTCTGACTTTTTCCTCCTTTTTATTCCGTGACGGAAACAAGCTTCTATAATATTTGGATAAATCAATAAATGTAAATACGTATACAGTTGCATTTTTTCTGTCACTATATGTTTGTTTAAACTAGAAATATTAAATAGTTATCCAGAAAGTTTATATGAGCAAATACCTTTGCGTCTCTTTATTGTTTTGCTGTGTGGAAGGAGAATATAAACTCTGAAAGCATTGTGGCCTTTCTTGATGCTTTTGTCTTGAAGCTCTTTGACGTCCGTCAGGGAATTGAGAGCGCATCGGAAGTTTGCTTTCCATGTCTTGGGATCGGGTTTGTCTATGCCAGGTTTGTATCTCCCTAAAATCCACGAAAGGAGAGCTGTTTGCATGATTGGCATCAGGCTGTCAGGATCTACAGTACTAGTTTCTGAACAATTTAGTTGAATTCCTGGCCAAGTTGATTATTGCTTGCATTATTTAACTTCTCTAAGAATATTTTGAGAAAAGAACCAATATTTGCAGAGTGTTTGGTGAAAATGCATGCAGTTTACATTGTTGCATACGTTGGCATTAAATGAGCTGATCTTGAAGGTTCACCTGTTCTCATCTCAATGTTAACAGTCTGAGAAGCTGATGAGAGGTGACCACAGAAAGTATTCAGACATGTATAGCAATTAAAAATGTATAGCATTAATTTTAAATACAGCACCTTTTTAGTCAAGCATTTCACAACATAAAGTGTGTTAGCTTATTAAAACATCAAGCAATAGATATATTGGTCAATAAAAAGAGGACAAAAAGTCTTTGATAACATGTTGAACATGATAATAGTTATTATGATTCTCTTCACATCGAGATCAGCTGGTTAAAAGTGACTCGGAAAAGTGAAGTTAATTCTGAGAAAAGCTCTGGTGCCACTTGGTTGGATATTTTGTATCTAATGAAAAGACACTTTTTAGTGCCACTTTAGTGTCCAAATGCTTTTGGGGGCAGCTGTGTCTGGAATCAGATATTGTGGATGAGTTTCTAGTAGACTCGAAACATCAAGTGAGAAATGACCCTACAGCAAATCTGCAGTCACTCGGTTAAAACCTGGACAAATTTAACACAGCTGGTGTCATTTGGTTACTAATGTTCAATGAATATGCTAATATGCATGTAAATAGCAGATTGTTAACAGAAAGCATTATTATTCTTCAAAATGTGTAACTATTATTCTGATACATTTTCGGCAATTTGCAAGTACACTAAAAATAAAGTTTCCAAAAGAGGGTTTTTGTAGCAACGCAATAGAATCTTTTTTATATATATATATATTACACTTTATTTTGATGGTCCACTTTAGACATTATACTAATTAACCATACTTAAGTGGACCATCGAAAAAAAACTGTGTCCACTGTACACTTTTAAAATTAAAGATTCTTTCCTGGCATTGATGGTTCCATGAAGAACCTTTAACATCCATGTAATCTTTCCATTCCACAAAAGGTTCTTTAGATTATTAAACTTTCTTCATACAATAAACTTCTCAAGTTATTTTAGGAACTGATCACTGAAATGATTTTTGGGGAACCAAAAATGGTTCTTGGCAAATGAAAACCATCTTCTGGAACCTTAAAAGTGTAAAGAAAAGCTCTATTGATAATAAATTATCTCAATGGAACCACCAAATATCCAATAAAAGAGTGTCACAACTGAATTAAAATGTAAACAAACAAACAAAAAAAAAGGATATTTGAAGAAGAAAATCTTGTTGATGAAAGATTAGGCTGAATTTTTCACAGATATCAACATGATATGAAACATTTGTTTTAATGAAGCTACAGAGTCAGACTGTTGATTATTCTAACATGTGCTGTAATCGGAGACATCCGTCGCTTTACCTGTGTGCATCGCCCAGTTTCGGAACAGAGTCGCGTCCTTCTCGATGTTCCAGCCGTGCCGGGCCGCATGTTTCCAGGGAATCTGGAAAACTCTGGCCGACTGCGGTGTAAAGAGAGCACAGAAATATCCACACTCTTAGACAAACAAAGAGATTATAGAGCCCTATAGAACTTTATTGAGCCTTTTCTTCAGATCTGTATAGAAGGGTATGTGATTTGGTTCAAATCTTTCCGTTAAATTTACTGTAAAATAAACGTCAGCTGTGGTCGCTAGGAATTTACTGTAAAAAATACGGTAGCAACATTTTAGGTTTTACAGAGTTAACTTAAATTTGCAGTAAACCGTATTTAATTATCTGATATAATGTTAATTTACCAACCTATTGAAGTATTAATATTTGTTTTGTACCAACACACAACAATTGTAATACACTGACAGCCACAACCACCAATCACAGCGGTGATGAGAGTCACGTTATGAATCAAAGCTCATCAAACAGCTTTTCCACAAGAGAGTTAATGCTGATATACAGAAGCTGCAGAGTGTCATTCACACACACACACACACACACACACACACTAAACACCATCACGGTAACACACAATGACATTTAAAAAATGCAATAAACATTCATTTGACAACATTAAATGTAACATAAACCCTAATGTACATAACTGATAAGAAAAAACTTAGAAGAAATTTAGTTATTTCAACAACAAAAAAACATAAAAAATGTGAAGTGTCACGCAGGGAATTGTAGGAATGTCAATTTACTTTTTTTCACTGTAAATAAATCAATGACTTGTTCTTTTTCACTTCCACTTCCCGGTGTTTTACTGTAAAATTACTTTAAATGTACGTTTAGATCTATCACAGTTATTCACCGTATATTGTACAAAAACTTTTTGTTAACCAATTAACAGTCTTTTACCGTTAAAATCACGATAATTGTTTTACAGTGATATGAATCAAACCCTATCAGTGTCAAGCATCAGATCTGACCTCGTCCAGCCACACGACTCCAGGATATCTGCCCGAGTCGATCTGTTCCTCCAGCCACGGCCGCAAGCGCAGGCGTCCCTGGTGCATCTTCAGTTCTGGCGTCAGCGTGCTTCACTCCTGAGTCTCCCAGATGTCCACTCAGTGCAGTCATGAGCAGCACACAGCTCACTGAAACACATCACTGACAGTCACACTAGCAACAGGAAACATCACACCTGACTCGCTCTGCTGGAGTCACAAGTGAAATCTCAGCGTCCTCGTACCTGCACAAACCGGTTTGGAGGGTTTCCTTCCAACCGCAGGATGATTTCTGTGGTATTGAGGGGCCAAACACAGTCACGCCTCGTCGATCCGACGCTCCTGATGTCAGTTACTCCACTGAAACCTGCTATACACCAGTATTAGTCACAGAGTTATTACTGCAGGGACAAACAACTTAACAAAAGCACTGCAGAAAAACTAACCTAGCATCTTTGTGCAGCTCAATACTCTGAGATTTCTTATATAATGGCATAATTTGCATAAGAGTCGCACGTTAGATGATATCAGTCAGTCTCATTAATGTTGGTGAGTCATTCTTTGCTTTGCCTCATTTCCTGTGAACTTCATGCATCTCAGGTATTTTCCAATGAAACAATCATTGGTCTCGCTCTTGTCATGTGCAAAGGTTTTTGTTCATCCAAACTTCCAGAAAACAAACAAACAGCTTTTCTTCAACCAATCAGAAGGCTGTAGTTTTGTAGCAGATTAAAGGTAAAAATCTTTAAAGGTTAAAGGCATTGTGAATCTGGACCAGCTCTGATTAGCCGTTTGATAATACAGGTCAATGATGAGATTAGCGCACATATTCTCTCACCGGCCACTTTATTAGGTACACCTGTTCAACTGCTGGTTAATGCAACTCTCTAATCAGCCAGCCACAGGGTAGCAACTCAATGCACTTAGGTATGTAGGCATGATCAACTGAGCATCAGAATGAGGAAGAAATGTGATATAAGTGACCGAACGTGGCATATGGAACGTGGCACATTCTAAAGTGTTTCAGAAACAAGTAGAAAGATCTACTGGGACTTTCAGGCACAACCGTCTCTAGTGTTGAGAATGGTCTGAGAGAAAGAGGAAATATCTAGAGGGAGAAAATGCCTTGTTGATGCCAGAGGGCAAAGGAGAATGAACAGACTGGCTCAGCTGATAGAAAGGCAACAGTAACTCAAACTACAACGTTCATTGCCTGAAGAAAATGTAAGTTGTGCTTGGAGTTGCAAAACTCCGAACTCGGTTGCTAGGGTGTTTCTAGGCTGTTGCTAGGGTATACTGGATGGTTGCTAGGGTGTTGCGAGTTGGTTGTTAGGGTGTTGCTAAGGTGTTGCTATGCGGTTGATACAGTACTTGGCGTGGTTGCTAGGCAGTTACTATGGTATTCTGGGTGGTTGTTAGGGTGTTGCTAGGTGGATGCTAATATGTTCTGGGTGGTTGCTATGGTCTTGGTTAGTGGTTGCTAGGATATCCTGGGTGGTTCCTAGGGTGTTGCTAGGTGGTTTGCTATGGTAACATGGGTGGTTACTAGGGTGTTGTTAAGCAGTTGCTAAGATGTTCTAGGTGGTTGCTATGGTCTTGGTTAGTGGTTGCTAGGATATCCTGGGTGGTTCCTAGGGTGTTGCTTGGTGGTTTCAAAGGTGTTCTGGGTGGTTGTTTGGTGGCTGCTAAGGTATTTTGGGTGGTTGCTGGGGCCTTGCTAGGCAGTTGCTATGGTGTTGCTAAGTGGTTATTAGGATATCCTGGGTGGTTGCTATGGTAACCTGGTGGTTGCTAGGGTGTTGCTAAGATGTTCTAGGTGGTTGCTAGGGTGTTGTTTGACCGTTGCTAAGGTATTCTAGGTGGTTGCTGGGGCATTGCTAAGCAGTTGCTAGGGTGTTCTGGGTGGTTGCAATGGTGTTGCTAGGCAGTTGGTAGTTGTCACAGATGGTTACTTTGGAGTTTTTATAGAGTTTTTAGCATGTTCTTAGCCTGATTTAACACTTAGCTAATCACTGCTAGCATGTGTAGCATGTTGGAAGTCCAGTTTGCTAGAATGAGTCAAAAGAGCCAGCCCCTATCTCTATACGATGTTCTGATGCAGAGATATAGGTCTTCCTGGATGGTTGCTAGGGTTCTCGGTTTAGTTGCTAGGGAGTGGCTTGGTAACTGACAGTGATGATGTTACTCCAAAGTCTGCTTGTCAGTATGAATGATATAAATCAACCGCAACTCCTCTATGACGTTCAGATTTTAAGATATTCCCTTTTGGATTTGGGTTGTTAGGGTGCTCGGCAGTGGTTGCTAGGGTGCTCGACAGTGGTTGGAATTTGGTATAAACGGGGGTCCAACCTGGAACTAGCAAGGTGTACCTAATAACGTGGCCGTGAGTGTGTGTATCAAGCGAACACCTGAATGTATATCTGCACTGAAATGGCCTAATAATAACAGAAACAGATATGAGTCTGATCCAAGGGTTTATATGCCAACACATACACACATTTGACCATATTTCCCAACATTGAACATTATAATATCAGCTTTTGGAACATTTCCAGTGTTCAAAAACAGAAACGTTTGAGTGTTTTCTGCAGCTCGGGTAGAATATCTCAACCTTCAGCCTTCGCCATTACTTCAGTGTAAATCTGGTTTGGAATGACATCATTCATCCGTGTCAGCTTATGCTTACTCAGACCTGCATCATTAAACACAAGGCTTCATCCCTACTAAACGAGTGATAAACATGTAATCCTATAGGGAAACAGCAGCAGGACATGCCAGGACAATAACTGAGAAACAACTAAAGAAATCACACATTATATACACACAAGATGACAAACAAATGAAACCAGACACAGGTGAAACTAATGGGTAACCAAGGAAACAAACACAGAAAGTAAAAACAACAATAGGAACAAAGTAAACTAAAAGTCCCAGAAGACATAGCCTAATGTGATAGTAATTCCAAGAATGTTTTGCTTATGTTCCCATTAAGTTATCAAAACGTTATTATGGAAAGTTCTTTAAATGTTTAAAACGTTTAAAAAAAAATATATATATTTATATATCCCAAACAGCAACATAGTGTCGGCCCAGATCCGGCCCATTAGTATTGTTAATATTACTGCTGCTATACTACTACTGCCAGTGCCACTTCTGTCAGAACCACTATCGTCATATAACGTATTCCTGTATGTAGAGGATCAGCTGAGAGTCACTGATGAGCGCTTGACTAACGTGACCTGCCAGAACTGATGCTACACTTCATCATTATTATTACTACTGTTACTGCAAATATTATTATGATTGTTTCAAATTGTCTAGATTTTTATTAATCACCAAAAAAAAAGTAATAACAATAATCAAAAATTGTGTTATATCACACTGGAATAACCTATTCATTAAAAGTATTACTGTACCTGTATATACTAGATACATCTATATATTGCTGTTTTTTTCTTCTTATTCTCCTTTCTCCCCTCTATGTGTACTTGTGTGTATATGTCATTTGTCTATTTCTTTGTGTATGCAACTATGTCTTGTTAATAAAAAAGGAAAGAAAGAAATGCTCTGCCACTAGGGGTCGCTATTATCCTGGAGTGTTGAGCTACAGCATGCATTACTTTTATTAGTACTAATGTAAGATACAACACTTTCCCTGTCCGCGCTCTTCTGGTGTAGTTCCCCTGTCGGCCACCAGAGGCCCTCAGTTTAACTCTTTCTCTGTTTAACTCTATCTCTGTTTAACTCTCTCTGTTTAACTCTCTCTGTTTAACTCTCTCTGTTTAACTCTCTCTGTTTAACTCTATCTCTGTTTAACTCTCTCTCTGTTTAACTCTCTCTGTTTAACTCTCTCTCTGTTTAACTCTCTCTGTTTAACTCTCTCTGTTTAACTCTCTCTCTGTTTAACTCTCTCTCAGTTTAACTCTCTCTGTTTAACTCTCTGTGTTTAACTCTCTCTGTTTAACTCTCTCTCTGTTTAACTCTCTGTTTAACTCTCTCTGTTTAACTCTCTCTGTTTAACTCTCTGTTTAACTCTCTCTCTGTTTAACTCTCTCTCTGTTTAACTCTATCTCTGTTTAACTCTCTCTCTGTTTAACTCTCTCTGTTTAACTCTCTGTGTTTAACTCTCTCTGTTTAACTCTCTCTCTGTTTAACTCTCTGTTTAACTCTCTCTGTTTAACTCTCTCTGTTTAACTCTCTGTTTAACTCTCTCTCTGTTTAACTCTCTCTCTGTTTAACTCTATCTCTGTTTAACTCTCTCTGTTTAACTCTCTCTGTTTAACTCTCTCTCTGTTTAACTCTCTCTGTTTAACTCTCTCTCTGTTTAACTCTCTCTGTTTAACTCTCTCTGTTTAACTCTCTCTGTTCAACTCTCTCAGTTTAACTCTCTCTGTTTAACTCTCTCTCTGTTTAACTCTCTCTCTGTTTAACTCTCTCTGTTTAACTCTCTCTCTGTTTAACTCTCTCTCTGTTTAACTCTCTCTCTGTTTAACTCTCTCTGTTTAACTCTCTCTCTGTTTAACTCTCTCTCTGTTTAACTCTCTCTCTGTTTAACTCTCTCTCTCTGTTTAACTCAATTCAATTCAATTCAAATGAGCTTTATTGGCATGACTGTGTAAAATAGCACAATATTGCCAAAGCAATAGACATATACAAACATACGTACATGTTGATACATAAAAGTGAACAATAATAATAAAAAAAAAAAAAAAAAAAAAAAATACATTTCAATATTATGCATAAATATATCACAATGAGAGAAAAAAAAATAAATAAGTACAGAGAGCAGTTTAATGTAAAAGAGGGTTCAGCCCTTGTCCCTCATATGATGGCAGGAAGACACGTACTGCGCTGCCAGGAGAACACACTCTTCTTTCTCTCCCAGAATATAAGACAGTTTGTCTATGAGGCTCGCTTGTTGGAACTGGGGTAAAATCTGAGCTATTCGTGTGAAATAAGAGTCTCTGATGTGTTTATACTTGCTGCACTGGGTGAGGAAGTGCAGCTCATCCTCTACGACTCCATCAGTGCAGTGTGAACACAGTCTGAGCTCTCTGGCTTAAACTCTGTGTTTAACTCTTTGTTTCTCTCTGTGTTTAACTCTCTCTGTTTAACTCTCTCTGTTTAACTCTCTCTCTGTTTAACTCTCTGTTTAACTCTCTCTCTGTTTAACTCTATCTCTGTTTAACTCTCTCTGTTTAACTCTATCTCTGTTTAACTCTCTCTGTTTAACTCTCTGTTTAACTCTCTCAGTTTAACTCTCTCTCTCTGTTTAACTCTCTCTCTCTGTTTAACTCTCTCTCTCTGTTTAACTCTCTCTGTTTAACTCTCTCTCTCTGTTTAACTCTCTCTCTCTGTTTAACTCTCTCTCTCTGTTTAACTCTCTCTCTCTCTGTTTAACTCTCTCTGTTTAACTCTCTCTCTCTGTTTAACTCTCTCTCTCTGTTTAACTCTCTCTCTCTGTTTAACTCTCTCTGTTT
Source organism: Squalius cephalus (assembly GCA_022829025.1). Taxonomy (NCBI): domain Eukaryota; kingdom Metazoa; phylum Chordata; class Actinopteri; order Cypriniformes; family Leuciscidae; genus Squalius; species Squalius cephalus. Next base: position 815,781 of record CM040811.1, on the reverse strand, counting down.
AACTCTCTCTCTCTGTTTAACTCTCTCTCTCTCTGTTTAACTCTCTCTCTCTGTTTAACTCTCTCTCTCTCTGTTTAACTCTCTCTCTCTGTTTAACTCTCTCTCTCTGTTTAACTCTCTCTCTCTGTTTAACTCTCTCTCTGTTTAACTCTCTCTGTTTAACTCTCTCTCTCTGTTTAACTCTCTCTCTCTGTTTAACTCTCTCTCTCTGTTTAACTCTCTCTCTCTCTGTTTAACTCTCTCTCTCTGTTTAACTCTCTCTCTGTTTAACTCTCTCTCTGTTTAACTCTCTGTTTAACTCTCTCTGTTTAACTCTATCTCTGTTTAACTCTCTCTGTTTAACTCTCTCTCTGTTTAACTCTCTCTGTTTAACTCTCTCTGTTTAACTCTCTCTCTGTTTAACTCTCTCTGTTTAACTCTCTCTGTTTAACTCTCTGTGTTTAACTCTCTCTGTTTAACTCTCTCTCTGTTTAACTCTCTGTTTAACTCTCTCTGTTTAACTCTCTCTGTTTAACTCTCTGTTTAACTCTCTCTCTGTTTAACTCTCTCTCTGTTTAACTCTATCTCTGTTTAACTCTCTCTGTTTAACTCTCTCTGTTTAACTCTCTCTGTTTAACTCTCTCTGTTTAACTCTATCTCTGTTTAACTCTCTCTGTTTAACTCTATCTGTTTAACTCTCTCTGTTTAACTCTCTCTGTTTAACTCTCTCTGTTTAACTCTCTCTCTGTTTAACTCTCTCTGTTTAACTCTCTGTTTAACTCTCTGTTTAACTCTCTCTCTGTTTAACTCTCTCTGTTAACTCTCTCTCTGTTTAACTCTCTCTGTTTAACTCTCTCTCTGTTTAACTCTCTGTTTAACTCTCTCTCTGTTTAACTCTCTCTGTTTAACTCTCTGTGTTTAACTCTCTCTGTTTAACTCTCTCTCTGTTTAACTCTCTGTTTAACTCTCTCTGTTTAACTCTCTCTGTTTAACTCTCTCTGTTTAACTCTCTGTTTAACTCTCTCTCTGTTTAACTCTGTTTAACTCTCTCTGTTTAACTCTCTGTTTAACTCTCTCTCTGTTTAACTCTCTGTTTAACTCTCTCTGTTTAACTCTATCTCTGTTTAACTCTCTCTGTTTAACTCTATCTCTGTTTAACTCTCTCTGTTTAACTCTCTCTGTTTAACTCTCTCTCTGTTTAACTCTCTCTGTTAACTCTCTCTCTGTTTAACTCTCTCTGTTTAACTCTCTCTCTGTTTAACTCTCTCTCTGTTTAACTCTCTCTGTTTAACTCTCTGTTTAACTCTCTCTGTTTAACTCTCTCTGTTTAACTCTCTGTTTAACTCTCTCTCTGTTTAACTCTGTTTAACTCTCTCTCTGTTTAACTCTCTCTCTCTCTGTTTAACTCTCTGTTTAACTCTCTCTCTGTTTAACTCTCTCTGTTTAACTCTCTCTGTTTAACTCTATCTCTGTTTAACTCTCTCTGTTTAACTCTCTCTCTGTTTAACTCTCTGTTTAACTCTCTCTCTGTTTAACTCTCTCTGTTTAACTCTCTCTGTTTAACTCTCTCTGTTTAACTCTCTCTGTTTAACTCTCTGTTTAACTCTCTCTGTTTAACTCTCTCTGTTTAACTCTCTCTGTTTAACTCTCTCTCTGTTTAACTCTCTCTGTTTAACTCTATCTCTGTTTAACTCTCTCTGTTTAACTCTATCTCTGTTTAACTCTCTCTGTTTAACTCTCTCTGTTTAACTCTCTCTGTTTAACTCTCTCTCTGTTTAACTCTCTGTTTAACTCTCTCTCTGTTTAACTCTCTCTGTTTAACTCTCTCTGTTTAACTCTCTCTCTGTTTAACTCTCTCTGTTTAACTCTATCTCTGTTTAACTCTCTCTCTGTTTAACTCTCTGTTTAACTCTCTCTCTGTTTAACTCTCTCTCTGTTTAACTCTCTCTGTTTAACTCTCTCTCTGTTTAACTCTCTCTGTTTAACTCTCTCTCTGTTTAACTCTCTGTTTAACTCTCTCTCTGTTTAACTCTCTCTCTGTTTAACTCTCTCTCTGTTTAACTCTCTCTCAATTCAATTCAATTCAATTCAATTCAAATGAGCTTTATTGGCATGACTGTGTAAAATAGCACAATATTGCCAAAGCAATAGACATATACAAACATACGTACATGTTGATACATAAAAGTGAACAATAATAATTAAAAAAAAAAAAAAAAAAAAAAAAAAAATACATTTCAATATTATGCATAAATATATCACAATGAGAAAAAAAAAAATAAGTACAGAGAGCAGTTTAATGTAAAAGAGGGTTCAGCCCTTGTCCCTCATATGATGGCAGGAAGACACGTACTGCGCTGCCAGGAGAACACACTCTTCTTTCTCTCCCAGAATATAAGACAGTTTGTCTATGAGGCTCGCTTGTTGGAACTGGGGTAAAATCTGAGCTATTCGTGTGAAATAAGAGTCTCTGATGTGTTTATACTTGCTGCACTGGGTGAGGAAGTGCAGCTCATCCTCTACGACTCCATCAGTGCAGTGTGAACACAGTCTGAGCTCTCTGGCTCTCCAGCTCGGCTTGTGTCGGCCCGTCTCCACACACAGACTGTGGTCACTAATGCGATACCTCGTCAGGAGCTTTCTCTGACCATAGTTACTGATATCGGTCAGGTATGGGGCCAATTTATAATCAGACTTTATTTTGTGGAAGTATTTTAATTTATTTACTTGTGTGACCTTTATCTGCCAGTCTTGTATGTATTCTTCTTTGGTTATGTTCCCTATTTCTTTTACTTTTGCGTGTCTGAACTGAATTGTTGGATTAAGTTGGTGTTTTTCCACTAAATGTGTCATGGGGTCGCTCTCGGGGTGTCCTGCCCTGTGTCTGAGAGCGCAGTGATGGTAACTCTCTGACTGCGCGTCTGATAGATGGAACCAGAACTTTGCGGCTCTCTTCTGGATCTCAGATAGGAGAGGGAATCTGCCTAATTCTGCCCGGCAACCCAGACTCGGAGCGTTTCTGTGAGTTCCCAGGATGTTCTTGCAGAACTCGAGGTGGAAAGTTTCCACAGGGGTTTTGTCCCAGGAATCGTAATTTAGTTTAAATTTGGGGCCCCAGATTTCACAGCCGTATAGGAGGATGGGTTTGATGATGCTCTCGAAGATTTTCAGCCACAGTTTAATGGGTGGGTTAAATTTGAACAGGGGTTTTCTTATACTATAATAAGCTCTACGTGCTTTATCAGTCAGATCTTTCATTGCCGTGTCAAACTTTCCAGACGCTGAGATTGTCAGACCCAAATAATTATAACAGGTGACATGATTAAGAATGGTTCCCCCAAGAGTAAATGTGTATTTGTTGTCAGTAAGGCGAGGTTTTTTCTGGAAGATCATGATTTTGGACTTGTCCATGTTTATGGGTAAGGCCCAGCCGCTGCTGTACTCCTCCAGAAGCGAGAGGTTTTGGTGTAGACCCTCTTCATGAGGAGACAGCAGCAGGAGATCGTCAGCGTACAGGAGGCTTTTGATCTCGCTGTCCTCGAGGGGCAGGCCAGGACAAGAGGACTTCTCAAGTGTTGATGCCAATTCATTAATATAGATATTGAATAGAGTCGGGCTGAGGCTGCAGCCTTGACGAACTCCTTTTGTTTGACTGAAATAATCAGTGCGTTTATCGTTAATCTTGACGCCGCATTTGTTCCCATTGTAAATGTCCTTTATAATATCATATGTCCTTCCGCCTATTCCACTTTGAATTAGTTTTAGGAAAAGTCCATTATGCCAAACCGAATCGAAGGCTTTTTTAAAGTCAATGAAGCAGCCAAATATTTTCCCTTGTTTTGTTTGTTGGACGTGTTTTTGTATGAGTGTGTGGAGTGTGTAGATGTGATTTGATGTTCTCTGTTTAGGCATAAAGCCGATCTGAGAGCTGTTGAGGATCTTGTGTTCTTGGATGAACTGGACTAGTCTGTCGTTGATGATGGAGCAGAAGAGTTTGCCCAGGTTGCTGCTCACTGTGATGCCCCTATAATTATTTGGGTCGTACTTCTCACCTTGTTTATAAATTGGTGTAATCAAATTTTCTTTCCAGATCTCAGGAAAGTGTCCTGATTTTAATGAAAGATTGAATAATTTTAGAATTGCCTCTTTCAGTTTGGGGCTGCTGTGTTTCAGCATCTCGTTAGATATTAAATCCACACCACAGGATTTTTTATTTTTTAGGGATTTGATCTTGTCTGTCAGTTCGTGTAATAATATGGGCTGGTCTAACTGGTTTAGCTGGTCTTTTACAGTGTGTTCCAGGGTGTAGAGTTGGGAGGTCAGATGTTTTTGGGTGAGGGTTGGTTCGTTTTGTGAGTAGAGTTTTCCAAAATGTTCTGTCCAGATGTTTGGGTCATAGATGGGAATGTGTTTGGGTTCTTTTGATTTATCTAAATTATTCCATAATTCCCAAAAATAATTCTGATCGACTGCCTCCTCAATCTTATTAAGCTTTGCTTTCATGTGATCAGCTTTTTTCTGTATTAGAAGTGACTTATATGTTTTGAGGGTTTGCTGATATTTGTCTCGTGTTTGTTGGTTTGCAGGGTCTCTGTGTTTTATATTTGATAATGACCGTAAATCTCTCTCTGTTTAACTCTCTGTTTAACTCTCTCTCTGTTTAACTCTCTCTCTCTGTTTAACTCTCTCTCTGTTTAACTCTCTCTCTCTTTAACTCTCTCTCTCTGTTTAACTCTCTCTGTTTAACTCTCTCTCTGTTTAACTCTCTCTCTCTGTTTAACTCTCTCTCTGTTTAACTCTCTCTCTCTGTTTAACTCTCTCTGTTTATCTCTCTGTGTTTAACTAGGGTGACCATATTTTAGTTTTCAGAAAACAGGACGGGGGCGTGGTTGATGGGCGGGACATGGTTTGGGGAGGCGTGGTTAAGGGGTGGGAGCGTGGTTGGGGGGGGGGGGTGAATGTATCAAAAAATACTTGACAAATGCATTCACAACCTTGCAACTATGTTATTGTACTTTAATACATAAAGTAATACATCCTTTCCATTCAATGTTTGGTCAGCAACAATAGAATACTATTAAAAAATAAATAAATAAAAGCTTTTAACACCTTTTACATGACACTATTTCTTTTCATGGCCATAGCATAGGTTAAAAATCTACTACTCTAAAATAAAAAATCTACTACACTATTTCAGTAAAAAAAAAAAAAAAACAATTTCAATCCTCCTGATCCTCTTGTAGCCTATACTTTCTTTATGTGGGCTTCTAGGTCGCTAGCACCTTTATTTGACACTGACACGTACGTGCCAGCTTTGCAGTTCATGCATTCTGCTTTACACGGATCCCGTGTAACGAAACGAAAACACAGGAATTTTCTCTGTAAATCATCTGTGAATTTACATTTGTTTGTTTTTTTACGCTGTTAGCTACTTACATCTTATCTCGCACTTGACCGTAAACTGAAGGGAAAACTGAAGCGCCATCGAGTCACGCTGCTAAAATTCTGTGAACATAAAGTCCGCCTACTTTGATTTGATTGGTCATTTCAAAATACCTGAGATTGACGAGTAGTGACAGACCAATGAGGCTGAGATGAAGACACGCACACACACACACACACACACACACAGGCCTCTGTATTCTGACGTGCTCTCTGCTTGCCGCTGCGGATTGAGGAACGCGCTGATTATAACAAGACGGGGCGAAGCCGAAGCCGGTTTCATATGTTTTGAGTGCAAAGGCAAGCATGTATTTAAAGTACAAGCTTAATGGCCCATGAAAAATAATGAAAACCAGGACATTTTCATCACTTTATAAAAAACAGGCAGGACGGCCAAGACAGGACGTGACAACAGGACATGTCCTGGGAAAATAGGACATTTGGTCACCCTAGTTTAACTGACTACGTTTACATGCAGCCAATAACCCGTTCAAAACCGGAATATTAGCAATAACCCGGTCGCGCACGGCCATGTAAACACCGGCAAAAACCCGAATATCCCTGGGGTACCCCTTTTCTAACCCGAATATTTGGTCATGTAAACGCGTATCGGCATATCCCCATCAAAAGGAACATTGATTTGTGTTCTGCGCATGTTCTATTCGCAAGGAATCTTGGTCTTTTGAGTAGAGACGGCGCACACAGAAACCCGCGTGCAGTATACCGGAAGTAAACAAGAAGTAGAGGTAAACATGGCGAGACGCAGCACAGCACCACACTTTTGGAGCGAGGAGGAAAGCGCAAACAAAGGCGATCGCTATCTGCCCCGAACTATTCATTATCCGCGTGCTGCTGCTGCTGTTGTTGTCTTTGGATACAGGAAGAAGAATCGGAAATGACGCATATTGCGTCTTAAAGGGGACCTATTATGCAAAATTCACTTTTGTATGGTGTTTGGACATAAATGTGTGTTGGCAGTGTGTGTACACAACCACCCTACAGTGATACCAATCTTTCATTTGAAAGTCACGTGTCTAGTATCTGTAAAACTGCATTTTTCCATCTTAAAAATATATCTAAATTACGCCATATGCTCTCACTGACAAATGCGGAACAATTAGTTAATGCGTTCATGACCTCAAGGCTAGATTACTGTAATGCTCTACTGGGTGGTTGCCCTGCACGCTTAATAAACAAACTACAGCTGGTCCAAAACGCAGCAGCTCGAGTTCTTACCAGAACCAGGAAGTATGACCATATTAGCCCGGTTCTGTCAAAACTGCACTGGCTCCCTATTAAACATCGCATCAATTTTAAAATATTGCTGATCACTTACAAAGCACTAAATGGTTTAGCTCCGCAGTACTTGAGCGAGCTCTTAACGCATTATAGTCCTTCACGTCTATTGCGATCTCAAAATTCCGGCCAGTTAATAATACCTAGAATATCTAAATCGACTGCTGGCGGTAGATCCTTTTCCTATTTAGCACCAAAACTCTGGAACAGTCTTCCTACCATTGTCCGGGAAGCAGACACACTCTGTCAGTTCAAAGCTAGACTAAAGACACATCTCTTTGACCTAGCATTCACATAATACATTATAGACTTCTATAATTTAATGTTAGGCTGCATATATTAGGTCAGCCGGAACCGGGAACACTTCCCATAAATCCTGATGTACTCGTTACATCATGAGAAGAATGGCATCTACGCTAATTTTAGTGTCTGTGTTTATCCCGAGGTTTTCCCGCAGCCTGCCGGATCCAGGCCGTATCCAGATCTGACGAAGGACCTTCGCCTGGACCCGATGACAACGCAGTGCTGAAGTGCCAACTAGTCTCTCCCTATGGAGGATCCCTTTACCACTGCAGATAAAGCGTTGTCGGGAAAATCCGTTTCGCGTTCCTACCCCAAAGCAACAAAATAAAATAAAATTCTTTATCAAAATTTATAAGGAAAGACAAGTACTTTGTTTAGGCTTGGCTTGTAGGGAATTCCAAACCTGCGTATTTTCAAACGCACATAACTATAGAACCCATTCTAAATGCGCATGTGAACGCCATCAGCGTTTCTCACAGGTTCGCGTTTAAAGTCTGTGTAGAGGGAATGGTGTCGTCTTAGCGGCCCCTAATTTAATAACAAATGATCGTTGCGACGGAAGCAAATCAATCAAAACTAACTTTAGATGGAAATAACTTAACTCTGCTATA
>CM040811.1:740650-803150 GCA_022829025.1 Squalius cephalus | reverse complement strand
TGAGTAAAGACTCACCTACCTGTCTGCACTTACCTCCTAAGAAGTGTATGCAACGTCTATTCGTCTATTCGTCTCCCATCCGGATCCAGTTTCTCCAAGTCTCCATTGTCTTCCTGGTCTCCCTCATCCAGCCTCTACTCGCCTCTCTTCCAGCATCGGTGTGTGCTTCCGCCATCCACCTCCTGGTCATCCGCAATCTCCTCAACCATCTGCAGCGGAGAGAACTGTCAGTATCTCCATTTACCATTTCTCAAAGACATTCTCATTTACCTGCATCCGCTGGTGCTCACAACCTCCTGATATAAAAAAAATGTCAATCTTGTTGTGAGTCTCTATTCCGTAACAGAAGACCAGACCCACACGAGCACCTTCAGGATCCACGTCCGCATCACCCGTCATCATCACTTCACCGCCAGTGGCCACCAGTCCCGTGCTCTGGTTCGGCGGAGGATTGCGACGGGTTTCTTCCTCAGTGTTCGCTGGCCCTGGAGATGCAGTCACATCGCCTCCCTGCTGACGGGGAGAGGGCTCCACTGGGCTCCACTGTTCCTCTGTCAGTACAGGCCCTCCTCAACGTCATCTCCGATTTCCTCTGCCGCCAGCTCAACACAAGAAGAGGCCCACCGAGACCCATTATCAAGTCCACTCGATAATTGGCAAACCTCTCAACAAGAAGAATGTGTGATTCTCTGTGGAACCTATCCAAATGCAAGTGGGACAGTTACACACCGAATCCTTCTCTTTCCTGGTTCTGGAGAATTCCACCGCTGGTATCATCTTAGGCCGCTCATGGTTAGTGCAACACGATCCCGTTCTCTCCTGGATAACGGCAGAAGTCCTGAAGTGGGGCGATAGCTGCTTTCCACATCTTCCTCAACCTGTGATTCTCCTTCCAATCAACTCCACCTCCATCGAGAGCCGTGTAGAACAGCAGTTTATCGACTTTCCAGCCTTCAGTGACGTGTTCTGTCCCAAACAGGCATCGTTGTTGCCTCCACACCGGCCATGGGACTGCGCCATCGACCGTCTTCCGGATGAGCCAGTGCCCCACGGTAAAATATACCCCTTGTCTCTTCCAGAACAGAAGGCCATGGAGGAGTGCGTTGAAGAGGCTCTCCAACAGGGTTACATCTGCCCTTCCACTTCCCCTGCTGCTTCAAGCTTTTTCTTTCTGGCAAAGAAGGATGGAGGCTTGCGGCAAGTTCCGATGCCCACTTTCTCTCGTCCCAGCAGCCCTGGAACAACTTTGTGGAGCAGCCGTGTTCATCCAGTTGGATCTCCGCAGCACGTATAACTTTGTCCGGATACATGAGGGGGGCGAATGGAAGACGGCCTTTGTGACCCCTACTGGTCACTACGAATACTTTGTCATGCCGTACGGTTTGGTAAATGCCCCCTCCGTATTCCAGGACTTCATGCACGAGGTGCTCTGGGAATTCCTCCATCGAACCGTGATCGTCTACATTGATGATATTCTGATCTGTTCCTGGAGCCTGGCCGAACATCGCCAGGTCCTCTAACGCCACCGAGAGCACCAACTCTTCCTGAAGGCAGAGAGCTGCTCTTTCCATCAGCCTACCGTCCAGTTTCTCGGCTATAACATCAGTGAACACGGCATCCAGATGGACGAGGGGAAGGTGAATGCGGTTCGGAACTGGCCAACCCCTTCCTCCATCAAAGAACTCCAACTTTTCCTCAGATTCGCAAACTTATATCGCCGGTTCATTCACAGTAACAGCCCTATCACCTCTCCATTAACCAACCTCCTTAAAAACAAGCCCAAGTCTCTGTCCTGGACATCAGAATCCTTCACCAGTGCGCTGCTCCTGATCCACCCAGACCCTGGATGAGACACTGGTTGAGACACCGGTTGAGACACCGGTTGAGACACTGGTTGAGACCCTGGTTGAGACCCTGGTTGAGACACTGGTTGAGACCCTAGTTGAGACCCTGGTTGAGACACTGGTTGAGACACCGGTTGAGACACCTGGTTGAGACCCTGGTTGAGACACTGGTTGAGACCCTAGTTGAGACCCTGGTTGAGACACCGGTTGAGACACCGGTTGAGACCCTGGTTGAGACCCTGGTTGAGACACTGGTTGAGACACCGGTTGAGACCCTGGTTGAGACACTGGTTGAGACCCTGGTTGAGACCCTGGTTGAGACACTGGTTGAGACACCGGTTGAGACACCGGTTGAGACCCTGGTTGAGACACTGGTTGAGACACCGGTTGAGACACTGGTTGAGACCCTGGTTGAGACACTGGTTGAGACCCTGGTTGAGACCCTGGTTGAGACACTGGTTGAGACCCTGGTTGAGACACTGGTTGAGACACTGGTTGAGACACTGGTTGAGACACTGGTTGAGACCCTGGTTGAGACAATGGTTGAGACACTGGTTGAGACCCTGGTTGAGACACTGGTTGAGACAATGGTTGAGACACTGGTTGAGACCCTGGTTGAGACACTGGTTGAGACACTGGTTGAGACCCTGGTTGAGACACTGGTTGAGACCCTGGTTGAGACCCTGGTTGAGACACTGGTTGAGACACTGGTTGAGACACTGGTTGAAACCCTGGTTGAGACCCTGGTTGAGACACCGGTTGAGACACCGGTTGAGACCCTGGTTGAGACACTGGTTGAGACCCTGGTTGAGACACTGGTTGAGACACTGGTTGAGACCCTGGTTGAGACACTGGTTGAAACCCTGGTTGAGACCCTGGCTGAGACACGGTTGAAACACCGGTTGAGACCCTGGTTGAGACACTGGTTGAGACACCGGTTGAGACCCTGGTTGAGACACTGGTTGAGACACTGGTTGAAATCCTGGTTGAGACCCTGGTTGAGACACCGGTTGAGACACCGGTTGAGACACCGGTTGAGACACCGGTTGAGACACCGGTTGAGACCCCGGTTGAGACAATGGTTGAGACCCTGGTTGAGACACTGGTTGAGACCCTGGTTGAGACACTGGTTGAGACCCTGGTTGAGACACTGGTTGAGACACTGGTTGAGACACTGGTTGAGACCCTGGTTGAGACACTGGTTGAGACACTGGTTGAGACACTGGTTGAGACAATGGTTGAGACACTGGTTGAGACCCTGGTTGAGACACTGGTTGAGACAATGGTTGAGACCCTGTTTGAGACCCTGTTTGAGACCCTGGTTGAGACACTGGTTGAGACCCTGGTTGAGACCCTGTTTGAGACACTGGTTGAGACCCTGGTTGAGACCCTGGTTGAGACCCTGGTTGAGACACTGGTTGAGACACTGGTTGAGACCCTGGTTGAGACACTGGTTGAGACACTGGATGAGACACTGGTTGAGACACTGGTTGAGACACTGGATGAGACACTGGTTGAGACACTGGTTGAGACACTGGTTGAGACACTGGTTGAGACACTGGATGAGACACTGGATGAGACCCTGGTTGAGACACTGGTTGAGACACTGGTTGAGACACTGGTTGGAGGGTGCCAAGGAGAAGTTTACAGTACTCACCGATTACAAGAATCTCCAATATCTCCGAGACGCCAAGCGACTCAACCCCAGACAGACAAGATTGCGCACAGTAACTCAAAGGTTCTTTTAAGAACTGATCACTGAAAGGTTCTTCGGGGAACCACACACGGTTCTCCTCTGGCATCACTGCTGACGTGCCGGAGTTCAGGAAGAAGGAGAATCAGCTGATGTGGGACTGAACACCAACATCCAGGAAGTTCTGGCTTTATTCATCCTTCAGTTTCAGGGTGGAGGAGGAGAGTCACACACACACACACACACACACACACACACACACACACACACACACACAGTCATCTGACGCTCATCCGTGATTTACCCCAGTATTCCTGATCCCAACTCTCCATCAGGACTGATAATGTTAGTATCACACAGGAGACACACAGCTGAGATATCATGATTATTGTATAACTGATGTAAATATACAGCTGTGTGTTTATCTTTATCTGTTCACTGTGTGATAAAGTGTTGTGCGTCAGATTGTATTCGTTACAAAACTCAGCTCATCTTCTCCACCCTTGGATTCGGCCGAGTCCATGTGTGTATGAGATAAATTCAAGACAGAGTCTTCAATGAGGATTCAGTCTATTATTCAGTAGTCATATGGTATTTTCCATATTAAATTCCAGATGTTTGTAATTTTTGTAATGAGCGTTTCCAAAAACACATGAAGCGACTGAGAAACGGCTGATTCATTAGATCCTTCCCTTCAATATTTATCCATTATTCACAGCATTAAGAGTCTCATGTAATATTATGATGATGTTAAGCGTGTGACTGAACTTTGGTCCAGGTCATAAATATGTTTTCCGATCAGGGCTGTAATAAGGATGAAGCTCGCAGATCTTTGGACTCTTTTATAACCGTGAGCGGGTTGAGATTGCAGGCATTGCTCACAGTGAGATTTAAGTCTTCTGTCCGTCAGCGAGTCTCCATTACTCTGCGCTGGTGAATGGAGTGAGAGAGACAGAGCTCAGAGATGGAGGAACTGAAACAGAGGAGACAGAAGAGAGAAGGGCGACACAGGTAAAACACTCGCCATCAACAATCAATACAATCAGTCCTGAGTTTAAAAGCACAGCTCAAAGCTTTCATTTCATTATTGAGGTGAAAGAAGTTGAATTATTCTTAAATACAAAGCATTGTAATGAAGATGTGCTTTTATTTGAAATAGAAACTTAATGCAGTACCACATTCACACAACAGCTGAAGTATAATATTTACTATTTTCATTGACTGATTTCATTTTATTATTATTATTATAAACTGCCACCTATATATAGGCATATATATATATATACAGTAACATTTTAAGTAGATAAAAACATTTCATGTCCCTTCAATGTTGACTACTGTATATATATATATATATATATATATATATATATATATACAGGGGCGTAGTTTGTGGGGGGGTTAGGGGGGAGATAACCCCCCCAATATTTAAATCTTTGCATTACAACCCCCCCAATATTTATACCATGATCACATGAAAAATATGCAGAATAATTTTTCAACCCCCCCAATGTTCAAACCAAATCTACGCCCTTGTATATATATATATATATATATATATATAGCCTATATATATATATATATATATATATATATATATATATATATATATATATATATATATATTAGGGGTGGGAATCTTTTGGTACCTCACGATTCGATTCAAATCGATTCTTGATTTTGAATCAAATTTCGATTCGATATGTTTATAGATTTTATTGTAGTTTACTGTTTTGTGTTACTTTTCTTACTTGACTGTCGTAGTTTTTTGCGTTTCGTTTTTCTTCCCATTAGGGTCAACCCAATATTATAAAACATCGTTCGGGTAGAAGATAACAGACTCTGTTTACATCGAATACTCCACGCGATGTGCATTTTGTCATGAGTGTGTGTGTAGCTGTGAAAGAACTGAATTCGCGATCGCATGATGTGTGTGTCCGTCAGCGCGAGCGCCGCATCGAGTCCTTGTTCGCGGCTTATTGTGATTAACGTCAATAACTTTAAGTAACTTTAAGTAGTAGGCTTTAAGTTAAAGAAGTGCAACACTTTAGAAAAACGATTTTTTAAATTTGTGAATCGATACAAATCGGTAGAAGATAGAATCGCGATTCATATATGAATAGATTTTTCCCCCGCACCCCTAATTAATATATACACATTTATTTATTTATTTATTTATTTATTTATTTATTTATATTGGATCTCCTGCATTCGCTCTTAAAGTGACGGCAGCCTAATAAACCCGCTGCTGTCTGTGTTTTAGATGTTAATCAAACAACAAAAGACAAAGAGAAAATCCCTCACTGCTCTTTACTGAATAACTTTTGTAACTTTAATAATGGATTAATCTATTTTTCATGGCTGTCAAAAAAATATTCATGTCCGGTAATTTTTTGTAAGTTACCGGCCATTGGCAAGTGTGGCAAAAAGTGAGTTATGAGAGGTCGTTTCATAAACTGAAAGTACTGTATGTTGTAATGCTGTGAAGTGACTGTATTTCACAAGCCTCAGGGGCCTTATTGCATATATGATGTTTACTACATAGGCCTACTGTATTCAAAATATTAAAGATAGCTACAAAATGTATAAAAAGTGCAAATTAGTACCTTAGAGTAGCGCTACGTTAGGGTACTATGAACCTTTTAGGGGTAAATAAGGTTCAAAGATGTCCTTTTAAAGATTTTGCCCCAGTGCTGTTACCCTTAAAGGTATCATTTTTGCACATTTTTCAGATTTAAAAAAAAAACAAAAACAAAAAAAAAACTTTTTACTCCCATAAAGCACATTTCAGGTGACTGAACTGAGGAAACGCATTGTGTTTGCACTGAAGCACTGTTGCCGTCCTCTCACGAGTTCCTCTGTCTGATTGTCTTCTATCTTGAACGTCTGCACAGAGACACCTGGGACCCGTTCCAGCTGAACCCGATCGGAGCCGAGAAAGAGCAGAAGAGAACATGCTTCCGAATCCTGCAGAACCTGGTGGCTGTTATCGTGGCCCTGCTGGTGCTGGTCAGCGGCGTCGTGAGCAAGGTGAATCATGACTGTTATGACCATAAACATTTATAGAGGATAACAGCAGTCCCACCCATCCCTGTTTGCTGATCGCCATCTCCATGGTGACGTGGACATTCACTGGGATTCTCGCTCGCACGAACATCTGGACCCGTCATGCTTACGACTATGGTTTGCATGCACAGAATCGCTGAGTTATTGAGATGTTTTATTGTTGGGTTATTGTGATCATATTTATAGTTCCAGAGAAAGATCTTAAAAGATCAATGACCAGGAAAGACTTGCTGAAGACAGATTGGGAAAACACCAAGATAAAAACATAAAACATAAAAACACACAATATAACCCAACATGAAAGGAAATCTTAACAGTGCACGGGCCATGAAGGGAAAGAAGATCTCAAACAATGTGTACAGTTTTAAAATGACTATTCAAAGCTTTATTGTTGTCATTATTTTTCAGAGAAAAAGTGTTCACACTTTATATTAGGTGTCCTTAACTGCTTAACCATTGGATACCATTTACTTATTGTGTGCATACATGTTTGTGCCTTGTAAAAACATTTAAAGAACTTGCATTTATTTACGAATTTGTAGTTACACTGTTAACTTTACACCTAACCTTAGATCCTAAACACAACCATGGATCCTAAACCCCAACCATTCCTTAAAGTCATTAGCATTAAATGTGGGAATTTTACACAGTCAACACATAGTCTTGTTGATATTTAACTCTTTCCCTGCCAGCATTCTTGAAAAAAGTCACCAGCCACAGCCAGCATTTTTAACCATTTTCACAAAAATGTTTTGGCCCCCAGAATATTTTGTTGTATGAATATCTGAACATCTGAACAAAGACAGAACAGCGCCTCTGCTTTTAAACACAAAAACATGTTTTATTCTAGCTTCATGCATACTTTTTTTATCA
The DNA here is from genome assembly GCA_022829025.1 of Squalius cephalus. NCBI lineage: Eukaryota > Metazoa > Chordata > Actinopteri > Cypriniformes > Leuciscidae > Squalius > Squalius cephalus. The sequence goes on along the minus strand of CM040811.1, from coordinate 795,674 downwards.
ACACTTGAATGTAGGTTTCATAAAAAAGCAATATTTTGAACAAAAAGTTGAGAAAATCTCATTTTTGTCAAAGACTACACTACATCTGGATCAGATTCAGAGCGGTGATTAAAACACTATGGATCGAGTCCATCAACACCTCAAAGCTTCACAGTCCTGCAGCTCATCTTGGGTTCAACAGTTCATTCAGTAACATTAGGCAGATTTGATTTATATGCTGTTTAATGATCGTGTTAAATTACAGTGTGTCAGCAATGCTTCTAGCTTCTTCTTCACCTGTGTTTTGATCAGGAGATTCTGCACTCTTTCAGTAGATGTGTAACAGCGCCCCCTACAGTATAACAGTGAAAACATGGATATCCGGAAAATTCCATCAATGGCGGGGAAAGAGTTCATGTTAGCACATAGTAGTTAAGGCCTCCCAATTTAAAGTGTGACCAAAAACAAAGTATAATTTGTTTCTTATTGCAGTTGCTGATATAATTTTAATGATCACACAGCATGATAGGAATGATTCATATTAACATGTGTCAGGTGTGTTGTGGTGCAGTGCACTAATGTCAAGGCTGTTCATCTGTATCGCAGGGCTCTCTGCTGGTTCTGACCACTCTGTCCAGTCCAAAGTCTTTGAGGAACAAAGTGGACCAGCAGTTGTACACGCTGCTGTTGATGTGTGTCCTGGTGATGCCGAACTTCCTGATGTTCCTGAAGTCTCTGTGGAAGTGTGTCTTCAAGAGCTATGTGGCCCCTAACCCAAAGACGCTGGGAATCGTGAGTTGACGTGATGCAAAATAACATGAACTTCAAATACCTTTATGACAAATTTTGGGTGGTTCTTAAGGGGTTTCTTGAGTTAAATGTGTGTGATCATGTCTATGTGATCATGAACAAGACCCACAAATTGGTTTGCATGCATGAAACTAGTTGAAATACGTAGATGGAAAAACGTTCTCTCTCAGATATCCCAGCTTTCCGTCGAATCCAAATCAAACGTAAAAATATTAAAGCTAAAATGAGAGCTAATCTACTAGTCGACCATCCTAATCTATACAATTGCCAAGGTGGTCTTCATTCTCTATCGCAGTTGAACAAGTTTATGCACCAAGGCCTCCGTAGATCCAGCTAATCAACAACATAGACCAGCTTGGGCCAACTGCAAACCAAGAAAGACCAGCTTTGATCAGCTATGCAAAACCAACGACCATCAAAAGCTGATTTTATTTGGATGTTCCTGCAGGTTAGACATACCAGACGATCTTTAGCGAAGGACACGCTCGTGCTATTACATAACAATGATGACTTGATGGCAGAAGAGTAGTCAAACACGCATGATCTGATGATATGTATACCTTGAGTGCACTGGAAGCTGAAATGTGCTGTTAATGCTTCTGCAGATGTGTGGGATTGAGAGTCTGGTGGCGGTCGGGACGGCAATGCTGGTGCTCATCGTGATGCCTAAGCTTGATATCCTCACAAACCTCTGCATCCCTGGAGGGATCTGCATCCTTTCATCCTTGCTCCAGATCGCCTTCCGCTTGCAGACAAGAAACTGGATGATCATCTACCCCATATGCTCCCTCATCCTAGTGCTCAGCGGTTACACTCTACTGGGGATCGACTACTACGTGAGAGAATCCACACACACCATTGGACAAGTAGATCATTGTTACGTATATGTCGGCATTGCGATTTTTGCCTCGGTGTTGGTCTCTCTGAACTGGTGGGAGAACCCTTTTCAGGCCAGCACTAACATTCAGGAGATGCTCAAGGAACTGGACTCTTTCAGAGACACTGTGTATCTGTTCACCAGCCTGCTCCGAATAGCCGTGACTCTGGGGGTGTACTTTCTGTATTTCTGCCTGATTGCTGACAATCCCATCGACTGGGATGCGTACACCAAAGCCAGTCAAGGCACGGTAGAGATTGGCGTCGGGCTGTTTTGCCTGCAGGCGTTCTGCTCTGCTGCGTGCCACTGGTTCGGAGTCGTGGCCTGCAAGATCCACGCTGTGAGATATGGTTTTGCCCTGCCGGTGTCATTAATCGGTCCAGTAACACTAATCCTGGGCATTATACTTTTCTTGACGCAAGCTGAACATCTAGTCTCTCCACCTGCAGTTGCAACTACCATGGCCGTAATTACTGGCAGTGACAATTCTACACAAGTCATTTCCTCTCCGTTCTGGCCATTTTGCTACGAACTTGAAAATATCAAGGACGTCAATACCACCCCAGTTGTAATTCTGGAGATTTCCTATAGCATCTGCAGAACGTCACTCAACAATCCATACGCCATGTGGCCGTTCTCCATGCTGGCGCTGGAGGGGGTCTGCATGTGGCTCGGGCTCATCGCATGCACGTATTACGTGTGGAAAATAAAAGTGCAGAGAATTGAACGCACCTCTCAGCTTTTCGTACGTCGCCTGTATGAATCCGCCTTCATTGACCTCTCGATGCTGCTGAACACCAAAATGAAAGTCATTCGTACGGCAAACAAGGAGAGGTACATACATTCAGACAGAATCATGATGCATGCGATACACATAATACAGTACAAGTGCATTAATCGAGTCACTCTGTTTCCTTCTGTCATGCAGTAGTGACATTGAAGTGGAAAACTGTGTCATTTACCTTTGTGCAACAATGTGGCATGAAACATATGACGAGATGCTGAAAATCTTGACCTCAATGTTCAGGTATTTATACTGTGATGGATGAGCAATGGAAATGTATTACAGCTCCCTTAAGAAAAACTTAGTTGGTCCTTGGTATATTTTATCACTAAGGCTTTTCTTAACTTTCGAGCAGTCGGCTGCTGTTCTTTATTCACATCCCTTGTTTGTTGGTTTCAGATTGGACAGATACAGAGGAGATCCAAAGGAGGAACACAAGGATGTCTTTGACTTTGAGTGCCATATTTATGTCGACGATGCCTTCATGATGGATACAAACAAAGAAACTGGCATTGAGAAAAAGCTTGTCAACACATATGTTTCCGATCTTATAAATGTTGTCATGGAGGTGTACAGGTAAGGCAAAGTTTTCCTATCCGTTATCAGCTTATGGTATGTGACTCATTTGGGCGGATTGATGTTATTGATATTTCACAACCAACTGTGAACCAAATTTCCCTGTTTTTGCCTTCAAGGGTATTTACAAATAAGGAGCCCGATGAGGTTTCTATCATTGAAACACCGTACGGTGGTCGTCTTGTGTTCGTCATGCCGGAGGGAAACATGCTTTATGTCCACCTGAAGGACAAAGCTCTGATTCGAAATAAAAAGAGATGGTCACAGGTGAACGTCAAAGCCTTATTCCTTAGTATGAAGAATAATTCAGTCTTTGAATGCTTACCTGAAACTGACTGAACACCTGTGCATTTTCAGATCATGTACCTGTATTACCTGCTTGGTTGGAAAGGATACTATGTCAAAAACCCTCAGAAAATAACAGTAAGTTTTCATTGATCGTTCAGTCACTGGTGATGTTTGATAAGTCAAGATTCACTATTACTCTATTGCTCATATGTTGGTTTAATGATTCAAACAAACGCCTAACCCTAAACTATCTGTGCCGCATGCATAAAGCGCACAGCTGGTTAGATTTACGTTAAAAGGTCTCGCACACTTGCATTGAAGAACCCAAGCCATATCTAGAGACCAGAGCCACAAGGATGAACTCTTTTGATTTGAGCGGCCATGTCAAAACCACCCAGAAAACCACATACAGCTGAAGATAACTTTATGTTTTTTGACACTGTGTTCTTACAGAGACAGAACAACCCATGCCGTGCCAGTCTCATATCATTAGATAGTGAGACTTATTTACTACCTACTCATGATAATGATAGCAAGAGGAAGCATATATCTGATGACAACACGTATATCATGGCTTTGGATGGAGACACAGACTTCCAGCCCGGCGCTCTGATACTGCTGGTCGACCGTCTGAGAATGTATGACACCGTGGGCGCAGCGTGCGGACGGATCCACCCCACTGGAATGGGTAAGAATCATCCGTGTTCAGTAAGGGCGTAGCGGTACACAGAAGTCGCGGTTCGGTGCGTACCTCGGGTTTGGGGTCACGGTTCGATACGAGTTCGGTCCAACAGGAAAAGCAACAAATCCCCAATGCTAGGTTTCTTTTATTTATTTTGAACAGACAAAGTGGCGGTTAGCAAACAGCATTGCATTACCGCTGTCGTGTGGATCGCCTGTGACTGGCTGTATTCGTCGTCTGACTGTATGCACCAAACCGTGACGTCCGTACCGTTGATAATAAACAGATTATTCTGTTTTTTGTTTTGTTTTTCTCTCTGAACACTTGGGGAGTAAGTGTTCAGAGAGAAAATCAAAAAAACTGAATTATCTGAACAGTTATTATCATCTTTTAAAAAAAGCTTTGCTTATTGGGAAAGTAGTATGTTAAAACACATCTTTGAATTACGTAACAGTGTTACATAGAACTGACAAAAGACTGTATATGGAATAAAGGATGAAAGAAGCAGCAGCGCTGGATTATATAGCAGATAATGACGTGCCCTTTTATTGACCTGCTATTCAAACACTGATCAATATACAAAGTCCATTGACCCTTTCCGGGAATTATTGCAGTTTTATATAAACGTCGCACCACACCACGCATGCTGGGAAGATCCATCGAAAAGATAGCTAATCTTAACAAAACTTGACAACCACCATTTACAATGCGATAACATTGCTCAGCTATCAGAAAGACGTGCCTGGAGAAACAAACTGCTCAAATGCAGCTATGCACACTACACTCCATAGTTCAAAACCGCGATTCATGTTCTTTGGCTCTGTGAATGTGACGTTTCAGGCCCAATGGTGTGGTATCAGAAGTTCGAGTATGCAGTGGGTCACTGGCTCCAGAAGACCGCGGAGCACGTGTTTGGGTCGGTCCTGTGCAGTCCAGGCTGTTTCAGTCTGTTCAGAGGATCTGCGCTGATGGACGACAACGTCCTGAAACGATACACCACCAAAGCCACCCGAGCCTCTGAGTATGTGCAGTACGATCAAGGTAAATCCCTTCCTGTGGGTTTGGGGGGGGGGAATGAATGGCCTAAAAAAAACTACCCCCCCCCCACACACACACACACACAAAAAAAAAGGCATGTAACTCTGGCATGTATTTTTCCCAAAAGCATTGTAAACCTAAGCTGATTATAAAGACCATTGGTGGCAATTGTTCTTCGATCAACTTACGCTTGCGATGCTTTTAGGAAATGCAGCCCAGTGTAATAGACAATTAGCAAGGCTTATATGGTTCTTCTGTTCAGATCATTCTGTGTGAATGTGTACAGTCAGCTTCCTTTAAGTCCTGCCAGCTCATCATCTTACTCCACCGCTCACGTTTAGGTGAGGACCGTTGGCTGTGCACGCTTCTCCTGCAGCAGGGCTGGCGTGTGGAGTATAACGCCGCCTCCGATGCTTACACCAACTCTCCTCAAGAGTTCAAAGAGTTTTACAACCAGAGACGTCGATGGGGTCCTTCGACACTGGCCAACACTCTCGATCTGCTCCACAGCGGGAGAGACACGGTCAAGAGGAACACCTCCATATCCATGCTCTACATCATGTATCAGATTTTCACCGTGGCTTCCTCCATTCTGGGCCCTGCATCTGTTACCCTCATGATTGCAGGTACATTTTCAAAGACTAGGTGAAAAACAAGGAAAGAGATTTAAGGGTAATACCTAACCCTATCCAACCAAACACACCTGAGCAAGTTAGTCAAGGTCTTCCGAGTTAATAGAAAATTGCATCAGTGTTTGATCATGGTTTGAGCTAAACTCTGACAGACAGTGGCCCTCCAGGCCTGGATTTGAGGAACCATGTAGTAGACCATTTGGTCAACCTGTAAAGGGTTGGTGTATTACCTAATTTTGTAGAAACTCGGTTGAGCTGGTTAACCATCTGACCTTCTTAGGCTGGTATGACCTGTTTTTTACCCCCAGCAAAGTAACTTTAAAAATACATAAAGAATCATCAAGATTCTATGATAGGCGTGTCCAAACTCGGTCCTGGAGAAGAGTTTTTCTTCAACTCGCCTCAAAACACCTGCCTGGACGTTTCTCGTCTGCCTTGTGAGACCTTGATTAGCAGGTTCAGGTGTGTTTAACTGGGGTTGGAGCTGAATTCTCCAGGTGGCTCTCAAGGAGCAGGAGTGGATGATTATTTAATGATACGCATATTGAAAATGTTTCTGTGAATATATAAAAGTATGAAAAGTGAGTACAAAGTCTGGTAATTTTCTCTTTTTCCATTTTAGGAGCATTCCAATTTGTGTTTCAACTTTCAGGAACTCTTTCCATAATAATTGCGGTTATACCTCCGGTAATTTACATGATCATATGTTTTTTGGCCAAACCCAACTTCCAAATCATGATTGCTGCCATTCTGAGTGTCATATATGCCTTCCTGATGACTGCGTCCTTCTTTGCCATTATTGGTAATTATTGTTAATTGTCGTTTTTTCTTTGCATTTGAATTGTGTTGAAAATGTGCTTTGTGACATTCCACCTCATTGGACTTCTCGCTTTAGGTGACATGGTTATACAAGAAACATTCATAACTCCTACTGGACTCTTCCTGGTGTCCGGTGCGATTATGTACTTGGTGACAGCCATTCTTCACCCTCAAGAGAGCACTCTGATCATCTACGGTCTGATGTACTTCATCTGCATTCCCAGTGGCTATCTCCTCCTCACCATATACTCCCTAGTCAACATGCACATTGTATCTTGGGGAACTCGAGAAACCAGCAAGGGCAAGGAGCAGAAGAAGCAAGTGGGTGTCGTGTGCAATCGCGACTGCAAAATGTGCTGTTGGGATGTGAAGATCCAAGTCACTCAGGAGACCGAAAATCTGCTGCTTCAACAAATGCAGCAAGCCGTCAATCCAACACAAGCTGCCAAACCCGAGCCCATCAACCCGCCAACTCAGAGCGCCATTGAAGAACCGAGCCATTTAGAGGCCAACAAACACATTCTGGACTACGACCAGGAGATGAGCCATAAGAAAGACAGATCCAAGGAGAACCTCAACAAGGACAACAAGGAAAAAGACACGGACTCCGAGAGAAGGTAAAGAATATGAAAATGTGTTTGGATTACAATTGCAATGCTGAAGAAAAGTTCTTATTGGTTCACAAATGGTCTCTCCAAATACAGTGGGAGTTCCAAAAGCACTGAGAAGAAAGTGGACAAATTTAATGATGACACAGACTACACAGACGATGATGACGACGATGATGATGATTATGATTCTGATTACAATGATTTGGAGCCGAAGGAAGTTGTGCCTGAGAGTGGTAAGAGATGACATCTCATCATTCAGATATCGCCCTTTTCTAGAACACGTGGTTTCACGAGTGTAAAGTTGGTCTGTGCATTGAACTATTATTAAAAATTCTTATTCCAATGGACAGATTGGGTGGAGCCCGTGAAGAAAGAGTTCCTGAAGAAACTGACCTATGCAAATCTGAAGAGAAACCTTCAGGAGCAGATCAGATACACGCTGAGGAACAAGAACCAGGAGGATCTGTGTGAGGAACTGGTGTCGATTCTCACCGACACCCTGAACGATGAGCTGAGGGATAAAGTGGGTCCGGAGGACGTGTTGACCGAGACTCAGCTGGAGGAACTGCAGTACGCCCTGAATGAAGCCGCCCGGCGCATCGTAAAGTCCAACCGCATCGAGAACGGAGCGCAGAGACTGGAGCGCCGCGTCAAGAGGGGGATCGAGAGAACACTTGTGGCGCCACAGGTTGAGAAACTATCTGAGGTAAGGTTTTGTGAATGGTTAAGATTTAAGGCCCTGATATACTCACAGCGAAGTTGTTCTTTTCTCTTCGCTCAGGAGTAAAAATAAGCTTTAAATACCTTTGCAGCAATTACACTGTTAGCAAAACATCATGACTCCACCCACAAAATTCTGTAGTAAACATCTTGCAGTTTTAAACATGAGAAACAGTGTCAGTGTCTCTTTCAGTCAGAGTTACAGCTTCAGTTTCTACTATAAAGCGGCTCTCCAGTGTGTTCCTGTTTGTACTCGCGTCTGAACAGAAGAAATGGGTCGATCATGAATGATTCATTTTATACATATCTTTAATATGACTTGGGAACAACGAAAACTGAAAAGAAAACTGTTTCCCTGTGTTACCAGGATGAAACCGATTTCTGGAATAAACTACTAGAGCGTTATCTCAAGCCCATTCAAGATGACAAAGCTCATCTCGACGAAGTGACAAGGGAGCTGAAGTCTCTACGAAACAAGGTAAGGTTGGCAAATTAACAGCTCATCTTTTCTGGCCCGTAACTTCATATGCTAAATGTGAACTATTCTCTCTTTTTGCAGGCAGTGTTCTTGTACTTCATAATTAACGTCCTATGGGTTGTAGCGACGTTCATCCTCCAGGCCATTGGCGGTGATATTCTGAGCATCGAGATCCCGAAGTACTATCCAAACAACACGCTGGCACCGGACCCCATGAGGGTGGAGCCGCTGAGTTTGATGTTTCTGCTGTCTTTCGCCATTCTGCTCATCGTTCAGTTCCTGGCGATGCTCTACCACAGGTACAACACTCGTCACGCACCGTCACCCCGGCACCTGAACAACCGATCCAATATCACAGATATATGGACCTTGATTATTTGAGAATGAAGCCCTGTTGTCTTCCATTACAGGGTTTACACCCTCATCCATGTGGTTTCGTACAGAGGCACGGAGAAAAACTACAAGCAGAAGGATGAGGCGAGTAAACGCTCTTTAGTGCCGTTTAGCCATGATTCAACTAAGCTGACTGTATTTTTATGTGGATTTGAACTGAGATAAGCAGTGTTGGGGAAAGCTACTTTGAAAAGTAATGCATTACAATATTGCGTTACTCCCTTAAAAAGTAACTAATTGCGTTCCTTAGTTACTTTTTAAGAAAAGTAATGTGTTACGTTACTTTTACGTTACTTTCTCTCACCTGAGCTTATTTTTTAAAACAAATAAGTTCTATTTTTGGGCAAATGCAAAGACCCTTTCAGACCCAAATTTAAATAATAAGGCTGAAGTAAATGCAGATTCACGCATGTACAGTAGAGGGCGCCGCTCAAACAAACCAGGAGAAGAAACACTTACTACAGCAATAAAACAAATCTATAGTCATTTTGCTTATGGTTTAACTGAATCATCAAAGGTCAGAAGCAAGTACATTGGTCAATAAAGTGAGATTAAATGCATAAACATATTTGTTTTATTTAACATATTTAATTATTTGCGTATTATTTATACTTATTCATTTTGAGGAATACTGAATCTTTTTTTGTGCCAGTGAGATGAGTAAATGCACGCTCACATTTAGTCTAGAACTACAATAACATCATGTTTACACACACACACACGCCTCTGCACTGAGATTTGTCTCAACATGACAGGAGAGCTGTCAGTCAATAAATGTGAAAAAGTAACTCAGAAATGTTGCTGTAAATTTAAAAGTAATGCGCTACTTTACTTGAAGAGTAATCTGATTAAGTAACTCAAGTTACTTGTAATGAGTTACCCTAACACTGGAGATAAGTACACTCTTTTTATAATGGTTCTGTTGTTCACAGGAGGATGAAGATGATGGGTTTATCCTGGGGAATGAAATGCAGAGTACTCTCGTCATCACCGCCGACGACTTGTGAAACCTCTTTCATTCCTAGTTAGCGAGTTACAGTCGAAGTGAACGAAGGGTTTCTCACGCATGAAGAATCAGCGAAGCCGGATTAACACCACATGCCGACAGAGGAGCGAGGATTTGTTTACTGTAGATTTTTGTACTGAATAAAAGTCACTATTTTCTATGTATGCTTTGAATGGTTTACATTTTGATCTTTTGCATTGTTTATATCTGTGTTAATGAATTAGTTTGTCAAATATTAAATGTTCTGTAACAAATAGGCCTGGACCCGTCTATTTCCTGGAAACACATTTCATTAAAAATATCTCTTTTTACGGTGATGCAATGCAGGATGAGTTTATTATATTATCATCAGTATTACCCAGGCTTCAGGAATGTCACATGTGTGTTTTGAGCCACAGTTCTTCAGGAACCGTTTAATAAAGATTCTGTCATTATTTACTCAGCCTCATGTCGTTCCAAACCTCTGTGCATTTCTTCCATGAACACACATTTATTTCAGGATATCCAGGACATCTCCATTGTGACATCAACACACCATCAACATTTCATAACATGTATATTACATTAGATCAGTCTTCTGATGGCCTTTGATCAGTTTGCTTGAAGAACAGATTGAAATTTAAGTCATTATTCTTGAAGGATGGATGAACAGAGATACGGATAGATTATATAGACAGACAGACAGATCAATATATGGATAGATAGAACGATAGATGGACAGAATGATACGGATTAGGGACGTAAACGGTTGATCGATTATCGATTAATTGTAGACAAGGATTTACTCGATTAAATTAAATTATTGTCGGTTAATTGAACATTGCGAACGTGACACGAGATTCTCGCGGGCGGCGAGAGACCCGACACAAACTTGAGGCGGCAAAAAAGAAACCAAACATGAGGCGGTCAAAACGGAGTGGAGTGGGAGCATTTCAAATTACAGAGCTGGCAACTCTCACGCATTCACCGTGAGACACATGCAATTGACCCTTTTCACACGCTCTCACGCCACACATCCATTTTCTCACGCACAGAAAAATCGCGAGGCAAAGAGGACACGGAGACCGACAGACAAGACAGAGCAGGTTACTTGATGATATAAAAAAATCTCAGCTCTCAGATTCTGTCAATTTTATTACGAAATTCAAACAATAAATACCGTTTTGGCGCTTGTAGATGTGACGCGACAGATCCCTAGCGCACGTGAACCGATCATCTCTAACGTTAGCTAATAGTAAAAAAACACGAACACTGTTGAAAGATAGCTACAGTACAACTTACCGAAATGTATATTCCTCATACATAATATCGATCAATCAGTGTTTTTTTATCAGCGTGAAGAGCTCAATAACATAGCTAGAGAACAATTATGTCACATTTACCTCAGGAAAGCCATTTAATGAACATAATATAGGCTATAGCACATAGTTGGCAAGAAAAGAAATAGCTATAGAGAGTATTTTGCTAAATGTGTTCTATATTACATATTATATTTTTACTTGTATCATTAAATAAAGTTGGTATTATAATAAAAAAAAGGCATCATATTTAATTATTTTTAACCTTAAATAATAGCCTACTACCAGCTGATAGGGCTTTTTACAGCATTAGGTGAGTTGTTTTTTTTTTCTTGAGAAAAATTAAGGCCTATCTTGTACCTAATATTTATCCAAATAAAAAAATTAAAAAAAATTAAATAAAATCACAATAATTGAATTGAAATAATAAAAAAGCGTAGCTTACCTGAAATTGTACCATGTAAACATTGTAACATGTTGTCACTAAACCTAATAAAATTCAGTTTAGTTACTAAAATGTTAGTGACAATCACAATACACTTATTGTGATGCAATTATTTTTTTACAATTATTTTTACAATTATTTTTTTATGTATTTTAATTTTCTGTGCATAATTTATTTTGTTAAAGGGGGGGTGAAATGCTCATTTTCACTCAATCTCCTGTTAATCTTGAGTACCTATAGAGTAGTATTGCATCCTTCATATCTCCAAAAAGTCTTTAGTTTTATTATATTTATAAAAGAAAGATAAGCTGTACCGAGTCTTTCCGGAAAAAACCGAGCGTCTGGAGGCGGGCCGTGTGGGCGAAGCCAGAGTCATAGAGAGAATCCGTCGATCTGGTCTTTGTTTATAAAACATTCATCGTTGCATCCACTGTTCCTAACGCTGGGTTCTTTGGGAAGCTGAACATGGTAAGCTTTCCCTCACATCCAAAAACACACTTTGGCGACACTATGCAGCACTGCCGATGATTTCCTGTTGAAGCGCGTTGATGTGCGCGGTCTCGCTCTCCTCTGGTCGACGTGTGCGCGGGCGAGCTTTTCCGAGAGAAATGCTCATATAAGGAGTTCCACTCTGGTCTACGTCATTAGATCCACGGTCGAAAAAAAAACAGCCGAAACTTGTACCAACCCGGAAGTAAGATTTTCGGCACAGAAATTCTCCGTTATTCGTCCAAAATATTTTTTAAAAACTTTGGCCATGTTTAGCATGAGAATCCATCTCTTTAACACTGTAAACAACTCTGAATACATGAAACACCATTGTACCCCCCCTTTAAACTACATAAATGCCATTATCTATACCGTATCCCAACTGTTACAATAAAACATCAGTTGAGCAATATAACATGCATTTTTATTCAGTATATAAGCAATATTTTGCTTTTTATGTTAAAGACACTATTGATACCGTGAGAAATTTACATTCTCAGGAAAATAGCCGCTTATCAGTTAATCGTTAATCGATCGATAAGGTCAATCAACTAATGATTAATGAATTAATCGATAATTTGCATCCCTAATACGGATGGATGGATATATAGAACAATAGAAGACAGACAGATGGATGTATGGATAGATAAAACGATAGAACGATATATGAACAGAATGATAGACAGACAGACAGATATGGATGTATAGAACGATAAAGATAGAACAACAGATGATAGATAGAATTATATGAATGGATGGATGCATATATGGATAGAACGATGATAGATGGACAGAATGAGATGGATGGATATATAGAACAATAGTTAGAAGACAGACAGATGGATGTATGGATAGATAGATAGATAGATAGATAGATGATAGATTTGGATGGATGCATAAATGGATAGAAACAGAACAAAACAGATAAAATGATAGATAGATCAATAGATAGAAGGATTTGGATGGATGAATGGATGCATATTTGGATAGATATAGTTAGACATAGAAAGATGGATGGATAGATAGAACGATAGAAAGATAGATGATAGATAGATATGGATGGACAGAACAATAAAGAAAGAACGATAGATATATAGAATGATATGGATGGATGGATGGAAGGAATGATGAAAGGATGGATGATGGATAAGTAGAATGATGAAAGGATAGTCAGTCAAAAACAGCATTATTATTTTTTTTATATTTTATTTTCTCCATAATTAATTTTTAAACACACTGATTTCATTATGAATGGAAATAAATTAATCAGATATTTCTACATTACATACAAACTATAACCTTCGTGACTGTGTTGTAAGGCTTGTGTAACAGAGACAGAAAACTGCATAAAACGGATCATCTATGATTATTTATTCGCATTAAACCAGAAGAGATGTTTGATCTGAGGAGGCCGAGGGGAAGGAGCCGCTGAAACCTCATCATTTGGCCGTCTTCTTCTCCATGCTGAGGAAGAGGAACACACAGCGCATTACTGCACCAGTACTGTACTGACCCAGACCAGCCTGAACTCACGCACAGACACAGGATCATGTATTTACAGTAAGCATTAGATGATGATAAAAACAGGTCGTTATCCACGGTTCGGATCATTTACGGTTTTTGTGTCATGGATCGGATCATTTTTCAGATCAACAAAAGATTTTTTTATAGATTTTTTTTACACACACACATATATATATATTAGGGCTGTCAAAAGATTAATCGCGATTAATCGCATCCAAAATAAAAGTTTGTTTTTAATAATATATGTGTGTGTACTGTGTATAATTAAATTTGTATATATAAATACACACACATGCATGTATATATTTAAGAAAAATGTGTTATTTATATATAAAGAAAATTATATTTATATATAATATAAACTATATAAATATATATACAATATATGTATGCAAATATTTCTTAAATATATACATGCATGTGTGTGTATTTATATATACAAAATAATTATACACAGTACACACACATATATTATGTAAACACAAACTTTTATTTTGGATGCGATTAATCGCGATTAATCTTTTGACAGCCCTAATATATATATATATATATATATATATATGTGTGTGTGGTATTTTTAGATACCACAGTAAAAACTAGCCTAACTGATAAAGTTCAAACATTGTTAAAGACAAGTGAACAGTCAGTAATAAAATAAGAACAAACACACACATTACAAGCAGAGATGAACACTAAATAACAAAGTTGCAGTCTAACTGTAATATTCAGGTACAGAAATTAATAATTAAGCCTAAATGTAAAAAAACACTACTTGTTCACTGTAGAAATTAAATATAGTTTAATCTTTGTTAAAGCTGTATTCTGTTGTTTTATTAACATTAATTACAGACAACAGCAGGAATATTAGTGTACTGTCACTTTAAGACGAATAAACTGGCAAACATCCGGTTTCTTCCTGTTCACTGACGACAGAACCGAGAGAACACTCGCAGAGACGGCACGTCCAAATGATAAACTTTAACTCTATGATGGTTAAATTTAGCAGTTGATCCGCAAACCACACGTGTGCCGAACCGTGGAGAGCTGATCCGTACAGATCACGATCAATCCGTTGCACACTTACAGGTCGTACTTGTATTGGATGAGTCTGGATTTACAGTAAGCATCACGTGAGGGTAATAACCGTACTTGTATCGGATGAGTCTGGATTTACAGTAAGCATCACGTGAGGGTAATAACCGTACTTGTATCGGATGAGTCTGGATTTACAGTAAGCATTACGTGAGGATAATAACCGTACTTGTATCGGATGAGTCTGGATTTACAGTAAGCATCACGTGAGGGTAATAACCGTACTTGTATCGGATGAGTCTGGATTTACAGTAAGCATCACGTGAGGGTAATAACCGTACTTGTATCGGATGAGTCTGGATTTACAGTAAGCATCACGTGAGGGTAATAACCGTACTTGTATCGGATGAGTCTGGATTTACAGTAAGCATCACGTGAGGGTAATAACCGTACTTGTATCGGATGAGTCTGGATTTACAGTAAGCATCACGTGAGGGTAATAACCGTACTTGTATCGGATGAGTCTGGATTTACAGTAAGCATCAAGTGAGGGTAATAACCGTACTTGTATCGGATGAGTCTGGATTTACAGTAAGCATCACGTGAGGATAATAACCGTACTTGTATTGGATGAGTCTGGATTTACAGTAAGCATCACGTGAGGGTAATAACCGTACTTGTATCGGATGAGTCTGGATTTACAGTAAGCATCACGTGAGGGTAATAACCGTACTTGTATCGGATGAGTCTGGATTTACAGTAAGCATCACGTGAGGGTAATAACCGTACTTGTATCGGATGAGTCTGGATTTACAGTAAGCATCACGTGAGGGTAATAACCGTACTTGTGTTTGATGAGTCTGGATTTACAGTAAGCATTACGTGAGGATAATAACCGTACTTGTATCGGATGAGTCTGGATTTACAGTAAGCATTACGTGAGGGTAATAACCATACTTGTATCGGATGAGTCTGGATTTACAGTAAGCATCACGTGAGGGTAATAACCGTACTTGTGTTTGATGAGTCTGGATTTACAGTAAGCATCACGTGAGGGTAATAACCGTACTTGTGTTTGATGAGTCTGGATTTACAGTAAGCATCACGTGAGGATAACCGTACTTGTATCGGATGAGTCTGGATTTACAGTAAGCACCACGTGAGGGTAATAACCGTACTTGTATCGGATGAGTCTGGATTTACAGTAAACATTACATGAGGATAATAACTGTACTTGTGTTTGATGAGTCTGGATTTACAGTAAGCATTACACGAGGATAATAACCGTACTTGTATCGGATGAGTCTGGATTTACAGTAAGCATTACGTGAGGGTAATAACCGTACTTGTATCGGATGAGTCTGGATTTACAGTAAGCATCACGTGAGGGTAATAACCGTACTTGTATCGGATGAGTCTGGATTTACAGTAAGCATCACGTGAGGGTAATAACCGTACTTGTATCGGATGAGTCTGGATTTACAGTAAGCATCACGTGAGGGTAATAACCGTACTTGTATCGGATGAGTCTGGATTTACAGTAAGCATCACGTGAGGGTAATAACCGTACTTGTGTTTGATGAGTCTGGATTTACAGTAAGCATTACGTGAGGATAATAACCGTACTTGTATCGGATGAGTCTGGATTTACAGTAAGCATTACGTGAGGGTAATAACCATACTTGTATCGGATGAGTCTGGATTTACAGTAAGCATCACGTGAGGGTAATAACCGTACTTGTATCGGATGAGTCTGGATTTACAGTAAGCATCACGTGAGGGTAATAACCGTACTTGTGTTTGATGAGTCTGGATTTACAGTAAGCATCACGTGAGGATAATAACCGTACTTGTATCGGATGAGTCTGGATTTACAGTAAGCATCACGTGAGGGTAATAACCGTACTTGTGTTTGATGAGTCTGGATTTACAGTAAGCATTACACAAGGATAATAACCGTACTTGTATCGGATGAGTCTGGATTTACAGTAAGCACCACGTGAGGGTAATAACCGTACTTGTATCGGATGAGTCTGGATTTACAGTAAACATCACGTGAGGGTAATAACCGTACTTGTATCGGATGAGTCTGGATTTACAGTAAGCATCACGTGAGGGTAATAACCGTACTTGTATCGGATGAGTCTGGATTTACAGTAAGCATCACGTGAGGGTAATAACCGTACTTGTATCGGATGAGTCTGGATTTACAGTAAGCATCACGTGAGGGTAATAACCGTACTTGTGTTTGATGAGTCTGGATTTACAGTAAGCATTACGTGAGGATAATAACCGTACTTGTATCGGATGAGTCTGGATTTACAGTAAGCATTACGTGAGGGTAATAACCATACTTGTATCGGATGAGTCTGGATTTACAGTAAGCATCACGTGAGGGTAATAACCGTACTTGTATCGGATGAGTCTGGATTTACAGTAAGCATCACGTGAGGGTAATAACCGTACTTGTGTTTGATGAGTCTGGATTTACAGTAAGCATCACGTGAGGATAATAACCGTACTTGTATCGGATGAGTCTGGATTTACAGTAAACATTACATGAGGATAATAACCGTACTTGTGTTTGATGAGTCTGGATTTACAGTAAGCATTACACAAGGATAATAACCGTACTTGTATCGGATGAGTCTGGATTTACAGTAAGCATTACGTGAGGGTAATAACCGTACTTGTGTTTGATGAGTCTGGATTTACAGTAAGCATTACACAAGGATAATAACCGTACTTGTATCGGATGAGTCTGGATTTACAGTAAGCATTACACAAGGATAATAACCGTACTTGTATCGGATGAGTCTGCTGCCCTGGATGAGCTGGGCCGTCTCATTGGTCAGGTGGCAGGCGAACAGAAGCCAGTTCCTCGGCTGGACCTTATAGGCGAAGCGCATGAACAGCAGCGAGTAGCAGGTCAGAGCTGGAGAAACAGAGCCAGAGTTCACCTTTGACCTCACAGAGCCTGTCTGTTGCACACTGTGGTGTCTCTTAGTCCAGTCAAGTCACTTTTATTTATATAGGCTTTTTACAGTACAGAGAGTTTCAAAGCAGCTTTACAGTGATAACAGGAAAATAATGCAACAAAGTTTGTTTCCAGAAGAAACTAGCGTCAGTCCAGCTTCAGTAAGTTCATTGATGGTTCATTTCTGTTGTAAAAAAGTTTTTAATTTAGTTAATTTATTTATACAGCCGCTCTGGAGTAAACCGTGATGTCATCATCCAGCTCAGTTCAGTTCTCATACAATGGTGTCAGTGCAGGAGATCAATAATATTGTTGAATATTAAATTAAATGACTCCAACTAAGCGAGACAACAGCCGGAGGCGACGACAGAATGGAGAAAAACACCTCGTGAGAAACCAGACTCAGTCACTCAGTTCTCCTCTGGCCAATGAGCGAACAGTGTATAATTATGAGTCAGGCAGCGTTACAGGTCAGAGGTCAGACTGGATGAGAACATCAGAATATTGTCCAGCTCTTACCGAAGGTCATCCGGCCGCTGATGATCTCGGGACTCTTCTTCATGTCGCTGATGGCAGCGATGGGCAAACCCCAGTTGGCCACCGGACCCCAGAAGTGCTGAGGGGACAGGAGACAGAATAATGATCATAATAATATAATAATAATAATAATAATAATAAGATATCATAATGCTGAGGACTGACCGTGCTGAGGGGACGATCCCACGGGAAGAGCAGATCCGGCGGGAACAAGAGGTTAAAACATATTCATAGAAGATCAGCAATGTACAATATCAAGTGTCTGGTTGTTCAAAATAATCACAAAGACAAGAGCTGGCTTTACAGTAACACTTCCACTCAGGGCCGTTTACACAACAGCGTTTTCACCTTAAAACTAAAACATTTTATGCGTTTTGGCCGTTCATTAACACGACAACAGCGTTTTGGGAAACGCAGACTTTTAAAAATGGTTTTCAAAGTGCACGTTTTTGAAAATGAAATTGTTTTCATCTCCATGTAAACAACAAAACCGCAAATCTGTGAAGACAGTGATGTCATGCACACGCGTGTTACATGCTCAGCCTATCGTGTTTCAACGCCACCTACTGGCCTGGCAGCAGAACACACCGATTCTAGTCGTTTTCGCGGATCCGTGTGAACAAGGATCGATTTGACCATTTTGTCATTTGTACATGAAAAACGCAAAGGAAAAACATTTCCGTTTTTAGTTCATCGTTGTCAAGTAAGCGTGCCCTAAGATGATCTACTAAAGAAAACTTCTAAAACTTCTGATTTACTAAACTCCCTGGGGAATGAATCAGCCTGTTTACTGTCAACGTCCCGCTTTATATGGCCTTTTGTTTTAGGGTATGTTTACATGACAATAATGTACTGAAAACAGACGACAACGTTGTCAAAACAATCCCGTTCACACAGATCTGCGAAAATCACTAAGGCGGCTGTATTATGCATGTCAGGCCAGTAGGTGGCGACGTCACTTTGTCAAGAAACACCCCACAGAACACGTAATATCAGAGAACGTCTAATAAGGGGAGAAGTTCCAACTTCCGGCTTCTGAACTTGTTGCAGTTCCACTCTGGCTCCACATGAGGGCGCTCACAGGACGAGTGCAGTTCCACTCTGGCTCCACATGAGGGCGCTCACAGGACGAGTGCAGTTCCACTCTGGCTCCACATGAGGGCGCTCACAGGACGAGTGCAGTTCCACTCTGGCTCCACATGAGGGCGCTCACAGGACGAGTGCAGTTCCACTCTGGCTCCACATGAGGGCGCTCACAGGACGAGTGCAGTTCCACTCTGGCTCCACATGAGGGCGCTCACAGGACGAGTGCAGTTCCACTCTGGCTCCACATGAGGGCGCTCACAGGACGAGTGCAGTTCCGCTCTGGCTCCACATGAGGGCGCTCACAGGACGAGTGTAGTTCCACTCTGGCTCCACATGAGGGCGCTCACAGGACGAGTGCAGTTCCACTCTGGCTCCACATGAGGGCGCTCACAGGACGAGTGCAGAATGAATGGAGGTCTATGGCGCTATACCCCTCAAAATCCACTTTTCTCAGGATATAATTGTTTGTCTAGTAATTAAGTTGGCTTGAGAGAGCCAACTTACTGAAATCCTATTTAAACTTATTATTAAGTTGGCTTGAGAGAGCCAACTTACTGATATTGTACTTAAACTTATTATTATTATTATTCTTCTGTTAAAAACTGTTGACTCAAACTCGTCCTAGAGCTTTAACACTACATACTCCAAACTCGGCTCAGACACTCAAACTGATCTGAAGTTAGTTGCTATATCTTTTTAGACTGATCGGACTTACGGTTTTCCTAAAAATGCCGATCAAAACTCGGAAAAACTCCCATTGACTTACATTGGGGAGTTCTAAAAAATTCAAATTTACATTCAAACTCACCAACCGACGAAAATTCAAATCTAAACACCTTGAAGACTAAACCAAACTGCCGTTCTATATACTATATTAGCCAATGAGACTAATTTAAACTAATAAACTCTAAACTCATACACTTATAAACTAATTAACTTATAAACTCATGAATTCATAGACTTATTAACTCTTTAACTCATAAATTAATAAACTCTGAACTCTTAAACTCTTAAACTCATTTAAACTTATAAACTCTAAACTCATTAAAACTTATAAACTCTAAACTCAAAAACTCTAACACTTATAAACTCATCAATTTATACACTTATAAACTCTAAACTCATAAGCTCTGAGTGTGTGTGTGTGTGTGTGTGTGTGAACACACACACACACACACACACACACACACACTAAACTCATTTAAACTTAAACTCTAAACTCATTTAAACTTGTAAACTCAAAACTCGTAAACTACTTTAAACTTCAAACCACTTTAAACTTCTTAAGTTTAAAGCTTCAAGCTCCCAAGCAACTCCATAGCAACCAAACTTGAGTACCCTAGCAACCGTTTTGCAAGACCTATATCTCAGTATCAGAACATTGTATAGAGATGAGGTTTGGCTCTTTTGACTCATGCTAGCAAACAGCACTTCCAACATGCTACACATGCTAGCAGTGAATAGCTACATGCTAATATATCATTTAGTTAAGTGTTAAATCATACCAAGATCATGCTAAGGACTCTATAAAAACTCCATAGTAGCCATCTGTGACAACTACCAACCACCTAGCAACACCATAGCAACCGCCCAGAACACCCTAGCAACTGCCTAGCAACCGCCCAGAATACCTTAGCAACCGCCTAGCAACATCATAGCAACCACCCAGAACACCCTAGCAACCGCCTAGCAACCACCCAGAATACCCTAGCAACCGCCTAGAAACACCATAGCAACCCCCCAGAACACCCTAGCAACCGCCTAGCAACCACCCAGAATACCTTAGCAACAGCATAGCAACCACTCAGAACACCCTAGCAACTGCCTAGCAACCACCCAGAATACCTTAGCAACCGCCTAGCAACACCATAGCAACCACCCAGAACACCCTAGCAACCGCCTAGCAACCACCCAAAACACCCTAGCAACCACTTAGCAACCACCCAGAATACCCTAGCAACCGTCTAGCAACAGCATAGCAACCATCCAGAACACCCTAGCAACCGCCTAGCAACGACCCAGAATACCTTAGCAACCGCCTAGCAACACCATAGCAACCACCCAGAACACCCTAGCAACCGCCTAGCAACCACCCAAAACACCCTAGCAACCACTTAGCAACCACCCAGAATACCCTAGCAACCGTCTAGCAACAGCATAGCAACCATCCAGAATACCCTAGCAACCGCCTAGCAACCACCCAGAATACCCTAGCAACCGCCTAGCAACACCCTAGCAACCACCCAGAACACCCTAGCAACCGCCTAGCAACACCATAGCAACCACTAAAACACCCTAGCAACCGCCTAGCAACCACCCAGAACACCCTAGCAACCACCCAGAACACCCTAGCAACCACCCAAAATACCATAGCAACCGCCTAGCAACCACCCAGAACACCCTAGCAACCGCCTAGCAACCGCCTAGCAACCACCCAGAATACCCTAGCAACCGCCTAGCAACACCATAGCAACCACCCAGAACACCCTAGCAACCGCCTAGCAACATCCTAGCAACCACCCAAAATACCTTAGCAACCGCCTATCAACACCATAGCAACCACCCAGAACACCCTAGCAACCGCCTAGCAACCACCCAAAATACCTTAGCAACCACCCAGAACATCCTAGCAACCGCCTAGCAACCACCGAGAACACCTTAGCAACCCACTAGAAAACCCCCAACAACTTTTTAACTTTAAACTACCTAATTTAAACTTTAAACTACTTTAAACTTCAAACTAATTTAAACTTTAAACTAATTTAAACTTTAAGCTAATTTAAACTTCAAACTAATTTAAACTTCAAACTAATTTAAACTTTAAACTACTTTAAACTTTAAACTAATTTAAACTTTAAACTACTTTAAACTCCAAACTATTTTAAACTTCTTTAAACTTTCTGGTCCGGCTTTCTCAAGCCAACTTAAAGTTTGTCTCGACGAACTTTTTAATCTAGTTATTATTATTATTCTTCTGTTAAAAACTGTTGACTCAAACTCGTCCTAGAGCTTTAACACTACATACTCCAAACTCGGCTCAGACACTCAAACTGATCTGAAGTTAGTTGCTATATCTTTTCAGACTGATCGGACTTACGGTTTTCCTGAAAATGCCGATCAAAACTCGGAAAAACTCCCATTGACTTACATTGGGGAGTTCTAAAAAATTCAAATTTACATTCAAACTCACCAACCGACGAAAATTCAAATCTAAACACCTTGAAGACTAAACCAAACTGCCGTTCTATATACTATATTAGCCAATGAGACTAATTTAAACTAATAAACTCTAAACTCATACACTTATAAACTAATTAACTTATAAACTCATGAATTCATAGACTTATTAACTCTTTAACTCATAAATTAATAAACTCTGAACTCTTAAACTCATTTAAACTTATAAACTCTAAACTCATTAAAACTTATAAACTCTAAACTCATTTAAAACTTATAAACTCTAAATTCAAAAACTCTAACACTTATAAACTCATCAATTTATACACTTATAAACTCTAAACTCATAAGCTCTGAGTGTGTGTGTGTGTGTGTGTGTGTGTGTGTGTGAACACACACACACACACACACACACACACACTAAACTCATTTAAACTTAAACTCTAAACTCATTTAAACTTGTAAACTCAAAACTCGTAAACTACTTTAAACTTCAAACCACTTTAAACTTCTTAAGTTTAAAGCTTCAAGCTCCCAAGCAACTCCATAGCAACCAAACTTGAGTACCCTAGCAACCGTTTTGCAAGACCTATATCTCAGTATCAGAACATCGTATAGAGATGAGGTTTGGCTCTTTTGACTCATGCTAGCAAACAGCACTTCCAACATGCTACACATGCTAGCAGTGAATAGCTACATGCTAATATCAATTAGTTAAGTGCTAAATCATACCAAGATCATGCTAAGGACTCTATAAAAACTCCATAGTAACCATCTGTGACAACTACCAACCACCTAGCAACACCATAGCAACCGCCCAGAACACCCTAGCAACTGCCTAGCAACCGCCCAGAATACCTTAGCAACCGCCTAGCAACATCATAGCAACCACCCAGAACACCCTAGCAACCGCCTAGCAACACCATAGCAACCACCCAGAACACCCTAGCAACCGCCTAGCAACCACCCAGAATACCCTAGCAACCGCCTAGAAACACCATAGCAACCACCCAGAACACCCTAGCAACCGCCTAGCAACCACCCAGAACACCTTAGCAACAGCATAGCAACCACTCAGAACACCCTAGCAACTGCCTAGCAACCACCCAGAATACCTTAGCAACCGCCTAGCAACACCATAGCAACCACCCAGAACACCCTAACAACCGCCTAGCAACCACCCAAAACACCCTAGCAACACCATAGCAACCACCCAGAATACCCTAGCAACCATCTAGCAACAGCATAGCAACCACCCAGAACACCCTAGCAACCGCCTAGCAACCACCCAGAATACCCTAGCAACCGCCTAGCAACACCCTAGCAACCACCCAGAACACCCTAGCAACCGCCTAGCAACACCATAGCAACCACTAAAACACCCTAGCAACCGCCTAGCAACCACCCAGAACACCCTAGCAACCATCCAGAACACCCTAGCAACCACCCAAAATACCATAGCAACCACCCAGAACACCCTAGCAACCGCCTAGCAACCGCCTAGCAACCACCCAGAATACCCTAGCAACACCATAGCAACCACCCAGAACACCCTAGCAACCGCCTAGCAACCACCCAGAATACCCTAGCAACCGCCTAGCAACACCATAGCAACCACCCAGAACACCCTAGCAACCGCCTAGCAACATCCTAGCAACCACCCAAAATACCTTAGCAACCGCCTATCAACACCATAGCAACCACCCAGAACACCCTAGCAACCGCCTAGCAACCACCCAGAACACCCTAGCAACCGCCTAGCAACACCATAGCAACCACCCAGAACACCCTAGCAACCGCCTAGCAACACCATAGCAACCACCCAGAACACCCTAGCAACCGCCTAGCAACCGCCCAAAACACCCTAGCAACCGCCTAGCAACACCATAGCAACCACCCAGAACACCCTAGCAACCGCCTAGCAACCACCCAAAACACCCTAGCAACCACCTAGCAACACCATAGCAACCACCCAGAACACCCTAGCAACCGCCTAGCAACCACCCAAAACACCCTAGCAACCGCCTAGCAACCACCCAGAATACCCTAGCAACCGCCTAGAAACAGCATAGCAACCACCCAAAAGACCCTAGCAACCGCCTAGCAAAAAGCGTTCTGGTCCAAACTTTCTCAAGCCAACTTAAAGTTTGTCTCGACGAACTTTTGCATCTAGTTTGAATGTTGTATTCGAAAGGAGATGCAAAGAAATTGCTGGGTGTTAGATTTTTTAGAGTCACTTATTTGCTTTAAAAAGTCTTAAAGTGTCAATGACGTCATACACATCGTACGACCAGAGATACTGCTTTACGGCAATCCTTCAGTCGCTTTGGTGCTTTCAGCTCTGCACTTTCTTTTCTCTCGAGGCATCGAGTTGTTGTTTTAAAAGACCACGCCGAAAATACACACCCACACACGCCATTGTTGTGTAAACGAACAGCTAAAGAGCTTTAAAAGTTTTCCACTTTCAGTTGAGAACGGTGTTGTGTAAACGTACCCTTAGTCAAGCGAAAGTTTAAACACTCAAAATATATCCTGTGAAAACTGTTTTGAAATTGAACATTGCCACTTTAAAACTTTGAATTTGGAACACAACTTGGTTAGACAAAAGGCTTTGATTTTCTAGCAATTTTAGAGTCCAAATTATTTTGTAAAATAAATATTTTCATTAAAATAAAAATGTGTAGTTCAGCACATTTGCTTTTACTACTTCTATTATTTTCACTTCTGCTGAGTGTCTCTTTAGAAAGAGGCCGACCCTAGTCCAGATCTATAACCAGAAGACAGTAACAGATTAGAGTTTTACTGTGTCGTAACATCAGAGGTCGATAAGGAGACACATTCCTGGCGTTAAACCTCTGGAATGAAAATATAGTAACAACGTGAATATGCAGAGATTGGCGTGTGACAGCAATAATGACCTGCGCGGTTTATAATTAAATAAAACCTGTAAGATACAGCTCGTGTCAGCTGGACTCTGGACTGCAGTTGTGATGACGCGGTGATGACGCGGATCTGGCGACGCCTGGAGGCTCAGCGCGGAACTGCAGCTCGTGTCCTTCACACGATAAACTGCAGTTTTCTGTTTATTATGAGCATAACTACAGTCTGTGTGTGAGGCTGCGAGTCATTTCACTGCATTCCGGTTTAATAACTCTCCAACATCGACATTATTTACCTCAGCGCTATTGAGAAACAGTGACTGACCTCATGAGATACTCTCTGAACTCTTTACTGCGGAGATGATCCACGGCTTTACGCGCCAGAGTTCCTGCCATCGTCAACAAGCGAATTATACAGTGATGAATATGAATATGAATTCAGTTCGTGTAAAAGTAAACACTGCTGCGCGCTTTACTACCGCAGCTAACCGCTGTGAACTAGAGGACAGAGTCACGCATGCGCAGATACTGCGATGACGCAATTTCCGGCATTAATACTCCTGTCAAATATAAAGTCACTACTATGAAAATAGTAAGGATCCGTCTCTAATTCTTGTGGTTAACTTTTTTATTTTACTGGGGAAATTTTTCATTCATAAACAGACATTTTTAGGGTCTCAACCCTCATTTCCTCTATTTTTAGTGGAATTTAAACCACTCTTCAATTCTCTTACCCTGATAGATAATAAGAAAAGTAACAGATTTATAGAGTGTTATAAAAGTATATTTGGTAAGCTTCCCTGATATTTTGGCAATTAATTTACCCTTTCTATATTGCCTGTGTAAGATGAATTTACTATTTCTGTATTCTGTGGCTAACTATTTTTATTTGTTTTTTTCTTTATTTTATTTCTCTGAACTGTATGTGTTTATGTGGGTTGTTTATGTATATATAATTTTTTTTTTTTTTTATACCTACATGTTTGTGATATGAGAAATATGTTAAATCTTTGAATTCTGTTCTGTGTTCGTAAGTATCTGACAAATTTTTGTAATCTATTCTAAAATTAAAAAATAAATAAATAAATAAATAAAGTCACGCAATTTTATAAATAATAAAGTTAAATCAGCAATTTTAACAGTTAATCCTGGTCACGTTCATCAATTACATTCATTTTTATTAAAATGACCGTCGTTTGTATAGATAACTTAAAAAGATCACCTGTATCCCTGTAACTAAATAAAAGATATTGGTAACACTTTACAATAAGGTTTGTTAGTTAACATTAGTTAACATGAACTAATAATAAACTGCATGTATACAGGATTTATTCATTTTTGTAAATGTTAATTTCAACATTTACTAATACTTCATTAAAATCTTGTTAGCACTGTGAACTAACGTTCAGTAACAGCTGGGTTTTATCAACTAATGTTAACAAAGATGAACTAATACAGTAACATATGTACTGCTCATGGTTAGTTCATATTGGTTAACACATTAACTAATGAACCTTGTTGTAAAGTGTTACCAAAATACCTCTGTGTTTTTATTCTGTCTCATTTCATTTTTGTTTTATAAAGTAGTTAAATGTGTATGATGTTAATCGAGTAAATAACTGGCAGCGCTGTGATTGGCTATCGTGAAGCATCATGTGATCAGGTCGTGACGTAGGACGTTCCGCGGAAGTAAAGATGGCGCTGGACGGCTCGTCCACGTCAGTTATGGCTCATAATAACCCATATCACAGTCATGTTTCTGATTATTACGGCAGGAAGCTGAGCAATAAGCCCGATGTAGTGCCGTCTGGGGTCACCGAGAGGAAGGTGTCGCCGTCGGATAAGCCTGACATGGTGGTGCTGGACGTGATCGGCATCAAGGACTCGGGTGAGTCTCCCGCGGGCTGTTCTCCTCAGACTGTGTGTGAAATATCAATAACTGTGTTTCGTTTTCATCTGCAGATGCTCCAGGGCACAGAAAGAAGCACGAGACTGACACATATGTGCTGGTAAGACTCATTTATGGTCGTATATGTGCGTGAAATATGATGTGAAGCTCATCATAACATCACATGTGACGTCACGCGTTATGAATCCTCGCGTTAAAGGGAAACTATCGCGAAAACTTTTGCCAAGTCTTTGGATTTGAAACACTTGTTTAGTTTTTTTCAAAAAAGTTTTAATTTAATAATTAATTATGTTTTAAGTGATATTTTCCTCACACAACACAATTTTCAGAAGCAAGAATAGAATCTTTTGTAACATTATAAATATCTCAACTGCCACTTTTGACCAATTTAATGCGTCCTTGATGAATAAAAGTTTTGATTTCTTTCAAAACAAAGTAATACGATCTTCGTACTGACCCAAACGTTCACATGGGAGTGGATCAGGACTTGTGTTACTGAGTTTTGTCATTAGCAAAGCTCCATGGGCGTTCCCGAACACTGTTTCCACGGTTACGGTGTGTGTGGGGATTGTGGGTAATGATCTGTCCGTCTCCTCAGGGCACCATCCATCCCTTCCGCAAAACCCATCGCTCGGTGCTGGGCAAGTGTGCGCAGGAGTTCAGCCTGGTGACGTCTGACCGGCGGGTGAGTCCTACACACACACACACACACACACACACACACTCACACTCAGCTTTGTTTATGTGATTTGTGAGGACATTCCATAGGCGTAATGGTTTTTATACTGTACAAACTGTATATTCTATCCCCGTACACTGCCCTATCCCTAAACCTGCCCATCACAGGGAACATTCTGCATTTTACATTTTTAATAAAACACTGCTTAGTATGTTTTTAAAGCCATTTGAATTATGAGGACTCAGGAAATGTCCTCATAAATCACGTTCAAGTTGTAATACCAGTGTAATACCCAATGTCATTATACAAATTTGTGTCCTCACAAATCACATAAACAAGCTCACACACACACACTTAACGTCAGAGAAATCACTCATGAAAGTGTGTGTGTGTTTCAGTCGTGGAGGATCCTCCTGTTCGGCGTGTTGAATCTCGTCTGCACAGCTTGTCTGCTGATGTGGTGCAGCTCCACCAACAGCATGGGTGAGGGATCACACACATTACCCAGCATGCCCAGCGCCACACGTTACCCAGCATGCCCAGCGCCACACAGGACACACACACACACACTCCGCTCTGCTCTGTGATTGGGTTAGATCAGTTCCTCTTCAACACGAACGTCACAGAGTTTGTCAAATGTGGGATGAATAAATCAGACATAGTGCTGTACACTGAATCACATGATGACATGGACGTGTGTGTGTGTGTGTGTGTGTGTGAACCTGAAGTCTGTCTCAGTTTGCTCTACTACACAAACTCAAGCTTTCATCTGCGTCTCATAGTATCAACACAAGAACTCTTCAGCAGCATTTCATCTGACAAAACTATACACACACACACACACACACACGTCCGTGTCATCATGTGCTTGGGTGTGCAGTCACCTGATCCTCTGCAGTATTGAGCTCTCAGTAACCGTGGTCAGTGTGTCTCAGACGTGACGCCCTCACGATGTTCCTCACGATGTTCCTCACGATGTTCCTCACGATGTTCCTCACGATGTTCCTCACGATGTTCCTCAGGACCGGTTCCAGGGCTCACTGAGAGAGAAACACAGAAACGCACCATTCGCTGTTCTCACACCTCAACTCAAGCAAACTCAAGCGAGATCTGCTCACAGAACCATAAACCAGTGTCAGTCAGGTGATTTAGAGGTGATCATGTTAATGAAGCTGTAATCCGCAGACGAACCCATGATGAGTGAGATCTGATCTGACGGATGTTCATTACACGCGTACAGGGCCTGAAGTTAACTTTTTTGACCACCAGCCACTGTGACTTTTTACCAGCCAATTATTTTTTTTTTTGTCTCATAAAAGGTGAAAAAAAAAAGGATTTGCACAAACATTTGTTCTTTAACTTGTAAGAATACACATTTAAGTGCTGTCAAGTTAGTAACGAGATCCATACAAGTAATAATAACTCTTAGAATACAGATATAGACCGAGTGCAGCTCGTATGTAAACGAATCACACGCGGCTGTGTTGATGGCTGGGCAGCTGTTATTACAGCGTTCAGGAACCGTTAAGCAGAACTAAATTAATATTGTTATTACTGGTAAAGTTACCGGGTAGGCTACCGGACTTTTGGACACAACATCTGTGCAACTGTCATTGTACTGTAGCCTATGTCAGCGTTGCATTATCTCATCTCATCTCACCAACAGTTTAATACAACTCACACATTCAAACGTAGTCAGAGAAGGGCCGATCACATATCTTTCTCTCCGATCACATACGTTCCGAAACACTCAAACTGCGCTGCTTTCACAGATGCTTTCTTTACTCCAGTAAAGTGCCGCCACATTTTTAGCTAAAATCCAACGAAACATACAACTTCGTTTGAATGTCAAAGAACAGTTGCAAAAAAACACACACACACAAAAAAAAACAATCGCCCCTTTAGTTACTGATGCTATGTCCGACAAGCTACACCGCGCTCACGCCAAACCATGATCTCACGCAATGAAAAACACATCGCGCAGCAGAGACACTGACAACACGCTGACAGACAAGACAGTCCTGGTTACTTTTGATATTAAACAAAGTCTCAACGTTAAAATTTGGTCATTTTTAAAGAAATTTAGACAATGCCGTTTTGTGGCTCTGTAATGTATCTTGACAGATCACTGTGGTGCCTCAGTTAAAGCTGCTCGTGAACCGATCATCTCTTCCTTCTAGTTAATTTATAGCATCAAATAAACATGAATGAACATAAGAAGGAAGTTTTAACTGCGGAAAGATGTCAGTAGGTCTACTCAGTATACTCCGTTTTTCAAGTTCAAATCCTCCAACGTTGAACTCTCCTGACTGCTTTGTCGGACAAAAAAAAAGGCGCATTATGATTGGCCAGATCGCCTGTTAATCAAACTCCCCGCGAAGGGTCGATTCTCATTGGCTGCCTGCAAATGTGGCAGGTAGATTGACAGTGTTACCCGCCAATTGAAGAATTCACCCGCATTTGGCGTGTGGTCGGGTGTTAATTTCAGGCCCTGCACGCGTATTTCAGATATTATATCAGTCACATGACGGTTTGTGCCCTTCAGCTCCACATAAATAAACACCTTTCATTTCTTTTAATAAATGCTTGTAGTTTGTAGATTAAGATGTACAGCTCAAATCCCGGCCTATGCAAGAACTAGGGACCACGATATATCGGTATCGGCCGACGCGTTCTCGTTAATGTTATCGTTATCGGCCCGATGAGAAAATGTGGCCGATAAATACTGTATTATCTCCTCCAGCTGAGACGCTTCAGACTCACTCTGTTCTACATGATGGTTTACACGGCTTGAAATATGATTGATGATCACTTGTGTAATTCAAGTCTGTAATATCGGCTACATAAAATAGCAATGAGAACATTATAATAGTGTGTTTGGGACATGGATGTTAATGGTGAGACTTGTTTTTCTGATCAGGCTCTCAAAAAGTATTTAAAAATTGGATTTAGATTTATCGGACAATATATCGGTTATCGGCTTTCTAATATAAAGAATTAACAGTATCGGAGCATCCCTGGCAATAAGGACATCATTATTTTCAGATTATAGCCAGAAACTGATAAATGTCTGACATTATAACTCTTCTCTATTGTCTAAGCAAGTGTGAGTTTTAATGTACGATATGAAAGCTGGATATTCATTTAGAGATCTGCTTTTCTTCGCCGCCGTCTAACGCTCACTCAATCTGTGAAAATAGGAGACGAATAAATGCAATATATTAATAACTAACTAATTTCTCAAACACATTTTGTTGCTCTTCATGTTGTCCGTTCAGAGAATGACCCCGTGACCTCTGAAAGTCCCATGATGCACTGCTCTGCTCTGTGGATCTGCTGTGGTTTGTTCAGTCGAGTGTGTGTGTGTGTAACGGGAAGGTTTGGATGTGTTTATTGGAGCATCAGTCTTTCTCCCGGTCTCGGTTTACGCTCTGACTCGCCACTTCCTCCCGCCAGGTGTTAGCTTGTAGTTTGTCAATAAAGCTTTTAGTTTACATCTGGAGCGATCTATTGTTATTTTAATGTGCCGCGTCGACAGATACCCGAGCCGAGCCGCTCGATGCGTGTTCCTGAACTCAGTGACAGCTGAGCGCTGCAGTTTGCAAATCTGCTTTACCGACAGAGAAAGCGGATACTCGCGCGACGCTAGCCGGCTCCTGATGCTAATGGCGCTCGGCTCCCGTGAGGCCCGCAGTGAGACGACTGAAGGTCAGGGTTCGAGGACGATCAGATGTGTTTGGATGCTCTTATTAAATATTCAGATAAAGATCCGGGCTTGGTTTACCACTGCGTCTTCATCTGCTCTTCTTCTTCATCGATTAGCTCTGTAAACATACACACGTCTCCTTAATCTGAGCGCTGTATTCTACACGAGTGTGTGTATTCTGTGTCTCGCTCGGGGTTTATTCATGCATCATCTGTCATTACGCCATACTTTCCCTCCGCTCACAGATTCCTCTCGCTCTCGCAGGATTGCAGGTGTCGTGTTTCTAACAGAGGAACGCGTGGATCTGTGGCGAGCGTTAGCCAGCGCTAGCGTACGAGTGTTTAAGGGCAGGTTTAGGGCTGGTGGTGACGTGACATAGACTATAATGTGGCCCTGCGCTGATGTTCAACACACTCACGCTGAGATACAGGATCAGCTCGTCACATCATGAGCTTATTCATGGAAGTAAAATATTGATGTTTTTGAAACAGAAAAGCTTGTTGAATTGCACAACATTAACCGTGCATTGCATTTTTAGGGCTGAAATTTAACATGGTCGTATATTTTAGCTGTGAATATTTCAATTCAAAACATTTCACACACATTTTTATAATGTAAAAATTGCTTTTCCTGCAGACCCTGGATGTGAAATGTCTAATTTGAACCACTGAATTTGTAAAGCGAAATGAAATGGACTGAAAATTGACTGTCGGAAATTATAGGTTTTATTTTTAAATGGACAGAATATTTTGGAAGTGAAATCTGAAGGGTGAATATTGATTATTGAATTTTTAATAATGAAAATGTGTGTGAAATGTTTTGCATTGAAATATTCACAGCTTAAATATATAACTGTTGAATTTCAGCCCATAAAAATGCAAGCATGGTTTATGAAGTGGTGCAATTCAACAAGCTCTTTTGTTTCAAAAACATTTGGCATTATTTTACTTCCATACTTATTTTAGTCTGTTTTCCTGATGGCAGGATTGTAAATGGGGATGATGAGATGCACCTCGTTCTGATTTGGGGTCAGATCACACACACACACACACACACACATTCTTGTACATCTATCTTTATGAGGACATTAATTGACACAATGCAGTCTCTAGCCGCTTACCCTAACCTTACCCATCACAACTAAGTGCCTAACCCGACCCCTGACCCTAAACCGACCCTTGACCTCATTATAACCTGATCCCTGAAACCAAGTCTTGACCCTCAAACAGGCCTTTAAAGGCTCTCAGAGACTGAGGACCGGCCAACATGTCCTCACTTTACTCTCTCTGTCCTCACTCCACTGGGCTAACACTCAAACTGGTCCTCACAAAGATACTTGTACAAGTACACACACACACACACACACACACACACACACACACTCTCTCACTCTCCCTCAGCCGGACTGAGTGGCAGAAGAGCTGCAGAGTGACTGGATTTAATTGCAGAAACTGAGAAAACGCCAGTAAAACAAACGATTATCAGTTTAAACTAAAGCTTGGACTCGATAAACTCCAGTCCTCGTGACCCACTGCTCTGCACATTTTGTATGTCTCCCTTATTTAACACACCTGAACCAGATCATCAGCTCATTAGGAGAGACTCCATGAACTGAAATGAGTGTGTCAGATAAGAGAGACATACAAAATGTGCAGAGCAGTGGGTCACGAGGACTGGAATTGAGAACCACTGCGATAAAGTGTTCTTTACAACTTACCAAAGATCCAGTGATCATGGATATTGACATGCAGCAGGAATCGGGTTTCCTGATTTTTACCCCTAAACTCAGCATATTGACACAAAATGAAAACTGCAAATCCACATTTCTCTGCCTGGATCCCGTTTCTGGGAATCGCAGCGATTCATTTGCTTCTCTGTTCTGTAACTTTCTGCAGTCTGTAAAAATACACCTCAGATTTCTTGTCAAATATATACAGTCAATCTCGAAGCTCTTTCCCGTTTTAGATGTGTTTTGTGTCTTTTTCCCGGCATTCAATTCATTCTGCTTTTCCATTGAAAACAATTGAAAAGGAAGATAATGCTTTGGTGGACACATGGCCGAAAAGCTCAGTCTCAGTGATGTCCCTCAGGAAACCACAGTGGAGTTTCCCACACCCTTTCCCACACCCTTTCCCAAGCTTCATCCACTCGTGCTTTAACATTAGACGCTCCATGACCATTGAAGTGTGCCTTCGACTGCAGCTCAGCCTGAGAGCGCGCTGTAAAGGACACGCTGGGTTTGATCCACATGCATTATGGGCGCGTGACACTGCTGTTTTGAACACTATCTGTCTTCTGTTTCAGCCTTGACCGCATACACATACCTCACCATCTTCGATCTCTTCAGGTGAGTGTCATTTCTCATATTCAGACTATATATATATATATTAGCTTGTTCCACATTTACACTTGTGTTTCTGATGTTAATGATGTAAAGTCATGTTAGTCGATGAGTGTTGTGTGGTGGACGAGTGCCGAGCACTTTTTATTTTACTATAAGCAAGAATCGCCGAAAATTGGTGATGGGCCCACGGAAGAATTCCGTGAAATGAACACGGCCCCTTAAGTTAAGGAAAAGGTCGTGGGTGGGCTAACATTTCCATGACACGCGGGACAGCAACGGGATGGTTTGGTTTAGGAAAAGAGGAACAGGACGGTTGGGTTTAGGAAAAGAGGAACGGGGCAGTTGGGTTTAGGAAAAGAGGAACGGGGCGGTTGGGTTTAGGAAAAGAAGAACGGGGCGGTTGGGTTTAGGAAAAGAGGAACGGGGCGGTTGGGTTTAGGAAAAGAGGAACGGGGCGGTTGGGTTTAGGAAAAGAGGAACGGGACGGTTGGGTTTAGGAAAAGAGGAACGGGACGGTTGGGTTTAGGAAAAGAGGAACGGGGCGGTTGGGTTTAGGAAAAGAGGAACGGGACGGTTGGGTTTAGGAAAAGAGGAACGGGGCGGTTGGGTTTAGGAAAAGAGGAACGGGGCGGTTGGGTTTAGGAAAAGAGGAACGGGGCGGTTGGGTTTAGGAAAAGAGGAACGGGGCGGTTGGGTTTAGGAAAAGAAGAACTGGGCGGTTGGGTTTAGGAAAAGAGGAACGGGGCGGTTGGGTTTAGGAAAAGAGGAACGGGGCGGTTGGGTTTAGGAAAAGAGGAACGGGGCGGTTGGGTTTAGGAAAAGAGGAACGGGGCGGTTGGGTTTAGGAAAAGAGGAACGGGGCGGTTGGGTTTAGGAAAAGAGGAACGGGGCGGTTGGGTTTAGGAAAAGAGGAACGGGGCGGTTGGGTTTAGGAAAAGAGGAACGGGGCGGTTGGGTTTAGAAAAAGAAGAACTGGGCGGTTGGGTTTAGGAAAAGAGGAACGGGGCGGTTTAGGA
The DNA here is from genome assembly GCA_022829025.1 of Squalius cephalus. NCBI lineage: Eukaryota > Metazoa > Chordata > Actinopteri > Cypriniformes > Leuciscidae > Squalius > Squalius cephalus. The sequence goes on along the minus strand of CM040811.1, from coordinate 760,883 downwards.
AAAGAGGAACGGGGCGGTTGGGTTTAGGAAAAGAGGAACGGGGCGGTTGGGTTTAGGAAAAGAGGAGCGGGGCGGTTTAGGAAAAGAGGAACGGGGCGGTTGGGTTTAGGAAAAGAGGAACGGGGCGGTTGGGTTTAGGAAAAGAGGAACGGGACGGTTGGGTTTAGGAAAAGAGGAACGGGACGGTTGGGTTTAGGAAAAGAGGAACAGGACGGTTGGGTTTAGGAAAAGAGGAACGGGACGGTTGGGTTTAGGAAAAGAGGAACGGGGCGGTTGGGTTTAGGAAAAGAGGAACGGGGCGGTTGGGTTTAGGAAAAGAGGAACGGGGCGGTTGGGTTTAGGAAAAGAAGAACTGGGCGGTTGGGTTTAGGAAAAGAGGAACGGGGCGGTTGGGTTTAGAAAAAGAAGAACTGGGCGGTTGGGTTTAGGAAAAGAGGAACGGGGCGGTTTAGGAAAAGAGGAACGGGGCGGTTGGGTTTAGGAAAAGAAGAACTGGGCGGTTGGGTTTAGGAAAAGAGGAACGGGGCGGTTTAGGAAAAGAGGAACGGGGCGGTTGGGTTTAGGAAAAGAGGAACGGGACGGTTGGGTTTAGGAAAAGAGGAACGGGACGGTTGGGTTTAGGAAAAGAGGAACGGGGCGGTTGGGTTTAGGAAAAGAGGAACAGGACGGTTGGGTTTAGGAAAAGAGGAACAGGACGGTTGGGTTTAGGAAAAGAGGAACGGGGCGGTTGGGTTTAGGAAAAGAGGAACGGGGCGGTTGGGTTTAGGAAAAGAAGAACTGGGCGGTTGGGTTTAGGAAAAGAGGAACGGGACGGTTGGGTTTAGGAAAAGAGGAACGGGGCGGTTGGGTTTAGAAAAAGAAGAACTGGGCGGTTGGGTTTAGGAAAAGAGGAACGGGGCGGTTTAGGAAAAGAGGAACGGGGCGGTTGGGTTTAGGAAAAGAAGAACTGGGCGGTTGGGTTTAGGAAAAGAAGAACTGGGCGGTTGGGTTTAGGAAAAGAAGAACGGGGCGGTTGGGTTTAGGAAAAGAGGAACGGGGCGGTTGGGTTTAGGAAAAGAGGAACGGGGCGGTTGGGTTTAGGAAAAGAGGAACGGGACGGTTGGGTTTAGGAAAAGAGGAACGGGGCGGTTGGGTTTAGGAAAAGAGGAACGGGGCGGTTGGGTTTAGGAAAAGAGGAACGGGACGGTTGGGTTTAGGAAAAGAGGAACGGGGCGGTTGGGTTTAGGAAAAGAGGAACGGGGCGGTTTAGGAAAAGAGGAACGGGGCGGTTGGGTTTAGGAAAAGAAGAACGGGGCGGTTGGGTTTAGGAAAAGAGGAACAGGACGGTTGGGTTTAGGAAAAGAGGAACGGGGCGGTTGGGTTTAGGAAAAGAGGAACGGGGCGGTTGGGTTTAGGAAAAGAGGAACGGGGCGGTTGGGTTTAGGAAAAGAGGAACGGGGCGGTTGGGTTTAGGAAAAGAAGAACTGGGCGGTTGGGTTTAGGAAAAGAGGAACGGGACGGTTGGGTTTAGGAAAAGAGGAACGGGGCGGTTGGGTTTAGAAAAAGAAGAACTGGGCGGTTGGGTTTAGGAAAAGAGGAACGGGGCGGTTTAGGAAAAGAGGAACGGGGCGGTTGGGTTTAGGAAAAGAAGAACTGGGCGGTTGGGTTTAGGAAAAGAAGAACTGGGCGGTTGGGTTTAGGAAAAGAAGAACGGGGCGGTTGGGTTTAGGAAAAGAGGAACGGGGCGGTTGGGTTTAGGAAAAGAGGAACGGGGCGGTTGGGTTTAGGAAAAGAGGAACGGGACGGTTGGGTTTAGGAAAAGAGGAACGGGGCGGTTGGGTTTAGGAAAAGAGGAACGGGGCGGTTGGGTTTAGGAAAAGAGGAACGGGACGGTTGGGTTTAGGAAAAGAGGAACGGGGCGGTTGGGTTTAGGAAAAGAGGAACGGGGCGGTTTAGGAAAAGAGGAACGGGGCGGTTGGGTTTAGGAAAAGAAGAACGGGGCGGTTGGGTTTAGGAAAAGAGGAGCGGGACGGTTGGGTTTAGGAAAAGAGGAGCGGGGCGGTTGGGTTTAGGAAAAGAAGAACAGGGCGGTTTAGGAAAAGAAGAACGGGGCGGTTGGGTTTAGGAAAAGAGGAACGGGGCGGTTGGGTTTAGGAAAAGAGGAGCGGGACGGTTGGGTTTAGGAAACGTCTCCTGGGTGAAAGTCCTGTGTTGTTTGACCCATCCACCAAGTCCCCAACCAATCGGATTTTTGGCCTTTCATAGTACTCTCTACCGTAGCCGCTCTTAATGCTACGGAACCATCATGATTAAAAACCCCAGATAAAAGTGTCCATTAAAACTGTTAAATAGTTTGTTAGCTCGTGTGAGTCTCTGTTTGAGTAATGTGTGTTGTCTCCCTCAGTCTGATCACCTGTCTGCTGAGCTTCTGGGTGACTGTGAAGAAGCCCAGTCAACTCTACTCGTTTGGGTAAGAACTATTTTCCTGATCGCTCTCTCTCTTCACACTTCTGTTGAAGCTTCTCATGGCTCGACACACATGCAAGACAGTAGGGGTGTGCATTGGCATTGCCCTCACAATTCGATTCGATTACGATTCACCAGGTAACGATTCGATTCAATTCGATTCTACGATGCATTGCGATGCATCAAAATTCTACTGCACACAACAAGGCAAAATTTTCATCAGTCATGAGGCAATACAAGCAGTCAGATATTGAACAACAGATTTTATTGGCTGCTATGTGTGTATTATCACTCTCCTGTATCTTTGACATAAATGTCATTAAATAAAATAAAATTGAATGGTACAGGGTATTGGATATGGCATTTTCAAACCTGAAAAAGAAAGCATAAATCACTGCTTTCAGTGCTTTGAATGAGAAATGTTTCTCTTCTCTCTGCTTGAGAACCATTTGAAATTAAATTTCAACTTTATTGTCCAACTCAAGGCCAGAAAATAAACAGTGTAGGGTGTAACGGTTCACAAAATTCATGGTTCGGTTCAATACGATACACTTGTGTCACGGTTCAGTACATTTTCGATACAGCAAAAAGAAAGAAATGCCAGAGAAATTTCCTTGATTTTTTTTTTATTCTTTTTTTATTAGAACTAACATCATAAAGTATGACATTTTTTTCTTTGAGCAATGATGGAGCTATAATTGACTCTTCTTAGGAGCATATAAAACAAAACAGCTCCTTGGAAAAAATTAAATGTAATATTTTGTGCTTATAAACAAATGTTTATTTTAGTTCAGATTAACATTTGAGGGCAGCAATGTTATTCATAATGTCGAAATAAATCCGACATAACGTTACTTGAAAGCATTATAGCCAAACTTCCAAAGTTGCAGTTAGTGTTACTACAGTAAATCCATGGAGAATATTGCAGATCTGTGGACACTGGATAGTTCATTCATGTCACAATGTTTCTTCCTGGTTTCCACGTCAGCGCTGTTTGATCCGTTAATAACGGAGAAATGTGAATGTTTCTCACTAGATCTCGCAGCGATGTTATTACTTTAGTGGCGAGTTCAAATGCTTTCTTTACTGGATCTCTTAGCGCTGTGTAGTATAAAATCGGCTCGCGCTGCGTTGGTCCAAACTGATAAACAGTCCGTCACGAGTAGATCAGTTTCGTTCCGCTTACATTGCGTTTGCCATTTGATGTTGTGGTCGCGCCAGCGTCTACATTATGAGCGCGCTCGCGCTTACATTTGAAATAACCGTTCGGTTTGAAAATGCGTGCCTTGTACCGAACGGTTTAATACGAATACGCGTACCGTTACACCCCTAAAACAGTGACATAATCGATTATGGCACTTTGCCGCATCGATGCTGAATCGTGCATGCCCCGCATTGCGATGCATCGCCGAATCGATTATTGTTGACACCACTACAAGACAGTGTTTGGAGTTTATGGTGTTGATACTGATACCATAGTGAATAAGGCACCGTAAAGTAGACCATGTGACTCTGACGTTTGTGGAAGCCGATAGATCCATATTTCTCTTTTTAAAGGAATGAAAATAAGGCTGTGAGGGGCAGAAGTGCAGCGTGTTCAATAGATCGTACTGTAACTGTCAACATAACTAGTTGTTCTGCTTGTGAAACATCTTTCCAGTGCCATAAACACTTTATGCAACAGTTCTGTAAGTTGTGAGTTGTGTGAGAATCACATGTGATCTAGGACTTTATACAGTGCTGCAGTAAAGACCCTCACAGCCTTATCTCCATCCTCGTTAAATTCAGTTTGATGTCAGTTGATCTGATCTGATCGTGAGTGTGTGTAACTGGGCATGCGAGTGAGCAAGTGTTGGTGAGTTTTAATAGAGCGTTAGTGAGCGTTAGTGAGCGTTAGTGAGCGATAGTGAGGGTTAGTGAGCGTTAGTGAGCGTTAGTGAGCGTTAGTGAGCGATAGTGAGCGATAGTGAGCGTTAGTGAGCGTTAGTGAGGGTTAGTGAGGGTTAGTGAGCGATAGTGAGGGTTAGTGAGGGTTAGTGAGGGTTAGTGAGCGATAGTGAGGGTTAGTGAGCGTTAGTGAGCGTTAGTGAGGGTTAGTGAGGGTTAGTGAGCGATAGTGAGGGTTAGTGAGGGTTAGTGAGCGATAGTGAGCGTTAGTGAGGGTTAGTGAGCGTTAGTGAGGGTTAGTGAGCGTTAGTGAGGGTTAGTGAGCGATAGTGAGGGTTAGTGAGGGTTAGTGAGCGATAGTGAGGGTTAGTGAGCGTTAGTGAGCGTTAGTGAGCGATAGTGAGGGTTAGTGAGCGTTAGTGAGCGTTAGTGAGGGTTAGTGAGGGTTAGTGAGGGTTAGTGAGCGATAGTGAGCGTTAGTGAGGGTTAGTGAGCGTTAGTGAGGGTTAGTGAGGGTTAGTGAGGGTTAGTGAGCGATAGTGAGCGTTAGTGAGGGTTAGTGAGGGTTAGTGAGCGTTAGTGAGGGTTAGTGAGGGTTAGTGAGCGTTAGTGAGCGATAGTGAGCGTTAGTGAGGGTTAGTGAGCGATAGTGAGCGTTAGTGAGCGATAGTGAGCGTTAGTGAGCGTTAGTGAGCGATAGTGAGTGTTAATAGTTAATCGCCTCTCGTTTCCCCCTGTACACTGCATGACAAAGCTGAAAATCAGCCCGACCCGAAAAAGAGTCCGAATTCGGCTCAAAATCGGGCGAAAATCGCACAGTGTATGCCCGCCTTTAGTGTGTTAGAGGGTGTGTGTGTGTGTGTGTGTGTGTGTGAGAGAGAGAGAGAGAGAGAGAGTGTGCTTCAGCTTCAGTAATTGTGTGTGTGTGTGTGTGTGTGTGTGTGTGTGTGTGTGTGTGTGTGTGAGAGAGAGTGCTTCAGCTCCAGTAATGATGTGTGTGTGTCTCAGCTTCGAGCGGTGTGAAGTGCTGGCTGTGTTCTCCTCCACTGTGCTGGTTCAGCTGGGATCGCTCTTCATCCTGAAGGAAAGGTGAGATCCTGCGTCTCTGCAGAACTTGATCCGCTCAATATTTCCTGCTGTGGGAATCTGGACATCATGAAGATCAGGTCCACACTCAGCTGATCTACACACACACTCGTACGAGTGATCAACAGCAACACTTCTGATGAGGATTCAGTGTTTCCTCCTCACGCTTATGCGTTTAGCAGATGCTTTTATCCAACGCAACTTACAAAAGCGGTTCTTCACAAGCCTTATTCAGGCGGTCAGTGTTTCTCAGGGGGTCGTACGGAGTGTGCAACATTTACAGGGTCAGTCTGTGATTTTACTCCCATCCAACTCCACATCTCTGAGTTTTCAGAAGGAGTTTTGTAGATGCTGTTTGACCACTGCACTAAGCTGGAATGTGCGCTCATTTTAATAATGGACACTTTTATTACACCGAAATGCAGGAAACTGTTCAGAATAATGATATTACTTCAGCGCTTCACTACAGTGAGTGAGAGCTGTCCAGGAGAAAAAGAAAACTATCACATAAACTTTGCAATGCAATAAAAATAAAAAAAATGTTTCGGTAGCACTTTTAAACCATTTAATAATCTTAGGTAATGTTCATTTTAATATTTACTAATGCTTTGTTAAAATCAAAAGTTATATTATGTACTCTTTTATAAACAACCTCATTTATATGATAACTACTAGGATCATAAATCTATAAATGTATTGCTCATTGATAGTTCATGTTCGGCAATGCATTAAATAACATTTATGTGACCTTGTAAAGTATTACCAATATTTTATTTATTTTAATATAACCAATATATAACAATCTATATACCAATATACAAAACCAATATATATTTAATTTAATTAATCAATCAACAATACTATTTATCAGCATTACCAAACGTGGACGTTTTCCACTAGAAACAAACATTGATGTATTATTTTAATTTAATACTGTGAAGCTGCTTTGATACAATCTGTATTGTGAAAAGCGCTATATAAATAAACTTGACTTGATTTTAATATACTTTTATATATTATGTCTTGTATAAATCATTTCTCTAGTGGAACAAGTCGCTGAATCACAGACGTCCCCATGAGAAACACTTAAAGATCCTACTATATTTGTAATATGCAAAGCCAGGTTTATTAGAGAATAATTATATTAGGACATGATGTTATGAAGTTATTGAGCAGAACCTCCCAGATGAGTGTGTAGTTATTCTCTTTCTGTGTGTTGCTTCTTTATCAGTGTTGAGCGTTTTGTGGAGCAGCCCGAGGTTCACACGTGAGTACAACCATCACTGAACACACACACACTACACTAACAGACACAGACACACACACACACACGCACAGACACACGCACAGAGACATGGGCACACACACACACTCACTCAAACACACACATTAAGGGCCTTATATACTCACAACAGAGTTCTTTATTGTTCTTCGTTTGGGGGTATAAAGGAGTTAGAAATATGTGACCAGCGATTATACTGTTAGCGAACACCCTGACTCCGCCCACATTTATGTTAACGAACACCCTGACTCCGCCCACATTTATATTAGCGAACACCCTGACTCCGCCCACATTTATGTTAGCGAACACCCTGACCTATCAAGATCATATTCCTATTCCAAATATACCTATTCAGAAAGCATCTGATCATGGGATGAACGTGTGTGTGTGTGTGTGTGTGTGTGTGTGTGTGTGTGTGTGTGTGTGTGTGTGTGTGTGTGTGTGTGTGTGTGTGTGTGTGTGTGTGTGTGTGTGTGTGTGTGTGTGTGTGTGTTTTAGGGGCCGTCTGCTGGTGGGAACATTCGTGGCTCTGTTTTTCAACCTGTTGACTCTACTGTCTGTCAAGAACAAGCCGTTCGTCTTTGTGTCTGAAGGTAAGATCTTCTCACAGAGTTTAGCTTCACACCCTCTTCCGACTCCTGCTCTTCTGCTGTCGTCTAGACTTCAGTGAATCAACCCTCGCACGGTTCTGCAGATGTGTTGACCACAGTTTCCCGTTAATAACATTTAATCATTTAACTGAACTAAAATCTAATTTGTGCTATGGTTTAGTGCACTTAAAAGGCTGCGACTTCATTAAATAAGTGTGTAGTCTGTTGATCCGGTGTGTTCCTCTCAGAGCGGATCAGCTCGAGTGAATGCAGTGAACTCATCTCTGGGAGTTTACTGTGCGTTTAGGAAACACAATTGGCACCAGTTACGCATTTCCTATAATTTAAAAAATGTTGTGGACAGATGATTGGAATATTCCACTCGTTTTGTAAGCCTTTGTGAATCTGTTTTCACAGAAAATGCAGTTTTCCACAAACTCTAGAAAGTGGAGATATGAGGGCATGAATATTGTAATTTTACTACTGTAGTGTAAATCTGTTTTTTTTTTAACCATTTAGATGCCATAGACCCCCAAATATGATCATCCTCATGCGATGGACCCCATCCTACAAATTATAAAGCAGCTTTATATTTTCATGTGTAAAGATTCAGTTTATGCTATAATAAATCATATTATAAACATGTAGAAAAAAAAAAGTTTACGTTTAAGCCTTTTCTATTCACTATAGTTCTGTAGTGTTAGATGTACATTTCTTTTAATAATTTGTATTTAAATCAACATTATTTAATTAAAACAAGTTTTTTTAATTTTAAATCAAAAGCATTAATTAATTAATTAATTCATCTTTACTTCTTTTTCTCTAAACGTTTACATTGATCCACTAGCACTCTTGCGGCCCACAGTGTGAAAACACTGTAAAGTAAAAATTCATATTCTTGTGAAATATTTATTTTTCATTAATAATAAGTTTTGTTGTTGTTGTTGTTATTATTGTTATTATTATTATTATTATTCAAATTTATCCTGAAAAACTGTGTGAATGAGACACCATCACATCTAAAAAGAGGTTTGAGTCCACTTTAAAGTCAATGCACAGACATCCTCTGTTCAACTCTCTCAGACTGCACCAGATTGATGCATTCAACTTTAAATGTACAGTATTTTCTGTGTGTGTGTGTGTGTTTGTGTGTAGCTGCGAGCACCAGCTGGCTTCAGGAGCACGTGGCTGATCTGAGCCGAAGGTAAGAACGTCTCGCTCCGTCATGTGTGTGATAAACAGAGTGCTGATGCTCAGACGTGTGTGTGTGATAAACAGAGCGCTGATGCCCAGACGTGTGTGTGTGTGTGTGTGTGTGTGTGTGTGGTTGTGCAGTTTGTGTGGACTGATCCCGGCGCTGAGCAGCGTTCTCCTGCCCAGGATGAACCCGTTTGTGCTGATCAACCTCGCCGGAGCCTTCGCTCTGGGCATCACCTACATGCTCATCGAGATCAGGTGAGGACACACACACACACACACACACACACACACACACACACACACACACACACACACGTAGAGGAGCTCCTCCTGCTCTATACTGCACTGAAGCATTCAGCTCTCTCAGTCATCAGTCTATTGATATAACTCTACATTTGGGTTGATCATTTTAATCAATTCTTATTTTGATGAACCCATATCGATTCTTAAATCCCTATAATAGCGTGCATGCCATCCCATAATCTCAGTAATCTTTGATACTGTTGATATGAATCAAACTCTCAGCTCTCAAATCCTGTCAGTTTCATCAGTAAATTCAGTCCATAAATGAGTGTGTGTGTGTGTGACAGAAGAACCGACCATCTCTTCCTCAACACTACTAGTTACAGTAGCAAATAAACATCAGTGAACATCAGAAGATACAGAACAACTTCCTGAAATCAATCATGTCTCATGAAATCAATCAATCAGTGTTTCAACCGTCACTAAAACAGCAGGAGAACAACAACGCCTCATTATCCTCAACACTGTCTGTGTCCATAAACTCTACATTAATAACTCTGGAGAGCAGCTTCTGATACAGACATGCTCTAGATTACACATTCATTACATCTTTACCTGTTCCTCAATACTTAATGAGTTTGAATAAATCTATCATGAAAACAAATGTTTATCCGTTTAAATATTTATATTTAAACAAACAATTGGAGTATAAACGTTATTACAAAAACTGTCTTGTGTGTAATGTAAATATTAGTCTTCAGATCAGCTGTTAGTTGTAACCTGTAATACCACAGTAATGCAGCGTTCTTCAGTTCACAGAGATTACTCTTCCTCATACATATAAATCAGTCCATTTCCAATCAAACTGAATTACAAGTTTGTGAATTTAAATCAAATAGAATCGTGAAGTTTGTCAACACCCAGCCTAACTCTATACTCCAATCACAACACCCAGCCTAACTCTATTCTCCAATCACAACACCCAGCCTAACTCTATACTCCAATCACAACACCCAGCCTAACTCTATACTCCAATCACAACACCCAGCCTAACTCTATACTCCAATCACAACACCCAGCCTAACTCTATTCTCCAATCACAACACCCAGCCTAACTCTATTCTCCAATCACAACACCCAGCCTAACTCTATTCTCCAATCACAACACCCAGCCTAACTCTATACTCCAATCACAACACCCAGCCTAACTCTATACTCCAATCACAACACCCAGCCTAACTCTATACTCCAATCACAACACCCAGCCTAACTCTATTCTCCAATCACAACACCCAGCCTAACTCTATTCTCCAATCACAACACCCAGCCTAACTCTATACTCCAATCACAACACCCAGCCTAACTCTATTCTCCAATCACAACACCCATCCTAACTCTATTCTCCAATCACAACACCCATCCTAACTCTATTCTCCAATCACAACACCCAGCCTAACTCTATTCTCCAATCACAACACCCAGCCTAACTCTATACTCCAATCACAACACCCAGCCTAACTCTATACTCCAATCACAACACCCAGCCTAACTCTATTCTCCAATCACAACACCCAGCCTAACTCTATACTCCAATCACAACACCCAGCCTAACTCTGTACTCCAATCACAACACCCAGCCTAACTCTATTCTCCAATCACAACACCCAGCCTAACTCTATACTCCAATCACAACACCCAGCCTAACTCTATTCTCCAATCACAACACCCATCCTAACTATTCTCCAATCACAACACCCATCCTAACTCTATTCTCCAATCACAACACCCAGCCTAACTCTATTCTCCAATCACAACACATATATATTCTCTATACTCTATTCTCCAATCACAACACATATATATATAGAGCCTAACTCTATACTCCAATCACAACACCCATCCTAACTCTATTCTCCAATCACAACACCCAGCCTAACTCTATACTCCAATCACAACACCCAGCCTAACTCTATACTCCAATCACAACACCCAGCCTAACTCTATTCTCCAATCACAACACCCAGCCTAACTCTATTCTACAATCACAACACCCAGCCTAACTCTATACTCCAATCACAACACCCAGCCTAACTCTATTCTCCAATCACAACACCCATCCTAACTCTATACTCCAATCACAACACCCAGCCTAACTCTATTCTCCAATCACAACACCCAGCCTAACTCTATTCTCCAATCACAACAGAGTATTTTAACTACTACGCATATTTAATAACACGGCACATAATGTATTATGCCTACATCTCTCTGAGTTCCTCCGTCATATGTCCATAGAGCCTGGCTCTGTGTGTGTGTGTGTGTGTGTGTGTGTGTGTGTGTGTGTGTGTGTGTGTGTGTGTGTGTGTGTGTGTGTGTGTGTGTGTGTGTGTGTGTGTGTGTGTGTGTGTGTGTGTGTGTGTGTGTGTGAGAGAGAGCACTTCTGAAGCGCTGTCGTCAGTGTGTACGTGATGATGATGATGATGATGATGATGTTGTGTGTTGTTGTGCAGTAACTATCACGCGATGGACACCGCGTCTGCCGTGGCCATCGCCCTCATGACCTTCGGCACCATGTACCCGATGAGTGTGTACAGCGGGAAGGTTCTGCTGCAGGTGTGTGTGATCACGTGTGTGTACTGAACCCTGTGTGACGCGCAGACTTCACACACTCACGCTGTCCTCTCTTCTTTCAGACCACCCCGTCTCACGTCATCGGTCAGCTGGACAAACTGCTCCGAGAGGTCAGTCCTTCAGCAGGTCTACACTATAGTGCTGAAAGTGTTGGGACACCCCTTCAAATCACTGAATTCAGGAGTTGTGTAAAATCAAGATGCAGACGCTTCTACACACATTTGTGAAAGAGCGATGCTTGCCTGACTGCATTGTGCCCAGTGTGAAGTTTGGTGGAGGGGGGGGTTATGGTGTGCATGTAAAGGCAGACGCCCCAAAACTATTGTCAGTGTAGTGTACCTCGTTCCTGACGCTCCAGCGCTCTCCTCTTCATCACTCACTCCTGATGTTTTTCAGGTGTCCACGCTGGATGGAGTTCTTGAAGTCAGAAACGAGCACTTCTGGACCATTGGCTTTGGCTCTTTGGTGTGTAGATTTTCTTTCTAACTTATGATTTCAAACACTGATGAGTTAACGAACACTGAAATCATGAGGGCTTGACAAAGGCTTTGCACAAACTTGGGTTATTACTGTTTTTACACAATTAGAGGAAACGTCATCGTCAGCTCAGTTCAGTTCTCATATAATGATGTCAATGCAGGCGGATCAATAATATGGTTGAATATTAAATGAAATGTCCCCAACTAAACAAGCCTCAAGTCAATGGCGAAAAAGGCGTAGACATATTCCACATATAAACAACATTAAAAGCTGGATTTCCTGTAACTCGCACTGTTTTTGAGTTTGTGATAGGGATGCAACGATACCATTTTTTCAGAACCGATCCGATCCGATACCAAAAATTCTGAGTATCGGCCGATACCGATCCGTACCGATACCAGCGCAGTTTGATAAGAACTGAAAAAAAAGAAAAACACCAACAAAAAATATATGATCATAATCTGACATAAATGCTATTATAAACTAGATTAGTGGATAATTCAGCAATAAAATTTAGTCTAGAAAAATCATGAGTGCACAATTAATTGTATAAAATCTGAACATTTTGTGAAAAAAATGTTTAGTGGAGAACAAATTAGAGACAATAAGTGTAACACTAAATCTGGTAAAACTTTACACATTGCTCTTTGTATTGTTGTAAAATACATTAATGAAAAACAAGATAAAAATAGCAATTATTTTATATCCTACTATAAAATTTAGACATTTTTTAAATGTATAGCACAGCTGTTTAATAAGGTAGCAACATAATAGATAGGACAGGACAAGAACGGCTATTAATAATCTTTCATTTCGTCACTGTATTATGATATGAAAGGCTCCAATACATCGCGGCACAAAGCGCTTATGCGCATCCCGAGCGCAGAATGATGCGCTGGAAGCAACATGAGTCACAGCGCGCAGCGCGTCGAGTCCGCATTGAAAAGTTTAAAGCACAAAGAAAATACATATGATGCATGGTGTATTATACAGTATCTATCTATGCAATAGTCTATTCAGCATTTTCTTTTAAATTTCAGTTACTGTGCGCGTGAAGAACAAATAGTACCTGACTTTACTCCAGTGTTGTGATCTAACAGACACCCGGTAGAAAGTAACATGATTAAGGTACAGCAATAAAGTCCAGCAAGATAAAGTTGTTTTATGTGAAACCATAGAGCTGTATCTACAGATCAAGTATAATAATAGTAACATTGAATCATCTTGGAGAGAGTTTCATCGTGTGTTCTGTCATAACCGGACGCGACGCGCTGTTTGAGTGCTGAATGAAGAATGATTGACGCAGCTGAGGGAAACGTTTACGTGATCTTGAATTTAACACTTAAATATTAATTTATATCTCACATTATACTATATAATGGCTTCAGAACACTTAAAATATTGTGCACGAAAACTTATGGTGCTTTATAATGTTTGTGGGGCTTAACAATAACACTGAATAGTATACGCACAATATCGGATTTGGATCGGCCTTGTCTGACCGATACCCGATCCGCCAAAAATGGCAGTATCGGAGCCGATTCCGATACTGAGTATCGGATCGGTGCATCCCTAGTTTGTGACGTCAGAAACACCAGCGATTTCAACCGTGTGTTTGAGACTGTCTTTGGTTCACTGCAGTTTTAAGGAGAGAATACTCAGCAATGGTGTCGACTTATGAATTTACTCAAGGTTTAGCACATTAATAGACATATAAACAACATTAAAAGCTGGATTTCCTGTAACTCGCTGTTTTTGAGTTTGACGTCAGAAACACCAGCGATTTCAAAGCGTGTGTTTGAGACTGTCTTTGGTTCACTGCAGTTTTAAGGAGAGAATACTCAGCAATGCTGTTGACTTATGAATTTACTCAAGGTTTAGCACATTAATAGACATATACACAACATTAAAAGCTGGGTTTTCTGTAACTCACACTGTTTTTGCACAGGCTGGTTCCGTCCACGTCCGCATCCGCAGAGACGCTGATGAGCAAATGGTTTTGGCTCACGTGACCAACCGTTTGAGCGCGCTCGTCTCCACGCTAACCGTCCAGATCTTCAAGGACGAGTGGATCCGCCCGTCTCTGAGTTCTGGCGCTGGATCGCTCAGTCTCTCGGAGTACGTGTCTTCAGCCGTGGTGTCCGAGCTGAACCCGGCCACGTCCACGCCTGCCAAACCCAGCAGCCCTCCGCCCGAGTTCTCCTTCAACACGCCGGGCCGACACGTGCAGCCGCTGGTGTTCCCGGCCCATCAGCCCCGGCTCCCGTACGGCCTCCAGGGGCCCGGGGTCCGGTTGGGCTTCGGCCTCGGGCCTCAGGCATACAGGACTCTGAACACTGCGGGAATACACAGATACGGGAGCAGTCTTCCCAACACACACACTGACCTAAAGAGACCCTGAGCTCGTCACACCCATCAAAACCCTGAGTATTTATTGTTACGGGACCAATAGCTACGGTTTTATTCACAATGGATGTTTTATCTGTATTGTTTATTTGTATTAAACTGCTATCAGACATCTTATTTTTCCCGGTGTCTTCATTATGAAAGGCCATTCATTCCCACAAGCTATGTTTCCATCCAAAGTTGTGAATTTAACATTTGCAGTGTTTCCCATGCGTTCAAGAGAAGAAGATCCTCACTTCCTGGGGAAAGGCCTCGTTTCTTTATCCAGGGTTCGTACGAGGTGCTTAAAGTGCTTGCATTAGATTTTCTGATATTTAAGTCCTGGAAAACCCATTTTTTAACAAGATATGTAAAATTAGGGTTTCATTTTATCTATAAAACCATCTTTTCACACAAAATTAATGCTGTAGTCCGTCTGATATAGAGGCATTTCTCATGGTTATGAGTGTCGTATTGCTCATATAAATATCCAAGTATATATTACAAGTATATACTTTCATTCTGCAGGTCCATCATATATTCATGGAAATAAATCAGTGTGAAAGAGGAAAGCGATATCTTTGTCAAAGTATCCTGTGTTACCGCAGTCATTGCTTGTGCTGCACTTTATTTCTACCAATTGGTTTTATTAGTATATTTTCCTTTATCTATTTACATTTTTTAGAATTTGAAAGCTAATAAAGATATTGTTTGATAAATTGAGATCTCAGATTGTAGTAGTGCTTAAAAAATAGTGCTTAAAGTCCTTGAAAGTTCTGAAATTTAATTTTACAGTCACTGTACAAACCCGGTTTATCGCTTTAACATGTCAATAACTCCTGCTCACTAAAAGCTGCAGAATATCAGAAATAAACTAAGTTTCTGCAATCTTTCTCTTTCTCCCTCGAGTGTGTTTCAGAGCGTCAGACGAAACACAGTAAACGCTGTCATGTTCTCTGGCGTTCGGATGCTGGTGTTCGGGAACACACTCGTGTGTGAGACGCTTCTGGAGGGAATTACACCAAATGACCAAACCCAGATGTTTCAGAAACGTTGAGTTATGCACTACTGTTCCCAGAAGGAGGGAAACGAGGTACAACACATGACTATGGGATATCGTGCTCTAGCGCCATCTGCTGAAGACACCTTTATTCACGCCTGAAAGGCCAATGACTCATGACGATGTGGGCGGGGCCACATGCCCACAGCATATCAATGCAGTCGTATGCGTCATTCCCTATGTTCAGTCCAGCTCTTCACCGAGCCTCCGACTGCGCGGGGCCCAGAGGTGCTGTACCTCGTTCCCCTCCTTCTGGGAACAGTAGTTATATGCATAACTCAATGTTCCTATTCAGTCGGTCAACTCGGTACAACACATGACTATGGGACATATATTCACGCCCCACCAAGTCGCTGAACTAAATGTAAGGGACCAGCACCGCCACATAACCCTTTTTTCAAGAGAGTGACGGCCCCTGGTTAAAGAACCCCTGCGGTGAGCACAGACTGAGTGACCATCGCCGCTGTGACATCTAGCCGTACACTGGCCAAACCTGCGCAGTGACACCTAACTGGCATCCGCACGAAAATCCTAAACCAAGCCCATGACATTTCCATTCTAGGGTGCGCACACACCCCTCCAGGCAGAACCAGCTCCTCATCTGCTATAGACAGCTTTCTACAATCCAATGTGAAAGACATCGCTTAGATAGCGGCTTCTCACTGGCCGAGTTGGAAAACATGACAAAAGATGGTCAGACGAGTGTTTAGCCTGTATCTGCCCAATGTACATGTGTGACGAGTCTCCGTTGTTCCTGCTCTTGTCAATTGGTGTGTCTAGCTGGGAGACTCATCAGGAGAATGATGTACACCTGTGCAGGGCCATCAGGAGAATGATGTACACCTGTGCAGGGCCATCAGGAGAATGATGTACACCTGTGCAGGGCCATCAGGAGAATGATGTACACCTGTGCAGGGCCATCAGGAGAATGATGTTCACCTGTATATAAGCTTAGGCTTTGAGAATGTTGAGGGTGCTTCGGAGAGCTCCAGTGCTGAGAGACATTGTGAGACTTGTTTTCTCCCATTTGTTTTCAGTTTTGCTTGATTATGTTTTCCTTTGTATTAATTTTGAGCTTGGTTCTGTCTGACACTTTAACATCGTTTGTCAGACAGAAATTGTTAGTTATTCTGTAATTGATTTCCCGTTTTACCTATTTTCTTACTTATGTTAATAAAAACTTGTTGCAGCTTTACCAACCTTTATTAAGTCCTCCACTTATTTGTCACGGCTTTGAGCCGGTCGTGACAAATATGGGGGCTCGTCCGGATAACACCCGCACAGGGCACAAAGCAAGTCTCCTGTCTTCCTCTGAGTCAGAGATTTTACAGGGCAGGCAGCTCGAACGAGAACGCACTCCCGACATGACTTTAGGCATATATGCCGCGTTCGGACGCAACACCACCCAACGCAAATCAGGTGCAAACGAATGCACCATATGCATAAAGGAATGCACCGATAGGGCAGCATCCTTATATTCGAGGATTCTAAAGGCTCAAACGGAGGTTAACATGTAGCCTCCAGATCTACCATCAGGTCATGATGATACTATTACATTTTTTAACGAGCCTAAAAACGCAGACCTTAAAGCCCAAAGTAGCCTATACTTCGGCTATCCATGTTACGGACACTGTCCGCATGACGTAATTCACATCAGGAGGGTCTACAGTGCGCGTACAACAGAGTGTATGAGTGACTTGCTCGCTGGGGAGCAAAGCTTACCAGCAAGTGCGCATGCCGGACATGTTTTTCCGCGCTCACGGCCGCCAAAGTAGTATACATTGAAAGGCTTGCACAGTCAACCGTGCACAAGATGTAGCGAATATGGAAAATGGAAACAAAGTTCCCTTGCAAGTGCACGTGCAGAACACGTCTTTCTGTCCTTATGGCCAAAGGAGTACAGTATACCCTGAAAGGCTTGCGGTCCCAACTGTGCGTGAGATGAAGCAGAACTCTGGAGTTCCATGACCGTCTGCGCACTGTCCGTGTGATGTGATTATCACCATCAGGAGAGTCTGCGGATGTCTGCGCACGCCATCCGTGTGTAGCCCAAGTTTTGTGACCGCGGAGAGTGTACGCACAACAGCGCATGTGCGAATGACATGAATGAAGAATTTATATAGCGCGTTTCTTATGTACTGCCGTACACCCAAAGCGCTTCACAATCATGTCAGGGGTCTCTCCTCAACCAACGCCAGTATGCAGCATCCACTTAGATGATGCGGCGGGAGCCCCAGTAAAACAGTGCCAGTGTGCTTACCACACACCACTTATAGGTAGGAGAGAGAGTACTTGAAAACCAAATACATTAGATAGTGCACATGTGCAGAAAACGTCCTTCTACCCACGCGGCCAAAGGAGTATACTTTGAAAAGCTCATGCTCTCAAAATGCAGTACACCCGTGCCCTTTAAGGAACCAAAGATGCGCGCTTTGGCGCGGAACCATTAATGTGCTCATGACAAGCTGCAACGGCCTGCACCAAGCTTAAAATACGCGCTACTTCAACGCAATGCACTTCAAAATGCAAGCACTCTGTTTAGTAGCTTCAATCAGATTCTCCCTCCCTCAACTGGCTGGCCCCTGGAGACGACCTGGCCTGCTGGCCGAGGGTGCAGAATCTGCCTCCTGCCTGGGACGGGTCCCTGCATAGGGAAAGACACCACAGTGGCCTTAACAGCAAAGTCATGATGCTTGTGTCAAGAAAGTACGAGGAGGACAGAGGATCAGAACACTTCTTAGACCCGGCTGCAGAAAATAAAGGTTTAAGAGTGTCATCACTCTGTTGAGCTCTAATTAAATCCTCTCGAGAGATCTGTAACAAAGTTAGAGAACAGTCATCAACATCAGAGAGATCAACATTGGTTTTCTCAGGAGTGGACAGAACCTCAGACGTATCAGCAGATTCATTTTGTAGCACTGTTGAATCTTTCTGGTCAGAAGACAACGAAGGACAGGACTTCAGATCTCTTTGCTCAAGACATTTAGACACATCAGATCCTGGCTTACCTGTATTAACAGTATAAAAGAAAGTGTCACGCAGTGGAACTTCAACTTGGTTTTCAGACAGGGGTTTAGCCATTGATCGAGTAACTGCACAAGCTGGAAACAAATCAGGAAATTCTCTACAATCATCAACATCAGATTTCCTCGGTATAGATGCTATTATGGGTGGAGCTGCCACATCACTCCGTCCCCAAACATTCCCACCAGCTAAATCATTTCCCAGAATAAATGTAATCCCAGGGACTGGAAGTGCAGAACGAACACCAACTACTACATCCCCAGATACAATGGCAGAGGAAAGATGGATTTGATGTAAAGGCACTTCAACAAACCCCATCTCAAAACCTCGCACTAATACATGAGTTCCAGTAGCGGTTGCAGAAGTTAAAGGCAAAATTCCTTCTAAAAGAAACGACTGCGCGGCTCCTGTATCTCAAAGAAGACGTACTGGCACCGTTTCGTTTGAACCAGGCAATAACACATTTCCCTCAGTGATAAAAGGTGTATAATCAACAGAAGAAGTTATACACTGATCAACAGATTTATCACTAGCACCAGATAAATGACAATCTTTCTCATCACGAGTATCAACAGTGAATGGTGAAGTAGAAACTAAAGCAACAGGTTTCGACAATCTCTCTTTCTTCTTGAGAATAAGACAGTCAGATATTTTATGACCAGGCTTTTTACAATAAAAGCAAACCATGTCTCGTGAGAGTACAGATTTACTAGCATGTTCAGCAACTGTCGCCTTAATATTCCTACTCATCACAGGAGACTTCGTCTTAGGTTGAAAGCAAAACTTAGACTTACTCATATCGTTGGTTTTAAGACCGACCGAACTGAATGACCCACGATGGGTTAACACAAATTCATCAGCCATGATAGCAGCTTCAGAAAGTGTATTCACCTTGTGTTCAGTGAGATGCGTAGCTACAGCATGAGGAACACAATGTTTAAACTCCTCTAAGAGCACTAATTCTCTTAACTGCTCTTTAGTTGTAACTTTCATTGAAGTGCACCAACGATCAAATAAATTCTCTTTTTCTCTTGCAAATTCAACATGAGTAGATTCATCAACTTTACTCAAACTCCTAAATTTTTGACGATATGCCTCAGGCACGAGTTCATATGCATGTAACACAGCAGATTTCACCACTTCATACTCACCACTCTGTTCCAGTGAGAGTGCAGAATAAACTTCCTGAGCTTTACCTGTGAACACACACTGTAACAACAAAGTCCAAAAGCTTTTCGGCCATTTCATGGATAAAGCAACACGTTCAGAGTGATAGAAATATTTATCCACTTCCTTTTCAGAAAATGGCGGTACTAATCTCATATTTCTGTGAACATCAAACACAGGTTCACCTGCATTCGCACGCTGTTGTAAAACAGGATATGCTTGTGAAACTTCAGCTGTCTTTGCTGCTAATTCTAACTCCAACTTTTTAATCTGAAACGCTCTCTCTTCTCGTTCCCGCTCTAACTGAAACGCTCTCTCGTCTCGTTCTCTCTCTAACTCAAGCTCCATTCTTCGCATAGCTAACTGATAATCTCTTTCTACCGCTCGCTCTTTCATAGCGCGATCGTCACGTTCAGCACGAATTTTCGCGGCATCTAAACACAATTGCTTCTCTTGCAAAGACAATTCTGGAAATTTTGTCTCACTTTCACTATAAACATCAGCAGGAGTAGACACAAACGATTCACTCTGAGTGATTAACTCAGTGCTTACCTCTATAACTCCTCTATCAACAAGTGATCGCTTCAAAGTAGTCACGATAGTTTCCTTCAATCTCTTTTCTTGAGAAGTAAGATCGACACTGAAGCGTTCTGCAATTTGCACTAACTGCTCCTTTGTACAACTCTCAAGCAAAGCTTCTGACGGACACACAAAGAAATCTTCGACCACCGAAGACATTTTGTTCGTATATGT
>CM040811.1:570650-728150 GCA_022829025.1 Squalius cephalus | reverse complement strand
GCACTCATATCTTCCCTCAAGTCCAGCTCCACTACTGTGTTTTATTAAGGCACTGGCCCTTTAAGAGCACGTGTTTTTTGTGTGTGTGTGTGTGTGTGTGTGTGTGTGTGTGTGTGTGTGTGTGTGTGTGTGTGTGTGTGTGTGTGTGTGTGTGTGTGTGTGTGTGTGTGTGTGTGTGTGTGTGTGTGTGTGTGTGTGTATGGATCACATCTGAAGCTCCACCTTCTGCTCAGATCGTCCTCGTGGTTTACGCGTAAAGAGACCAGCAAGATAATGTTGTAAAAACTCAGAAATAGACCCTAATCTGCCCTAAACGTGTGGGAGTGGTTTTGACTGTGACTGTTGCTCGACTGCTGTTGTTATGGGACGACATCTGGATAAAACACTCACTCTAAAGCACTATTCGGACGGGATTAACTTTAGGCTACAATGGTAGATGGAGTAATGTAATTTACCACAGGACGTCTGTAATATTAAATGGACAATTCGCACGGGATAAGATATCTCAGTAAAACTAGTAGAAGTTAGCCTGGCAAGCCAGACCTACATCAAGATGTTGGGTCTGGCAACTCTCCATAGACACGGCTCAATCCGAGGGGCGGGATAAACACATTCCCTCTGCACGCAATAGGACAGCGCTTCAACCAACTATATGAAACGCTTGCATATACTAACTCATACATGTATACTGCTGAATGCTCAAACTAATACATATGAAATGCACAACGTCACACCTAAAGTCGCTCACGCACACACACTCTACACACACGAGACGCGGAACTCTCCGCGCACATACTCATCTGAGACGCGAACACACACACACACAAACTCAGATGAGTATGTGCGCGGAGAGTTCCGCGCGTCTCGTGTGTTAGTACTACTTAGTATATGTGTATGCAAGCGTTTCATATATGTGTGCGTGAATGAAGTTTGATTTAATCCCTAGACGGCGCCTCATAAACCAGAGCGTTTTCCCAACAGCGGAGCTAACGTTAGTTGATAGATTCAACTTTTGCCATATCTGGCCGGCAAAAAAACTACGAACACATCTTCCTTTTTTAAGAATGACTTTGGTGCCGTTCTTTGCTCTTTTCTCAAAGAAAAACCTAACTCCAAGTCCTCCAGAGTCGCGGCCAAAGCCGATTCGATAGACTGTTCTCCAGCAGCCGCCATTCTTTTGTTTTCAAGTAGCAGGGGGAACCATCGCAACTCTGTCTCATTATGTTAAGCCCGCCCCGCCTACTCTATATGCGATGTGATTGGCCTGACCCAATTTCGGTTTTTGCAGCTCGAAAGTCAATGGAGAGTTGCTAGACTACCCTGGCTGCAAAATACATTTTGCTGCCGCTAGGTGCGTCTAGATTTCTAGGCTAAGTAGAAGTGGGAGAGTAACTCGATTTATGCATCGCCGTCACCCTCATGTTGTCATGCGTGTATTGTTGCTAACACATATATACATCGTTCGACCGGACATAATTATATATAATATACCTATTATATATAATTATGTCCGGTCGAACGATGTATTAATTAACTTCAGATTGATTGTGTTGGCACTTACCTAACGCTAAAAGATGTTTCGTGCCTCCAATAAGTGCTTTCGATCTTCTTTCTGATCTGAACACAAGAGTTTTGCCACAGACTTGTCCCAGCGTCCAGAACGCAACTGAATGCTTCTTCAAGCGCCTCCATACTTGAAAAACCGCGGGAAACTACTTTTAAATAGGAAATGACGGAATATTCATGTTCATTTTTACAGGGGTCTATTAGCACGGGGTTAGTATACCTGAGGTCATTTTTCCGGACCTTTTTACTGAAGGTAAAAGTTGCCGTAATCTTTTCTAACATTGTTCGGAATGATTACTGAGATGGCACATTCGGACGGGACTAGAATCACAGAGAAGCTCTGGTAATTATTACTTTACCCCACCTCTCCATGTTACACTAGTCCCGTCCGAATATGAGTTGACAAAAAAAAAAAAAAAAAAAAAAAAAACACTGGACCAACATTGTTCTGGTTTGACCTCCAACTCTCTTCCTCTTGTAATCTAACCAAGTCGAATAGAACTCTATGTTTCTTGAATCAATTTTAAGAAGAAACGGCTATTTCATGTGTAAGGGGTGCTCCAACAAGCCGCTTAATTTATAATATTGAATTAAAAATGAGTTTAAACTAAATTAATAAATTAAAAGTAAAACTAAATCCACAAAATGATGATCGCTACATGAAAAGCGCCAGATGGCGGGATTTCTATCAAAATAAACTTGTAGAATAATATTATGAATGAGAGCACGATCAGTGGAGATGATTCTCTTGTTGCATATGCCTTTAGGGCTATAACCCCACTGAACCTTTACTGAGGAGTAGATGGCCTTCAGAAGGCCAGAGTCGTTGAACAAGCACATTGATATAGTTATGTGTGTCTTATGTTTGGACAATACAGTGAAATTTAGCGATCTAATTTTAAAAATAAACATAAAGCTTCTCGCACTGTTTAATGAATAAAATATATAGGAGAGATTGGGTCTAATTGTCATACTTTTACTACAGTCAGTATTTCTCTTAATTGTCGCATAACACACGTGACTCAAGACGAGGAAGGAAGGTGCGGTATTAAAGCATATTAGAATATTAAACACCACAATAAAACTCACACACTGTATTGATGTTATTGTTTATTGGCTCAATGTGCATATTTTGCATGTTGTGTATAATCTGTTAACTGTGTTGAATTGTATCAGTGTGTAAATTGTGTTTATCGGTGGATGTTGAATTTTTCTAATGTATTGCATCGTGCAGGTTTTATTCCTTGTGAATTTGTGTCTATGTGACAATAAAGACAATTAAACTGAATTACATTTATACATGCTAACTATTATTATTTAAACCTTTGATAGACTGATTTTGCAACACCACGAATTGAATATTTTAAATTGTCTATACTAGGCTATCATTTATTATAATGCAATCATATATATAATAATTGCCACATCACATTATTAAGAGGCTACTTTAGTGCATGTTTCCATTTTGTGTTCCTTCAGAGAAAAGTTCATGGAAAAGCTCATTCTTGTATTATTATTATTACAATTTATTCAGCATGTTTTTGACATTATAAAGTTAACTCTTTTTTTTATTATTATTTCTTTTTTACATTTTTACAATTGAAATTTCTGTTTACATAAATATGGAAAGAACACATTTCGAATTTGTTGATTATATTTCTAAAGTGCATTGTAATAAGAACATCTCTGTTTAAGAGACATTATCTTACATTTGTCAGTGCATTTCAAACCAAATGTGTTTTTGGAAAAGAAAAGAAAAATACAATTTCGCCCTAAACTGCATGAAATAATGATCATATGGCTTCTTCATAAGTGCTAATTTGAGTCTTTTATCAGTCAAATGAGTAGCGTTAAATAATCCACATTCCATATGTTATGTGATAAAGAGATTTCTGTTTGTTAGAAATCGTTAGTCGTAAAAAAAAAAACATATGCACTGAAGGAAAGCACTTTTTTGTTTATTTCTCTTTTGCATGTTTTCAGCTATGATTTTTACTCTGTATCTTAAAGATGTATTTTAAGTATAAATACTGCTATAAATAAACATAGACTACACCAGAAGGCTGTTGGATTCCCGCTCCCGAAAGCATCGGTAATCAATAAGTTCCGTCGTTATCAGTTCAACGAGTCGGTGTAGGCTATATATCTTTTATTTCGAATATGTAGCCAACAAATTTCATTCACGTATTTTAGTTGTCAAGGAATTTAAGAGTTTTCGAAGAGTGCGCATGTGCATTGTCTACGTGCTGTAAAGCTTTTGATTCAATCTGGCAAAATAACTGAGAAAATATAGTCCTCAGATGCCATGTTCGTAATTTATATAAAAAAATATCTAACATTAATTCAATCTCAAACGTATTCATAAACCACCTGAGTGACATCATTAACCAACGTGTTTGAACGACAGGTTTGGAGAATACGGTTTCTGGATAAAGACTCGTTTATTTCTACAGCGATGATCGTATAGTTAAGATCGTCAGCGAGTTGTTCGGGAAACACACCCCAGATGAACTGATGGACTCAGAGCCAGGAGAAGATAACCATAATTAGAAGTGACTTCTAGAGCCAGTGATCCATGCAGGTTATTAGTGTTGTCACGAAATGTTGCAGATGCTCCTGCGCATGCGCACAGCTCCCACGTGCAATGCAATGAGTTCAGAGCATTTCGATGGAGAATGGAGAATCTGGACCCTGCGATTACACTGAATCAGTTTAGGCTTTCCACGGCCTGTTTAGTGTTGGTTGTGTTTTCTCCAGAAAAATTCACCAAAGATACTTTCAAATATATATTTATGATGAATTGCTGAACTGATGAATAGTTTAGATATGACATTTGGATATAGCCTATACCGTATAAAGGCCTAATAACCAGATGTGGGTGTTTGGAAGGTGTTTATACAAGTATTAAAGATATTGCAATTAAATTGAGAGTTTTGATGCTTGTTCTCCAAGTTTATATTAACCAAGTGTCCAAATGCAAATCACAGCATATTAACATACAACTTACACCATTGCAGTGTTGTTATGTGATGGAATAGTTGTTGTGAACATTTATGGTGTGAAAAGGATTCCAAAAGCAATGAGTAGATCTATGTATTAAGCAGAACCGTTTTATGAATGTGCTGAACTAAAACCAGAATATTCAATATCTCCAAAAATAGTGTGAAAATAATCCTATCATTTCCACACTTGCCCGTCAACACCAATGGCAATATAATGATAAAGATATAGTTATAAAAATCGTTCTAAATATAAAAGAATATCAGAGTCCACAGCACAACTATATTAACGATAACGGCAGAAGAACGATGTCATTGCGATCACTTTCTAAATTATTTTATTCCAGCTGATGAACGACAAGATCACTGCCAGAATCCCGCTCGAGATCGCTGAACACTGCTGAGCGTATAATAAACAGAAGGATATCTCCAATCAGTTATGTTACTGTACACTAATATTGTTTTAGTTACCTTTATAGTTATCCTTCTTAAGTTCACACACATAACTATAACTATAACTATAACTATAGTGTTCACACCAGCACATGTGCTGATTATGAATCAGTTTTGTGGTCTGTCCCTTTAAATGCTCGAGCTCTTTTAAACAGGATTGATTCTGATTGGCTGTCAATATTTTTTATCTTCCTCATCTGGGGAAAAAAACATTCAGAAAGTTATTGCAAACAATATTGTTTCTCGGTGTTGTTACCTTTATAGCTGTGGTGTGAATTCTGCTATTTATATTTGGAAAGATTTTTAGAACTGTATATTTTATCGTTATCGTTAGTTACAGTTATCATCCTTGGTGTGAACGGCCTAAAATAATGTTACTTGTAAAGGGTGCAGGAATGTTTATGACAGGCTCAAGACTTTATAATGTTATTACAGGCAATGATATGATTATTATAAGGTGACTATTTTTTGGATGGAAATTGGTTTGAAGTTAGGGTTATAGATCAACTTATGACTCAAGCTATTTACAGTACATATTTAATAAGCCTTGGGGAAATAACCTGTAAAACTGTGTGTGTGTGTGTGTGTGTGTGTGTGTGTGTGTGTGTGTGTGTGTGTGTGTGTGTGTGTGTGTAACTGATCATTTTTCTAACCTATATATAGTAGTTAAAAATTTAAAACAATAGAACATTTGTTGTTACGGTGGTTTCGGGTTACAGTGGCGATTCATTTCATATTAGAACATATTAGAACCGCGACGATAACACTCATTATGACGGGATTATAAATCATTATATGATGATTATTTTTGTCCTCTTGGTACACTCTTAGAATATGCTAAATACGGCCTGTGAGAAGTTCAAGCTGACCCACTGAATTAATTATTTTAAAGGGGACATTTTTAATTAAAGTATCAATATTTAGGCCTATACATAAATAATTAAATATTAGAAATGGTAATGCCTTTAAAAAGGGGGAAACCCAATGCATTTTCCCACTTTGATGTCAATTAACAATTGGATGATTAGATAGTATTGTTATTATATTATATAAAATAGCCATACAGTTTGTAACTTTATTTAATTAAAGGCCTACTCATTTCATTAGTAAGTTTAATAAATTAGTTTAATTAGTTAATCATTAGTTTAATAAATAGCCTATTTTTCTTAATTGTTAAAACGTTCTTTAACAATTCTCTTAAAATTATTAAACGCCTAAATTCATTCAATCATTATATTACCATTTATCTAAAATTCTAAATTATTCTAAAATTTATTTTAAGGATTGCCAGACAAAACACAAACATACGCGCTTTCGATTGAAATCAAGGGCCTGACCTCAATTTCTTTTTTTTAAATAAACTAATTATATTTTTAATACAGTCATAGCCCTTGTAGAAACCTTTTTGCACAATTTTGGCATATTGTATGAATATGTTCATTCCCTCAAAACAAGATTTTAAGCTTTATTTTTTTAAGGTTTACGCAATTTAATTAATAAATCAAATTTAATTTAATAATTCTTACATATTTTAATTGAATAATTGATTAAGGATTGTTCAATTACTCTAAAATACGTAAGGAGTTTTCTATTCAATTTTATGTATTTTTACTATTAATTAAACTGCTTAAACCTTTAAAAAAAGATTTAAAATTATTTGAGTGTATTGTTCGAAAATGTTCACTGAGACAAAATATCATCTTTTGTGTTCCACAGAAAAAGGGTTTAATGATTATTTTAATAACGTCGGTCTGTAAAACGAAAAAAATATATAACTTTCTATGAATTTTTTTTTTGTTGTTGACATTTTAAGTTATGTTTGCAAAACGAAATCTACATATCAAAACATTTATTTCCATTTCGCGACAGACAGCTCGTGAAGTTCTTAGACCGAACGAATGGAATAGATTTTAGTCATTTATAATTAGTGAATACTCATTTGAGATTGTAAACCGGCCTTGAGCTAGTTTGTATGTTTAATTCATGTTGTCACGTAATTAACAAACATATTCATAATTAATAATTAATGACTGAGTGTGGTAGTATATTATCTCACATTTCTGTGGATATACTAAAACAAATCTACACAAAAAAGCGAAACCAATATTTAACATATAATTTAACTTTCCGACCATGTAATTAACACTAAAATTAGAAATTATATTTGAATTTGAGGTATTTATTTATTTAGCAGTAAACAAATATTACAGCTAAAAGAACGTTTCAAATGTTTTATTGTTGAACCACCATATAGGCCTAAGCCAAAAATGCACGATATAAAGAATTTTAAAATTAATGTTATTGTGATTAAATGCAATTTTATTAAATTAAATAAACTCATATTATGCTCATTTTATACATATTCAATTTTAAAATAGAGAGAGCTCTGTTAAAATCCAAGAACAAACATTTATTGTTTATTAATTTAGTACAAATTCTTAATTTTTTAAATACAAAAGCGTTTTTGTTCTTTCAGTGCTAAATGAAGAATATATATTTTTTAAAGTGCAAAACTTTAAAGCAACAAAGGAATGGAGTGATAATGTCACTGATTCAACTGATTCCACACCTGAGCATCATGGTAGAGTTACTGTTACATTTCAGAAAACTAACTAACAACACTAAAACTTTCATAAATTAATCCGAGCCTCAGACCAATGAACGCCATAAAGTGCTTAAGTTGTTTAATTTCAGCCTGATCTCATGAAATGCGCCTCTATAGCACGCGTTTTTATCGTGCAATTAATACACGAAAGCGAGTTTTTACGTGCATGAAATGCAGTCTTAGCGTGCATTATGATCCTCACATTATGGCGTGTAATACGCACGGACCGAAGGGCTTTACTGGTTTACTGTGTGTAGGCTATCATATGCATGCAGTAACTAATTTTCGCGTATAAATTGCACGATAAACAATGCGTGCTATAGAGACACATTTCATGAGATCAGGTTAGAATTATAGGCTACTTAGAATTATGTAATTATGAATTAGCCTACAAATAGCCTACATGAGTGTTTCGTTTTTGTTAATACAAAGTGGATTATTGTGTTTTTAGCCTATAACGTAGGCTATTCGTTTATCTATTTAGGCCTATGCCTAATATATATTTGTAGATGTTCATTCGTTTGTTTTTTGTAAGCTTGAAATTAATTTATACATGCAACTTATGTTTAAATTGTAGGCCAAGCTATAAGATGTATATGTAAAATGTAATATTTAACAAGCTGAGTGCAGTCTAGTGGTCCGAGGTTCTCCTTAATCTACAAAAGTTTCATTTATCTGAAAAAGACGGGTAAAGTACACGAAAAAGAGGTGCTAGCATCCCTAACTGTGTGTAGATTAAACACTGATCATTTGTTTGACATGCATGCATGCCTCGGTGAGCTCCACATAATCATACATCCCATATTCCATATGAGTGAATCTGCAGGCTGTATCTGGGACCTGAGAAAATACAAATAAAGGAAAGCCTGATGAGTGTCTCGGATTGCCCTCATACTCCCAATTCATCCACTGTTGAGACCCGACACACAGGCCTATGAATTCAGTTGGTCTGCAGATTAATGGACCATGGATGGATACAAGGACATCAAATACATCTAAGAAATAAAATATAAATTAACTCGACTTCGAACACTATAGCGTTATAAATAATCGCGTTATTTTGGTTATTTTTCCACCAAAAGGTAAGAAAGCAAGCGCTTTCGAAGCACATACAAATGAAAAACAGGTCAACAATGATCGTGAAATTGCATGGAAGCAAGTCTGTATTGAAGCTTGTTTTCGCTACGGGTTGTTTTTATCCCACAAGTCTGACTTTTCCCTCTCGATTATATCTCAGAATAATGGCGAAAAACAACTCAGAATTGTGATATACAGTGTTAAAAATAAAGGTTCTTAAATGACATCGATGCTTCCACGAAGAACCTTTAACATCCATGGAACATTTCCATTCCACAAAAGGTTCTTTAGGTTATTAAAATGCTCTTCACACTAAGATGTTTCTTTTTAAGAACTGTTCACTGAAAGGTTCTTTGAGGAACCCAAAATGGTTCTTCAATGGCATCGCTGTGAAAACTCCCTTAGGAACCTTTATTTTTAAGAGTGTATTGGGCTTAAACTCGCAATCGCAAGAAATAAAGTCAGAATTGTGCTATAACGAGTCGCAATTACCCTTTTCTTTTATTCAGGGGCGGAAACAAGCTTCCGTGATTATGATTTCAGCGTATTCGACGAAATCCCTTAAAATGAATCCGGGGAAACTCTGTCTAGGCGGGACGAGACTGCCGGCGCCGGAGCGAATGAGGAGAGAGATGTCCTGAGGGAGTCTGAGAGTAAAGTCTGCTGAGAGCTGAAGGAGTTCTGCTGGAGACCCGGAGGAGGGTGCAGGAATCCCGACAGGATCCCGACCGGAGCCGAGCTCATTCCGAACCCGGGCCGAGTCGCGGGCTCGATCCCAGGACCGAAAGAACCGTAATGACCTTGATTCAGAAATCCATGCGACGTTCCGTTGTAATGTGGATGGTGTAAAGATAATAAAGGCGATATTTGCCAGTACAGAGGATTATTCGCCGTCTCGTTTATTCCCAATCCCAATGGGGAAAACCGAAGTCCTCGCTTTATCGCCAGTTTTCCTCTGGAAGTCGCCGAGCGCCTGCGGAGTTTCCCCGTGGTTCCCCCGATAAACACATCATCGCTCGAGGGGTCCAGCATCCAGTAGTTGCCCTTCCCGGGGTCGTCGTAATGTCTCGGCACTTTGACGAAGCATTTATTGAGACTCAGGTTGTGCCGGATGGAGTTCTGCCAGCCCTGCTTGTGTTCCCGGTAAAATGGGAAGTTTTTCGTGATGAATTCGTAGATTCCGTTCAGCGTGAGTCTTTTCTCCGGGCTTTGCCTGATGGCCATCATGATCAGCGCGTTGTAGCTGAACGGGGGCTTGTCGAGCTTCGCGGGTTTGTTGGGCTCTTCAGCATCCTTGAGTTTCTCCGAGTCGGGCTCCATCTCCACGGGCTCCGGAGAGGGGTTCGGGTCGGGGACCGACTGCAGTGTGCTCTGCTCTGGAAGAGTCGGGTCGGGTTTATCACTCTTGGATGGAAGCAATAGACTCTTGATACTGAAAGAACTCAGTTTTTGCAGAGTCGTTGAATCTTTCTGATCCATGTCGCTTTATCAAACCGCAGCGTGAGTTTGTTTGGAAATAAAGGTCAGGACATCATCTGTGAGGAAAAGCACTCGGAGAGGAGAATAGCCAGAACTGGAGCAGAAATTCGCTAATTAAGGAGGTTCCCTGAGGTCGTGTCGTCTCTGAAGGGGAGGAGCCTCGACGGGATGTTTTAGAGCCAGTTGATCCTGATCTTACAGCGCTCAACACTAGACGGAAGTAAATACCGAACACAGTTTTATCATTCCATGCAAATAATTACAACCTACCCCGCTCTCTCTCTCTCTCTCTCTCTCTCTCTCTCTCTCTCTCTCTCTCTCTCTCTCTCTCTCTCTCTCTCACACACACACACACACACACACACACACACACACAACACACGCTCTCTCTCACACACACACACACACACACACACACAGAGAGAGAGAGAGAGAGAGAGAGAGAGAGAGAGAGAGACTCACACTTTAACAAAACAATTTTTACAACTTTTTTTTTTCAATAATAAAAGGTTGTGTGTCGATTCAATTAAAAATCCACATATCACATATTTTAAAATATTAGCCTACATAATTAATTGAAGTCTGTTTGTCATGTATAATCCATCTACCAATCATCATCTGGCACAACAAGTTTAATCATTTATAAATAAATCGTTTGAAAATTACATGGACAGACGAATGTAAACTTATGAAGCGACCTGAATCTGCGTCGTTGAACTAATGAATGTTAATTGACTTTAAAGCCCTGCACGAAACAGCACCACAAGTCGCATTAATGGTAATGGTATAGTACTCAAGTCACTTGTGGTTAGTCTACACCGTTTACCATTTGATGAAACTATCATAGTTTGTTAAATGAAGCCCAGGCCTACAGACCTTTTATGGGAAGTGTATGACAACAACACGCGAAATGGTGACTTTATTATTTTAACATTTTTTGATAATTTTGCAACAATAGTATAATAGTACAGTACCAGGCTACTGGTTACAGTTATAGTAACACTCACACGTTACTTTTTTTTTTTTTTTTTTAAAGAAGTCCCTTATGCGCATCAAGCCTCCATTTATTTGATTAAAAATACAGAAAAAAATTATTACAATTTAAAATAATGATAAATGATAAAATAATTTTCTATTTTATCATTTATTTATGTGATGCAAAGCATATATATATCCAGCTTTATATATATATATAAATATATATATATGCCTATATATATATACACAGTACTGTGCAAAAGTCTTAGGCATGTTAATACCCCCCCACCCCAAAAACATGGTTTAAAGTCAGTTATATCTTTTGCTGTAGTGTGTCAGTAGGAAATATCAGTTTACATTTCCAAACATTCTTTTTGCCATTAATTGTAATAATCCAGTGAGATTTGTGTATGCACAAGGAGTCTGATAACAGCCGGTATGATCTGATCTCTCCATCATCAGGTCCGTCTGTGATTACATGAAGAAACAGAAGAAACTGAGACAGACTAAATCCAGAAGAACTGCGGGAACGTCTCCGAGACGCTTGAAGAAACCTTAGTTGATCATGTCATCAGCCCTGGGCGACCGAGAGTGCCGCCCAACCTGAGCCGTTACTGTCGCTGGTGTCGTCCGGACGTTTAGACTGGAGTACAGGGATGTGACTAAAACATGTGTACTACATGAAATTTTGGTCACATCCCTGTACTCCAGTCTAAACGTCATTGGCCCCGTGTCATAGTGTGTCAGTCGGGTGACACCTGTTTACTTCATGAATGGCTGATGTCATACACTCACTGTACAAGTTTCCTGTGCAATATACTCTACTGTAGGGAAATATCTTTAGGCTGCATTGTCATTGTTTTGTTTTTTTTCTCTAAAGGACTGAGAGACGCAACCATGTTGGAGGAAGGGGCTGAATGTTCAGGAAGCTGGCATTGTAAACTTGGTTTTGGAAAATAATGAAATCAGATTACGAGAAATTCAAAGCCACATCATATTCAACAACATTCATGAGTCAGTCTGTCCACATTGGCTCGCATTCTCAAGCGAGAGCAAATCAGAATGAAACAACTTTATAAGGTGCCGTTTGAGAAACTCTCAAAGAAACAAAGAGGTCAGACGAGCATATGTGGATGTAAGTGCGATACTGACTGCAGCACACTACACGCAACATCGTTTCCCAGTGTCCTGGAGAACACCATATTGACTGATTTCTGATCTTTGTTTTCAGGGAGTAATGGAAATGCTGTCCCACATGAGTTCATCTTTATAGATGAGGCTGGGTTCAGCCTAGCAAAGACCAGAAGAAGGGGGAGAAACGTCATTGGCCACAGAGCCATTATAGATGTTTTTAACGTGGTGGGAACATCACAATCTCCAACATGCATGGTGTCCTCCACCATCATGCCAACCTTGCACCATACAACACAGCCCATATTCTCACATTTCTGGACAGACTCCACAACATTCTCATACCACCAGAGCGTATGACTGATGCAGACCATCAAAGAAACCGGTACGTTGTAGTATGGGACAACGTGAGCTTTCATTGTGCAGCCCCAGTCCAAAACAGTCCATTTCTCATGCAACGCCTCCCACCATACTCTCCATTCCTGAACCCCAGAGAAGAGTTCTCTTTGGCATGGCGGTGGAAGGTTATGGAAGAGGCACGTGATGAGATTGATGTGCGATTCAGGGATGGATAAGGCACTCAAGGCGCTTCTTCCCTCGATGTCAAGGGCAAGGGAAGGCATTGCCTGTGATGTGGACGAGGCGGAGTGGCCAGACCCGGCTGTGCAGCGAGATGCGGCCTAATTATTTATATATATATATATATATATATATATATATATATATATTCTGCAATTTTCTTTTTCAGTTTACTGTTTTTTGTGAGCATATTTGTGTTCCGTCCAGTGTAAATATATCTAATGCATATGTTGCCCTGACTTGTTTTTGGTGAAAAATAAAAACAAGTAATAAAAACTCAGTGAGTGTTTTAGCGCAATTTTCTCACCTCATGGGATCACAACACTAAGAGATAGTAAATATTTTCCTGGATTTTTTTTGTGCGTTCCCGAGATTAGACCTTCCATAACATAATGCCGAAAACCCGAAGTCTCTAGGTGGTCTGGTTGAGGAGTAGATAGAAGTGCAAGATTGGTGCGCACAGACGCACAGAACAGAAATCATGAGTTAACAATCGCAATTTTGTCGCTAAAAATTATGTTTCAACAGCATGTGTGTGTGTCTGCAAATATTTCTGTGCATGTGAACAATCTGAAGAATTTTCTACAATTTGAACTATTTTAGTATTATGGCAAAGCATACTAAAGATGCAAGTGCTCTTCATGATGCCCAACAGTGTGTAGTTGGTCAGACAAAAATCTACTAATATGAATGAAGTGTGTGCCCTTTCGTGCAAAAGTTTGATTTTGATAATGCTAAATGTAGTTCTGGTTGCAGTGCTTCATTTTGCAGGATATATGAGGTATTTTTCAGCTTGGGTGTGTGGTTTTGTGAATTTGTGTTAAGTACTTTGATTTGGAATCAGCCTAGTTTGCAAAATTGTGTGATAGCAATTGGAAAAAACACTGTTTGAAAATCTCATGAACACTTTTTTTCGAAACTCTAAACACATTCTCACTCACTAAAACACATCTCACACTGTGATGCACTTGTGTTTCAAAACTCTAAACACAGGCAGGCAAAAGTTAAACACATCTACAACACAGTGTCATCATTTACACACAACGACTCAAAATTGTTCACACTTATAGACCAAACCAACTGTACATAATACAAGTCCGTTCAGAGTCCCAAAATTGACTCAAAAATGTTGCACTGAATGTTGATACCAATAATGGATGGAACAATATAAGAGAGAGAGGAGGAAGAGTATGAGGAAGAGGTGGTGAACAGTGAGGAAGAGGATGAGGAAGAGGAAGAGCAGGTGTGTAAGAGGAGGAAGAGGATGAGGAAGAGGAGGATGAGGAAGAGCAGGTGTGTAAGAGGAGGAAGAGGATGAGGAAGAGGAGGATGAGGATGAGGAAGAGCAGGTGTGTAAGAGGAGGAAGAGAATGAGGAAGAGGTGGAAGAGTAAGAATAAGAGGAGGAAGAGTATGAGGATGAGGAAGAGCAGGTGTGTAAGAGGAGGAAGAGGATGAGGAAGAGGTGGAGGAGCAAGAATACGAGGAGGAAGGGTATGAGGATGAGGAAGAGCAGGTGTGTAAGAGGAGGAAGAGGATGAGGAAGAGCAGGTGTGTAAGAGGATGAGGAAGAGGTGGTGAACAGTGAGGAAGAGGATGAGGAAGAGCAGGTGTGTAAGAGGAGGATGAGGATGAGGAAGAGCAGGTGTGTAAGAGGAGGATGAGGATGAGGAAGAGCAGGTGTGTAAGAGGAGGAAGAGGATGAGGAGGAGGAGGATGAGGAAGAGCAGGTGTGTAAGAGGAGGAAGAGGTGGAAGAGTATGAATAAGAGGAGGAAGAGGAAGAGGAGGATGAGGAAGAGGTGGTGAACAGTGAGGAAGAGCATGAGGATGAGGAAGAGTGTGTGTATAGTGTTGTCGAGGCTGGATCTGCTTCAGGGTTTCCTCTTCTCCTGCACAGAGTCTGAGACGAGGAGAAACTCCTCTGGCCGGATCAACATGAACACATGATGAAGCAGAATCTCTCTCTCTCTCTCTCTGACTCTTCTGAGTGTCCTTTACTGTAACACTCTTCATCTAGAGTGTTTACTGTAACGCTCTTCATCTACAGTGTTTACTGTAACACTCTTCATCTAGAGTCTTGACTGTAACGCTCTTCATCTAGAGTGTTTACTGTAACGCTCTTCATTTACAGTGTTTACTGTAACGCTCTTCATTTACAGTGTTTACTGTAACGCTCTTCATCTACAGTCTTTACTGTAATGCTCTTCATCTAGAGTGTTTACTGTAACGCTCTTCATCTAGAGTCTTTACTGTAACGCTCTTCATCTAGAGTCTTTACTGTAACGCTCTTCATCTACAGTGTTTACTGTAACGCTCTTCATCTACAGTCTTTACTGTAACGCTCTTCATCTACAGTGTTTACTGTAACGCTCTTCATCTACAGTCTTTACTGTAACGCTCTTCATCTAGAGTCTTTACTGTAACACTCTTCATCTAGAGTCTTTACTGTAACACTCTTCATCTAGTGTTTACTGTAATGCTCTTCATCTAGAGTGTTTACTGTAACGCTCTTCATCTAGAGTGTTTACTGTAACGCTCTTCATCTACAGTCTTTACTGTAACGCTCTTCATCTAGTGTTTACTGTAACGCTCTTCATCTAGAGTCTTTACTGTAATGCTCTTCATCTAGAGTGTTTACTGTAACGCTCTTCATCTAGAGTGTTTACTGTAACGCTCTTCATCTAGAGTGTTTACTGTAACGCTCTTCATCTAGAGTCTTTACTGTAACACTCTTCATCTAGAGTCTTTACTGTAACGCTCTTCATCTAGAGTCTTTACTGTAACGCTCTTCATCTACAGTGTTTACTGTAACGCTCTTCATCTACAGTCTTTACTGTAACGCTCTTCATCTACAGTGTTTACTGTAACGCTCTTCATCTACAGTCTTTACTGTAACGCTCTTCATCTACAGTGTTTACTGTAACGCTCTTCATCTAGAGTCTTTACTGTAACGCTCTTCATCTACAGTGTTTACTGTAACGCTCTTCATCTAGAGTGTTTACTGTAACGCTCTTCATGTAGAGTCTTTACTGTAACAATCTTCATCTAGAGTCTTTACTGTAACGCTCTTCATCTAGAGTCTTTACTGTAATGCTCTTCATCTAGAGTCTTTACTGTAACACTCTTCATCTACAGTGTTTACTGTAACGATCTTCATCTACAGTGTTTACTGTAACGCTCTTCATCTACAGTGTTTACTGTAACGCTCTTCATCTAGTCTTTACTGTAACGCTCTTCATTTACAGTGTTTACTGTAACGATCTTCATCTAGAGTGTTTGCTGTAACGCTCTTCATCTACAGTGTTTACTGTAACGCTCTTCATCTAGAGTGTTTACTGTAACGCTCTTCATTTACAGTGTTTACTGTAACGCTCTTCATCTAGAGTCTTTACTGTAACACTCTTCATCTAGAGTCTTTACTGTAACGCTCTTCATCTAGAGTGTTTACTGTAACGCTCTTCATCTAGAGTCTTTACTGTAACGCTCTTCATCTAGAGTCTTTACTGTAACGCTCTTCATGTAGAGTGTTTACTGTAACGCTCTTCATCTAGAGTCTTTACTGTAACGCTCTTCATCTAGAGTCTTTACTGTAACGCTCTTCATGTAGAGTCTTTACTGTAACGCTCTTCATCTACAGTGTTTACTGTAACGCTCTTCATCTAGAGTGTTTACTGTAACGCTCTTCATCTACAGTGTTTACTGTAACGCTCTTCATCTAGTCTTTACTGTAACGCTCTTCATTTACAGTGTTTACTGTAACGATCTTCATCTAGAGTGTTTACTGTAACGATCTTCATCTGGAGTGTTTACTGTAACGCTCTTCATCTACAGTGTTTACTGTAACACTCTTCATCTAGAGTGTTTACTGTAACGCTCTTCATCTAGAGTGTTTACTGTAACGCACTTCATCTAGAGTGTTTACTGTAACGCTCTTCATCTAGAGTGTTTACTGTAACGCTCTTCATTTACAGTGTTTACTGCAACGCTCTTCATCTAGAGTCTTTACTGTAACGCTCTTCATCTAGAGTGTTTACTGTAACGCTCTTCATCTACAGTGTTTACTATAACCTGTATGGCCTCTGCAGGGGGTCGCTGTATCATCACAGTATGAGTGCTGAATATACAGACATTCAATAGGCCAACTATTCAATGTCCAGTATAACACTACACTGGCAGTGCATACAGTGTACACTTTATTCACATTACTACTGTACGTTGTCATTACTATAATTGTTTACATAATTGTAAAATTTGTTTACTTTGTTACAATATACTTTTTTCCT
This sequence comes from Squalius cephalus, assembly GCA_022829025.1. Lineage (NCBI taxonomy): Eukaryota > Metazoa > Chordata > Actinopteri > Cypriniformes > Leuciscidae > Squalius > Squalius cephalus. Next base: position 710,999 of record CM040811.1, on the reverse strand, counting down.
GTAACTGCAAGCTTTGGAGTCTGTGTTCTCCATTTTTTATGTCGTGTTTATAATATTGATTGACGTGTGTATGATCTGAGAGCGTTGTGTGATTTTGCCGGAAGAGTCGGAGGTTCTCTGAATGTGGTTTGAAAATTTGGTTTTGTGTTTAAGGTTTTGAGAAAGTGAGAGATGGTTTCAAGAAATGTGTTTTAGCAATTCAGAAAAACTGTATCTATAACCTGCAGTGCATTATATACTATATCTTCATTTTGAGTTGCTCACTTGAACTGTGGAACTTCTGCATCTGTGCGAACACGTCTCCAGCGGCGCTGAGGTTCGGGACACGCCCTGACCCTGACCCTGACCCTTGACCCTGACCCTAATCCTGACCCTGACCCTGACCCTGACCTTGACCCTGACCCTGACCCTGACCCTGGCCCTGGCCCTGGCCCGACAGCTGTATAAAACTGTGTGTCAGGTTTCGATTCCTTTAGTATCCGGAAGCCTTGTAAAAGGATTTACAGTCAAAGACCCAGAACCAGATTTGATGAATGAAGACACGGAATCAGAATTATATAAATTAAAGAAAAGTTTTACTGAAGATAGTGTGCAGTTTCATCAGCAGAAGTTCAGCTTCAAGACTCACATAGGAGTTCATAGAGCGTTACCCCCCCCCCCCCCCCACACACACACACACACACACACCGACACACAGCTTTTCCAAGGTTGGATTTGGCCAGGCTCTAACTATAAACAGTCGTCTCAAAACATCAAGATAATGCGTTCTTTCTCTCAGGGAGAGCAACACTTTAGTCTGACTGGAAAGTAAGCCTTTAACTGAGAAATGGTCCCTTAAACTATAGACTTCAGTGACCCCTGTATGACCCCTGTATGTTTGAACATGTTGAAGGCCTTTCTCAAACACAAAACAAGTCCCTATTTCATCTCTGGAAGCCGGGCTGAGTGAGCCAGCACTGTTACTGCACTCAGATCTTTAACACAGACATTAGAGAACACATGAGAGGAACATGTCAGTGATCAATCTGGGAACTGATATAACAAAGTAAAATCTCCAGAGAAGTCATTCAACTCATGTGATATTTAGATGGAAAAATATTGATTAATACATTGATTATAATCACTCATTACAAACATTGAAGCAGCAGTGGACTCCAGACTCACCCCTTCAGCGCTGTACTAACCTTTCTTCATCCAGGATTAGAAATAAGTGTGTTTTTGTTCATTCTGTGTTCGTTCTCATCTGAATTTCTCTTCATTTTGAGTTCATCCGACCTGTACATCTGAACCTATCTGTGCTTCAGCCCTCCAGGGTCGTGGCCCCGCATCGCTGCCCGCAGCTATATATGTTTACTGGTACTGCAGTTCTGGAAAAGGCATTTCTAGAGGAACTGGGAAATGGGCATGAAAATCTTCTGCTCATCAAGATTTATTCATATTTTTATGGAAACTGTGATACATTTGTTTTCAGGGTTATTTGATTAAGTTATTTTGTAACATTATAACTGTCTTTACTTTTAAACACTTCAATGTGTTCTTGCTAAATAAATGTATTAATTTATTTTACAAAATAATAAAAATTTTCAATGGGAGCAGATCCACACAAATATGAAGCAGCACAACTGTTTTCAACATTGATGATCCCTATAAAATATTCCAACACCACACATTTAAGACCACTCATCATAATTTATGAATTTTCCTGAACTTGGACCGTTATCTACTGTGAACTGACATCCTGATTATGTAATTCTTTAATAAGATTCCTCCTTTCTCTTACCTCTCATATATGGGACACACAATTTACACACGCTCTTACATTTCTTCTACTTGACATCACACAAACCTGTATTATGATTCCTCATGATGTTATATTATAGTGATTCATTGAATCGGAACAGATGATTACTTTATCCAGAGTCTTATAACTCACTGTGAGCACTGAGGAAGAACAGAAGTGTTGGCATGTTTACAGTGCATCTTGAAAATAAGTTTACATGCATATTTATCTGCATCTTATCATTGTTCTAGTGATTATGATCAAGTACCAAACAAAACAAGGTGTCATTTGGTTATTGAAGTATTTTATGGAGAAATCACTCAATACAATCAAATCAAAACTGCTAAACTTGATCAGTTTCACTCTGAAGCATGATGTCCACACACCTCTTCCTCTTGCCGCTACAGGAGAGTTCAGATGTATAACATGAGCACAGTGACCTCTACTGGACACTCTGGGACATGAGCTAGGCCTATGATGAATACAACAATTTTATAAATATTTCTTTCTTTTTTTCTTTTACAATTGTTTGATTTCTTACTGACATATTAATTTAATTATCTTTATTCTGTGCCATATAATATCTCACTGCAAATCCCACGTAACATATTCAAGGCTGTCTTAATTTAAAAAATAAAATAGTTGCACAGAGAATGTACAGTTCCCGCTCCCTCTAGTGGACGAGTAAGCCTACAGTAAGTAAATAAATGTTATTAGCCTACGTCATTAAATGTTCCAAGTTTAAACTGGAGGTGTAGCCTAGTTCTGTATGCCTCCCTGCAGGAATTATCTGACAACTTCTGAAATTACATCTAGTCCCTCTGTATCATTTTAGTGAGCGTGTTTTATATTTTACGCATGCGCAGTGATGACTTAAGCCTTTCAGATGTTTTGATGTGGAAGAGCAACTTGAAACGCTTGAAAACGTCGGTGTGGGCGGAGAGCGTTTCGAAACGAAATCTCTTTAAGTATCCGGATTACCATATTTGATTGCAGTCACGGTCGCTAAAATGTGGAAATCTAACAGTCAAACAACTGTTCTGACTCTGTGAAGAGAAAAGCCTCGTCTGTACGTCGGCGACTTTTTATACAAGCTGTAATTACGAGTTGTAATTAAAGTTGGAATCTCGTAATTAGGCTACGGTAATTCCAACATTGCGTGAATGCATAGCAGATGGGTTACAGCCAATCAGCATGCAAGATGCAAATCAATGTACATTAAGTATAATATAGATGTCAGGTGTGTGTGTGTGTGTGTGTGTGTGTGTGTGAGAGAGAGAGAGAGAGAGAGAGAGAGAGAGAGAGAGAGAGAGAGAGAGAAAGAGAGAGAGATGTCAGGTGTGTGTGTGTGTGTGTGTGTGTGTGTGAGCGAGAGAGAGAGAGAACACAGATCAAACGGCGCCCCCTTCTGGAAGTTATAATGAAACGCATAAAATCCTAAAATGCTGAGGATTCATTTTAGGAATCTCTCTCTCTCTCTCTCTCTCTCTCTCTCTCTCTCTCACACACACACACACACACACACACACACACACACACACACACACACCTGACATCTCTCTCTCTCTCTCTCTCTCTCTCTCTCTCTCTCTCTCTCTCCAAATATTCATCTTGATATGAAATCAGTTCCATGGTTTGTTTTTATGCTGATACTAACCATTATTTTAAGTGCTGTATCTTAAGGGTCATTAGAGGAAGAATATTTAGCTTATAATGTAATAGTTGGTGTTTATGTACATGCTTTTCCCTCAAATGCTCAGATTTTAGTCTGGCATTTGTTTAGTCAGCTCTTATCTGTGCGCTTGTGTGTGTGTGTGTGTGTGTGTGTGTGTGTGTGTGTGTGTGTGTGTGTGTGTGTGTGTGTGATCCTGTAATGTGGATATGAATGAGTGTTGTTCAGGCTCTCTGCTTGGGGGCGTGGCCAGAGTGCAGCTGCTCTCCCATTGGCTGGACGGGTGAAGAGGTTGTTTCTTGCACAGGAGGGATGGAGTGATCAGTTTCACACGGAGGAGCTCACAACACTGGAGCTGCTGGAAACTGTGCTCTAGCAGATCAATAAAGGTCTGCAGGCACTGATCTGCGTCAGAGACCCGAGTCGCTTCATACGCTGACACACACACTCCATCATGAAGGTGAGTCTACACACATTAATCAGGGCATGTGCAGATGACATCTCTTCAGCATCACAAACAACTGATGAAGATTATCATCTTGAAAGTATTGCTTTCACAAGATCTGTGTTTTAGTTCAAGTTCAGCTTCAGCGCTACTCTCTGCCCCTTCAGCTCCTGTAATCTCCTGTGGGGTTTGATTAACTGTGTCTCCTGTGTTTGATTAATTGTGCGTTACAGTGTGAGCGATGGACAGTCTGAGGCGTGTGTTCAGGCTCAGTGCGTGTGTAAGTTACTGTAGTTTCTTAAAGGTGCAGATTGAAGGATTTTACACAGACTGTGCCGATACACCAAACCTGGTGGGAATACAGGAGAGCTTGTTGTTCACATTGAAGCGTTTTCTGGACACACACCGTAGTTGTGAAACACGGCATCCTAACTCTGATGATGATGTATCGTGACACTTTTGATTCTCTCAGTGTGTTTTCTGCATGCTCACTCGGTTTTATTAGGATCATTTAAAATAACATTAGAATGAATGTCTCTCTCGCTCTCTCTGTGTGTGTGTGTGTGTGTGTGTGTGTGTGTGTGTGTGAGTGTGTGTGAGAGAGAGAGAGAGATACTGAGAGATCTTCTCTCTCCGGGCAGAACATATGCTTGATTTACTGACTAGATGATAAATCAAGTTCCAACAAGAAATCTAAAAAACTCTGTAACAAAAGCAAGCAATCTGTCAGTGATTCACTTTTTAATAAGTTACTTTGGGAACCCCACATTATATTGTGATTTGTTCACAAAACAGTTCTCAGTGAAGTGCTCCAAACACACATATAACCCTTAAACAAACACATATAACCCTTAAACACACACATATAACCCTTAAACAAACACATATAACCCTTAAACACACACATATAACCCTTAAACACACACATATAACCCTTAAACACACACATATAACCCTTAAACACACACATATAACCCTTAAACACACACATATAACCCTTAAACACACAAACACACATATAACCCTTAAACACACACATATAACCCTTAAACACACAAACACACATATAACCCTTAAACACACACATAACCCTTAAGCCCGTCCGCTGGCTCCTGACGCTGGCTCCTGAAGGCTGTGCAGAGACGCATTACAGTGAATCCTGTTGTCAGGAGTTGCTCAAGCGTGAAGGATGTCATAAATACAATAGGATATCTAATTAAACAAAATACATCAATACAATAAATCAAGGAAAGGCCCTAATGAACTAATGTGTTTTGAGTTCTCAAAAGTGCGCTGTGATGTGACGGCTCGTAGGTCTTCAGGAAGAAAGCTCGGGACAGACTCGACTAAAGCTGATTTACCAGTGTTTACCCCGATTTTGTACAACCAGCAAATTACTATTGGATATTGGACTGTATATATTCACCATGCTTTAAAGATATATCGGGGCAGTACCATGAAGACAATTAAAAACTAATAAGAGGATGAATTCAACTCTGAATGATATAGACGTAACAAATCCATGAACAGGTTTCTCACTGTCAGAAATGAGAGAGAATATCAGTTACTGTGGAGAACAGATAGAGATAGAGAGTCCAGATTTGGAGAATAGATGTTCTCTGCGCATCATTGCCGAGAACATGTGGAGAGTTCGGAGACGTCCACAGTTATGAGCTCTCTGTGCGGTCCAGGAGGCGGAAACTGAGCTGAGGGCATCAGGTGCAGGTGGAGGATCATTAAGGAGAGGTCATACTGGTGAAGGGGAATATTGTGCTGATTAATTACACCAGCGAAAGGAAACGCGCATAAGTTTAATAAAAGACCCAGAGCTGAGCCTTGAGGAACACCACAGGAATGACATCACTCCCGGAGGAACATATATGAGGGTCTGAGCCGGTCTAAGACAGGACCTGATGGAGATGTGGACATGCTTACTCCAGCTCTGAGACTCAGCCTCCAGTCAAGTCAGGCGTATTTATATCGTGCTTTATACAATACAGATGGCATCAAAGCAGCTTAAGTAGGGTGTCACGGTGTGGTGCAGAAGAAGAAGAAGCAAATGTTCCAATGGAAACTTTTACTCATAATATAAATCACACCAGTACGTCAAAGACAGGCAGAAGGTTCACACACACTTAATACGACAGATCAGACGATGAACAAGGTAACACACAGGGCTTAAAGACAAAGGGAAACAGATCAGGGAAACGAGACACAGCTGACAAGACTAACGAGGAAACAGGTGTGACAGATGAACTAATGAAGGTTACCGTGGAAACAAAGGAGTGGCGGGAAAACAGAACAAAGGAAGACATGTGACTAATGAAACCAAGACTCAGACAGAAACACAACTGTGACATACAGCGGGCCAAAGGCACACCTGAAGAAGAACTGCTCTTCATCACTCCCATAGTGTATGATTGCAGAACAAATATATAGAACATTTATGGAGCAACAGATTTTGTGTGAAATTAAATCATAAAAGTGGTTTATTTTGTTTAAAAAAATCGTATAAATGTATGAGGTGGCGTGGCGAGAAGACCCAGGAGCTGATTGTGGACGACCGGCGGACTAGGAAAGGCTACACACACACTCCCATTTATGTTGATGGGACTGAAGTGGAGCGTGTGATTTCTGGGTGTCCATTTCTCCTGGACCATTAACACCCCCACTGATCAAGAAGGCCTTTACTCCCTTACACTGCTGAACTGCAACGGGCGGTGCTAATGCCCAAAACATCACTGGTGCTCAACTGCCCTCAGTCAAGCACATTTACACAAGCGATGCCCACGAGGGGAAGACGCATTATTAAAGACACTCGTCATCCCAGCTGTGGACTGTTCACTCTTCTTCCATCCGGGAGACGTTATAGGAGCTTTACAGGACTCAGGAGCAGTGTCTTTCCCTCTACGGTCAACTTACTGAACGCTAAAGTAAAATGATGAACACTACATCCAACCTGGACCTTCCTAAAACTCCAACTCCAGCCTAGACCTTCTTAAAAAAAAAAAAGGTCTGCATTGTCCATGAACATGCCTCCATTCTGCACACTTACAAATGTCTCTTATTATTCCTCTTTTGCACTTTCCTTTCTTCCTCATGATGCCATCGCACTGATGTGAGCGTTTACATATACCTCACTCTCAATAACACACTTTCTGTGTTATACTTCACATTTGCACCTTGTACTGCATTTTGTAATATATTGGTATATATATTTGGTAGTTTTTTAGACAACTGCACAGAGCTGGGGCCCGTTCTTCGTACGTCGCTAACTCAGTTAGCTGGATTTGATTGTTGGTGATTTGGCATGATCTTGGATTGTTTGGTTCTTCGAAGCTCATCCTGGACTTGCTGTCATAGCAACATGTGTGCAAACTTAAACCGGCTCGCGAGCAGCTTATTTCATGTTAACAGGATTAGATCCCGGCTTCATAAGCAGAGCTGATACGGGAAGTCCAGCGCAGTGATAGTGCACTTTCTGAGATATAGATTTTTTCTCGTGATTCGTGAGATTGGCATTTACATTATTAATTTGTTGGAGACGCACATTTATTTTCGACTTGTCGGAGTTTAACTACAGCACAGACTGTTTGCATTGCCCTAAGAGTATTTGCGAGTGGCTCTTTCCTTTACACTATTGGAGATGCGGAGAACTTGATGGAAAGTGCTGTCTGTCGTGTCATTCGGAGTTTACCTGGCGCTTTTAGGTTTAAAAAACAGTTTTAGGCTTTTTTGTGGCATGTCCAAGCCACTTAAGACCCGATGCTGTAAAGCAGTTTTTTTTTAAAGCAGGTTTTTTTTTTTTTTTTAGGCTATCATAATTTTTTATGAAGATCATGCAATCATGACCATGCCGATTACAGATATGTCACTCAGGCTTCACTAACGTGATTGGTACCATAGACTATACACTCTAAAAAATAAAACATTGGGTCAACCAAAAAAAATATGTTAACGTTTTCCACTAGAATTTTTATGTTAAGACTGCTGGCAGAATTACATTAATTCAAAGCGATGTTTTGAGTACGGTTAATTACTTTTTTTTGGCCACAATAAAACGCATTTCTAAGTAACACGAACTTAATAATTTTCAACATGAATGCAAGTAATTAAGTTGATCCAACATAATGTTTTAACTTAGGTGAAGCCGTTTTTTTGGCCACAATAAAACACATTTCTAAGTAACATGAACTTAATAATTAAGTTGATCTCTGCAAGAGTTAAGTTGAGCCCTTTTGTTTTTATTTGAAGTTGATTACTCTTTTAAACATACATGTAACATTCATCTTTTAATATATTTCACTTTCAAAAGATTTAAATGAACTGTATTACCATGTCCTTTATAATACAACGTAAAGCATACATTTTCTTAGAAATCAATATAGCCGACTTATCACTTCAAATCAAACATTCAATTGAAATGTATGGTCACTACACTGTCATTGGACAGGAACACAGCAAACATTTCATCACTGGATAGGTTTCGTTCGTTTATTTAAAGTGTGGTTTATGTCAGCTGAATGTGCGGAACGCTTTTCAGAGAAGATAAGGCAACGTTATTTTAGTACAATTAACACCCAGCGGTAGCTAAGGGGAAAAAATCTCTGAATGCTTCACGTGAAACTTCGGTCTTCCGACCTATTACCATCGTGTCAATTCTCTATTGATTTTGATGGTAATATCAGTTATGATTAACGTTAATATGCGCGAGGAAGGGAGGGAGAACAAGACAGTTTGAAGACTGTGAGAGTGCGCGCGCGTGGCCGGAGGAGGGTCTCTCTCGCTCTCTCTCTCTCTGCTCGTTCTCTCAGTAAAATGCGCGGGCGCCTGTCACAATTGTAAACAATAAAAACGAAATTTGGAAAACTAAAACGGAATTCATAGGGCCCTACATAACTCCGACTTGTTTTGAGCAAAGTATCTGAACAAATAGCGTAGCTACTAGCCAACTTTACCTCGGCACACAGACTAACGTATAGCCTACTATCAACACTGCTCAAATTTCAGAGTAAGGACTTCCAGATTTCGGTATTCGGTTACAGGCTATCACCAACAGAATCCTGAGCGAATGCGAATATGTGTAAGCATAAAATTACTTACCATTCACCACATTACGCTTCAGCGAGTTTCAGCTGTGGCCACACTCATCTGGCCTTAAACATGCACACGGTAACTGTGGACCGTTTACACGTCATCAAATTGTTTTTTACATTAACAGAACTTAAAATTAAATTAATTTTTGATCAACTGAAAATGTTAAACTCTGACAAGTCATGATAGTATGTTTAATCAATAGGCATAATTTGTGTGTCATCCCAGCTCAATAAAATAACAATTACAAGTAAAAAGTCTAACAGTATCTCAGAACTTGATTTTTTATTTCACAACAATATATATATTTAAGTAATGACTAAAGGTCCTCTGAATTAGTTTTTAGAGTGTAGGCTAGACCATAGACTGCCATCAAGGCCTCAATGAAGGGGATTATGTGAACAGAAAGGGGATTCACAATGTAAATGTGCAGCCCAGTTACTATTGTGATTCTTAATATTCCAGATTAGTAATATTATATCAAATAAAAAAAGGTATTTGACTAAAATCTTCCATATCACAAATGTGAAAGCAAAATGGCCAAGATCTGTGCATGACTTAAGCATTTTCAGAGATTCACATTTATGCACATTATTTGAAAGTGGTAAGGAAAGTTCCACAATTAAATATCAAGCTCACTGTATTACATACACTTATGCTGATCCTAACAGAACTGCATTTGTTCATAGGTGATTATGACATGTTCCTGCAGACAGGTGTTTTATGACCACATTCCCTGACCCAAACCAGTTACAGTGCAGCTCTAGCCAGGACAAGGGCACACAATGAAATGAACTTTGGCTAACTAAAGGGAAGATGTCAGTGTCTGAGAAGTCTGAGGGTTGCACACCTGACAGGGCCTGTGACATTGTTGCATGTGCCATATTACACAACATTGCCAAAAAAACACTTTTCATTAAATGTTTAATAAAAGACAAATATGCTTAGTTCCTTGAGTTTTATTTCAATTGTTCTTTGTAAAGAAAAGCCAGTGGTCAAGTGCCTGCAACAAGAGATATTAGACACATGCCTCATGCAACAAATAAAAAGGAGAAGTTGGCTATCCACTGCCCACCTGTAGGCCTGTGTCTCCTCTGTCTGTGCAGACTCTTCTGTAGGCCTTTCTGGAGATGTGGAATCCTGCAACTTATATTGCAGCCATAAAGCATACAAGTATAAATTAAGTAAAGTTATTTATGCACTTGCAGGTAGGCTAGTTCCTCCATATGACAGTTATCTGAGAGGGTTTATTCACTGTCCAGTGCAATGGAAACAAATGGACATTACAAAGTCTTATACTTTCTTTCCTTTGGAAAGTTAGAAAATGTCCACTTACTGCACATATTTCAGCCACCACTTTCTTGGGAACAGATACAAGTGTGTATTATGTAAAAGTGCACAAAAGAGGAAAACACAATGTCATTACAATGAACTACACTCGGGAAAAATGTGATCAATAACTCATGGCAAAATATTTTTACATTAACATAAGTTTATCAGTTTTCACTTTCACAAGTCAAAGCAATTCATCATTACTCAAGATTTAACAGCTGAAATGACTATACGGCCTTAATTTAATGCAGCAAACATTATTTTACAGTGTAGGCTACTAAGATCTTTTCTATTTTTTTCTCAGCCTTTTTCTTGGTTGCTTTTATAAACAGACAAACATTTATTTAACAGTGCCTTTTATAAAAGAGACTATAACTAAAAATTACCATTATGTAGAATATTTTTGTACTTCACTTTTATTAGTTCCCATGTTCTAGTGTGGTGACTCTGACATTACAATGCACAAAGTAATTATGCAATTATTAAAATACAAAAATATAGGCTAATAAGTGATAAAAACATCTAACATGGCCACTTCTTACGGATTTAAATTGTCTGCTACTTTTTGCCAGCCCTCTCTCCTGGCTTTTGCAGACTTTGAGGTGTTCCCTGGTGTTTTGATTAAACATTAAAATTCCGAATAAACTTCGACTATTAGTTCTTGCTCTGCTGAGGAGAAAAACTGAGCGCGCTCTTCTGAACAGCCAATAGCAGCGTTGCTGATCAGTGTTTCTACTATCGATACATATCCCCTTTTAACCAGCGCATGAACACGCAATTATCTCAGATAACTCAATCCAGCGATACTAATCATATCCGGCAAGTGTGTTCGAAGAACCGAGTTAGCCAGATCATGATTCGCACGATGATATCATCTTGGATGTCTCATTTGATCTCGGATGTTTTAAGCAACGTATGAAGAACGAGCCCCTGGTCTCTGGCCCTGCGTCCTTTATTTTTGCTCTCCTATAATATGTTATTTTATATATATGTTTAGATTTATTTATTTATACTGTATATATTTACTGTTTGCACTTCTGGTCAGACGCTGACTGTGTTTCATTGGCTCTGTACTTGTACTCTGCACAATGACAATACAGTTGAATCTGAATCTGAATCTGAATTATCTCTAAGGTGGACTCCCAAATTAATATTATATTTCCACATCTGAATCTAACCATGCCATGTCAACAAATGGAAAAGTCAGACAGTTGTTTATTATGTTAATGTTAATTACAGTAACTTTTACCCCAAATACCATACTTTTACATATGCTTCCGTTATTGAAAAACTGTTGCTTTAATTAGCTTGGACAAAACTAAAAATCATTAAGAAGACCTTTGTCTCAAAATATAATCAATAATTTTAGCGATTCTCATTTGCTACTCAAATCTACAACATTTTTTTTTTTCAAAACATCACATGAAATATCAGATCAAATTAGCACAGAATCAACTTTGCGCTGCTGTCTTAAAAAGTGGAGTTTTGGAAAGTGTTGCGAGTGTTTGTGCCATCTAGTGGTTGTATCTTATTAAATGGGAAAAACACCATCAGTGTTGAAAAGTTATTCAATTTTAGGAATCAGAAGTTTGATTATAATTTTTACTTAATTTCTACCTCTAAAGCCCCTTATCAGTGTTATCATGTTTTCACTGTCTGACCCGACGGACCGCGTGAAGAAATGAACGACCCACCCATTACGCAATCATCATGGACCAGTTAGTAGGTGTTCATACAGAGAGTTTCAACCTAAACAAACTAAATTTGTTTTGGCCAGATTTTATTCAAAATAATGTCACGCCAGTTCCTTCTTCAATTTCGCTTGAAGTATATCGGGGCCTTAACCTAACACTAACCCTTCCTGGCCGATAAACACCTTTGCTGGTGGGTATGCAGGAGGGCATTATGCAAATGTGTCACATAATGATGATGTAATGGAAGTAATGGAAGGACTAAGATGTTTCAGGAGCAGAGTTTTCTTTAACTCACTTTGGTGTGAACTTTGCTTTATAACTATGCTTATCATTTACATGCTATATCATACACTAAAGGAGAGGTAAAATAAAATAAAAAGCATTATAGGTGTAATAATCGCTCCCCGGGCTTCAAACAGACCCACTGGGGTTATCTAGCTATTCGTAATAACAACATATTTTAAGAATAAAAGATGAGAAAGTATCATGAATTACATCTTTTATTTATTTGACAAGCAACATGTGCAGATTCCATTCCCTCTCTTAGAGGTGTTTAGGAGCAACTTAGAGCTTGACAAATATAGCATTCCTGTGAAATACATATAAATAAAAAACAGAACAGTCTTTATCAATGGAAAATAACCAAATGTCAAACAACACTGCATAGTCTTCACTTTATAAATGAAATATAGATGAATCCTGCTAAATCTACTGAAGAGCAGTGAGTGAGTTTCTCTTTGTCTTTTGTTTTAACGCTGAACACAGACGGCCGCAGGTTTATTAGGCTTCTGTCTCTTTAATCCCTAATGCACGGATCCGTCACACTGATACACATACAGCTTATTTCCCAACTGTTTATGTTCACTTTAAACATAACGGACTGTGTTTAAGTGAATACTCTCCACGCTGGCCTGTTTGCGTTATTCAGTTTCCCAGCTATGCTAAACACCAAACACAACAGCTTAGCAAAACACGCAAAGACAGAAACCAACAAAAAACGTTCAAATACTGGGCTAGAAAAACATGTGAATGTAATATAGCTCTGGAAACTGATGATTGCTTGACAAGATTTCTGTGCAAAACAGCGAATTAAAGAAGGACCCATGCGCCGCAACAGCCACAAATGTCAGTTCTGCAGGATTTGTTGAGGATGTGATGCCTTTTAATTTTTATTAATTTTAACATGATATATTTGTTGATTTATTTCTTCATGATAGATTATTAATGTATTTGAAATTAACTCACTGTTTTTGTCATGTTTGTAGTAAAATACTCCCTGTGTCTGTAAATAGGCTAGCCGATGCATGTTCTCCTCAACATTAATGAAAGCTTTGACGTGTTTAATGTGATAATACCATTACTGGTACAACAGGAGCGCTCCTGACCGTCCTCTCCTGACAGCCGTGACGTTCTGCACATGTGGGATTTTGGGATGTGTTCACCAGAGTTTGTGGCCTTTCATCAAAGTTCAACTGGATCCTGTGTCTGGCTAATGCAGGTTTAATTGACTTATTGATCATGAGCTTCCAGCCTACAGTCAATAATCCACTTCGAGACAGGCGGTCTCCTTCACCAAGCGTACAGTCTGGTTGTGTTAGGTGGGAGGTCAGATTGTTTTATACAGGACCTGTTAAACTGAGATTTCCTCTAGTAACCGCCTCCGCTCTGCAGGCCTCAGGAAAGCCTGAATGACTGGATTAATTCAATTCCTCTGATAGGACACAAGAAAACACAACCATAATGCATTTCTTCTCAGGATTTGTGATGGTTTATGTATGTTTGCAGCAGATATGTCAGAAATAAAAGTAGCACTTTGCCATAAGGTCTCATTAGTTAACATTAGTACTGCATTAACTAACAATGAGCAATATACACTCACCTAAAGGATTATTAGGAACACCTGTTCAATTTCTCATTAATGCAATTATCTAATCAACCAATCACATGGCAGTTGCTTCAATGCATTTAGGGGTGTGGTCCTGGTCAAGACAATCTCCTGAACTCCAAACTGAATGTCAGAATGGGAAAGAAAGGTGATTTAAGCAATTTTGAGCGTGGCATGGTTGTTGGTGCCAGACGGGCCGGTCTGAGTATTTCACAATCTGCTCAGTTACTGGGATTTTCACGCACAACCATTTCTAGGGTTTACAAAGAATGGTGTGAAAAGGGAAAAACATCCAGTATGCGGCAGTCCTGTGGGCAAAAATGCCTTGTTGATGCTAGAGGTCAGAGGAGAATGGGCCGACTGATTCAAGCTGATAGAAGAGCAACTTTGACTGAAATAACCACTCGTTACAACCGAGGTATGCAGCAAAGCATTTGTGAAGCCACAACACGCACAACCTTGAGGCGGATGGGCTACAACAGCAGAAGACCCCACCGGGTACCACTCATCTCCACTACAAATAGGAAAAAGAGGCTACAATTTGCACGAGCTCACCAAAATTGGACAGTTGAAGACTGGAAAAATGTTGCCTGGTCTGATGAGTCTCGATTTCTGGGCACACTTTAGGCCCCTTAGTGCCAATTGGGCATCGTTTAAATGCCACGGCCTACCTGAGCATTGTTTCTGACCATGTCCATCCCTTTATGACCACCATGTACCCATCCTCTGATGGCTACTTCCAGCAGGATAATGCACCATGTCACAAAGCTCGAATCACTTCAAATTGGTTTCTTGAACATGACAATGAGTTCACTGTACTAAAATGGCCCCCACAGTCACCAGATCTCAACCCAATAGAGCATCTTTGGGATGTGGTGGAACGGGAGCTTCGTGCCCTGGATGTGCATCCCACAAATCTCCATCAACTGCAAGATGCTATCCTATCAATATGGGCCAACATTTCTAAAGAATGCTTTCAGCACCTTGTTGAATCAATGCCACGTAGAATTAAGGCAGTTCTGGAGGCGAAAGGGGGTCAAACACAGTATTAGTATGGTCCATACCTGTCAAGTTTTGGATTTGAAAATAAGGGAAATTTTCCAGCGCCCACCGCGAGCAGCCCCCCCCCCCCCCCCATGCTGTGAACATTCATGCATTTTTTCCTGTTCATTTATCATTGCTTGTCTTTACATTTACATTTTATTTTCATTCCACACATTCTTTTCATTTCATATTGCTTTTCTTTTACAGTTTTTCTTTTCATTTCACATAACTTTTCTTTACTCTTTTAGTGAGTTATTGTACAAATTTGTTGCAGACTTTGCATTCGCGGTATTTACATGAGGGTTTTGGTTTTTTGGCAGGAGTGCCCAATTTTTTTTTTTTTTTACTTTACTTTATTATGAACAATGCACAGGACAATAGGTACAGAGAACACTACAAATACTGTGCGTGCCTTCCGTCTCTGTAGTAGCGTCCATCATCCGTCTCTGTTTTTTTTTTCTGTTTTTTCCCGCGTTGTCACCATAGACTGTAAGGGTTGTCACTCATCATCTGACCTCACACACTAACCTCGCGACAACTGCCACCTACAGTACTTGTAGTAGGCTACTGCAGGTGGCAGTTATCGCGAGGCTACTGACAGACTCAGATTAGGAATGTTTTTTTGTTTTTTTTTTACTCCGCCCAGGCCCGGGGTAGCCTATTATTATTTTTTAATAACGCAGGTTAAAAACCGGGAGATTTACGGGAAAATACTAATACGGGAGGACGGCGGGAAAGAAGGGTAAAATACGGGACTTTCCCGGCCAAAACGGGATACTTGACAGGTATGGTATGGTGTTCATAATAATCCTTTAGGTGAGTGTATTTAGAGCCAGATTTACCAACAGCTCGCTCCAGCACAAACCTTCTAACCTTCACAAACCCTGCGTCATTAAACTACTGTCAAGATTCACTAAAGACACGTAGTGATAAATGAGTGCTGAAAAGGTGAGGACAGGGTTATTTCTGCAGCTGATGTTATTGCATTTGTAGGAGTTTCCCTTTCAGATGCAAAATGTATGGGAGGAGAGTATTTAAATGAATCATACAAGGTTTGCGCTGGTCAATTTACTGGTATTTGCACCATTATTTACCACCTAAAAAAAGCATGTTTAAAACCAGACGGTAATTTGCTCTGCTCTTGGTAGATTGTGTTGGTCATTATGGAAATGATCCGGCTGCGTTGGTGTTCTTTAATTTGCACAGCAAATTTCTAACTTAGAGTATTAGTAGACTGTTAGGTTAGGGTTAGGGTTTGGGTTAGTAGAATAAGTTGTCATGTACTTGTAAAGTTACTTATAGTCCGTGGAATGTCTAAAGGGAACCATCAAAATAAAGTCTAACCAAAACTGACATTCGCTCCTCTAGATCCTATTCCTCCTTGATTTCTGAAAGACTTGATTGTCATTATAGGTCATTATAGGATTGTCAAGCAGTGGTTCATCCTTAAAAAAAACGCTCTTGTCAAATATATTAGAGAATGATACCCTGGTCGAATTTCAGTCAGTATTTAGAGCCGGTCCCAGCACAGAGACACTCTTTTAAAAGTTGTAAATTATTTAGTAGCTGTTTGACTCTGGGCTGTCTGTAATTTTAATCACATTAGATCTCAGCACTTTTAATTAGATCTTCTACACCAATGATCACTCAATTCCCTACACATTTCATTTATTGTATAGCGCTTATTGCTAACAATGTACTAATTTAAGTACAAACAATGAGCTCATTGAAGTAATGATTACCAGTTGTGAACATAATGATTACAATATATGTAAAATGTAGCATTGGTGCATGTTGATTGACAGTTAGCTTCATCTGAAGTCCTCGCAGGAGTTACTGAGCTCTGTCTCGTCACAGGTGTTGAGGCAGTGGAAGTCTTCGTAAACTGGAGCTGATGTACATGGGCATCCCGAATTAAACAGAAAAACAAATGGAAAATAATTAGCATAGCGTTCATCACATTAAGCCAGAGGTTCTCAACTCAACATACAAAATGTGCAGAGCAACGGGTCCCGAGGACTGAAGTTGAGAACCACTGCATTAAGCAAAGATAATCATGTGCATTTGATCTGAAATAACTGGAGTACAAGTTTATGAGGTGCATTACAGTGCTCTTGTCACAGTGTTTGGTTTATGTTCTCTGGTGTCCACTATAGGTCCTCTTCCCCCACGGTGTCATTCACATTAGGAACTGCATTCCCCACAATCCTTGTCTGCACTCATTACTGTATCATTGCACTCAGCTGTTCCCCATTATCATTGTTAGTTCTGTGTTATATATACCCTGCCTGTTTAGTGTTTGTTACTGAGTCCTTGTTGTTTATCACACCACTTCTGATACCCTGTGTTGCCTGTATGTTCTTGTGTTTGGATTGCCTAATGGATTACGACCTATTGCCTGAACTGGATGTATGATTATGGATTTCCCCAATAAAAATACTGCGCTTGGATCTTCCCTGTCTCCTTGAGTGTGGATCGTGACAGAAGGACTCCGTCATCACAAGATCCAGCGGTATGTTTTTCAATGTCTCTTCCCCAGCCACCGAGCGGGAGAGAAGACAATTTTTTGAGGGGACCCGGTTGGTCAGATTTCGCGGGACCCGTGGAGGCCGCAGTGGAGGAGGTGGTCGAGAGGAATCCCGACACCATTCTCCACTCTGGCCCCTCTTCGACCCTGGGCTGGTGATGTCCAGCCCAGAGCTCCATCCGCCGCTGATTCCGCCCAGTCCAGAGCTATGTTCGCCGTGGTTCCCGTCCAGCCCAGAGCCTCCAGTCTCCCCAAAGACCCGGAGGTCGTCCCCGAACAGCCCGCTGTCATCCCGGAGGTCATCCCGGAGCAGCCCGCTGTCATCCCGGAGGTCGTCCTCGAGCAGCCCGCTGTCATCTCAGAGGTCATCCCGGAGCAGCCCGCTGTCGTCCCGGAGGCCGTCCCCGAGCAGCTCGCCCTACCGGCCACGCCCAAGCTGCTCGCCCTGCCGGCGCCACCCCAGCGACCTGGCACGTCTGCCGATCCAGAGACTGTTCACGTCACGTCTGCCGATCCAGTGTCTCCGGACAAGATGGCCGCCGCTGAGCCTGTGTTTCCGGACAAGATGGCCGCCGCCGAGCCTGTGTCTCTTCCTGAGCCGGTGTCCGTTCCTGTTCCTAAGCCGGTGTCCGCTCCTGTTCCTAAGCCGGTGTCCGCTCCTGTTCCTGAGCCATGGCCGCCTGAAGGGTCGTCTCCTCCCTGGCCTCCTGAAGGGTCGTCTCCTCCCTGGCCCCCCGAGGGGAAGTCTCCGCTACTGGCCGCCCGAGGGAAAGTCTCCGCCCTGGCCGCCCGACGGAAAGTCTCCGCCCTGGCCGCCCGACAGAAAGTCTCCACCCATGGACTGACATTTCTGCCCTGGTCGTCTGCACAGCCTGCTCTGCCCTGGCCACCCGATGGATTGTCGTCTTTGCCCTGGCCGCCCGAGGGGAGGTCTCCGCCTTGGCCGCCCGATGGACTGTCTGTTTTGCCCTGGCTGCTGGCTAAGCTGTTCCCCTCTGTTCCTGTTCCCCTCCATGGACCTGGCCCCCCATCCCGCCCCCTGATCCTCCACCATTCCACCCCCCGCCTGGACTCTTGTTTTGTTTATTGTTATGTCTTGGAGCGTCTGGTAGCCGCTCCGAAAAGGGTGGGTTATGTCACAGTGTTTGGTTTATGTTCCCTGGTGTCCACTAGAGGTCCTCTTCCCCCACGGTGTCATTCACATTAGGAACTGCATTCCCCACAATCCTTGTCTGCACTCATTACTGTATCATTGCACTCAGCTGTTCCCCATTATCATTGTTAGTTCTGTGTTATATATACCCTGCCTGTTTAGTGTTTGTTACGGAGTCCTTGTTGTTTATCACACCACTTCGATACCCTGTGTTGCCTGTATGTTCTTGTGTTTGGATTGCCTAATGGATTATGACCTATTGCCTGGACTGGATGTATGATTACGGATTTCCCCAATAAAAATACTGCGCTTGGATCTTCCCTGTCTCCTTGAGTGTGGATCGTGACAGCTCTCCACTAATACTGGCACCATTGGTAAATATGAACAAAGGAGGCTGTGAAAATAAATCAAATAATAAAATAAAATAAATATTATTTATCCTTTTGATCTTTAATTAAAAACTTCACAAAATTCTAACCTATCATTGAAGAAAAGAAAAAAGTGGGGGGAAAATCTCATTATGAAATAAATGTTTTTTACATATATTGTAATCACGTTGGGCACAATTATTGCAACCTTCTTCCTTCCAAGATAGCAGCTCTGATCAGAGACCATTCCTCCGTACAGAATCTCTCCGTATCCTTCATTCCTCCGTACAGAATCTCTCAGATCCTTCATTCCACCGTACAGAATCTCTCCGTATCCTTCATTCCTCCGTACAGAATCTCTCAGATCCTTCATTCCTCCGTACAGAATCTCTCCGGATCCTTCATTCCTCCGTACAGAATCTCTCAGATCCTTCATTCCTCCGTACAGAATCCCTCAGATCCTTCATTTCTCCGTACAGAATCCCTCAGATCCTTCATTCCTCCGTACAGAATCTCTCAGATCCTTCATTCCTCCGTACAGAATCTCTCGGATCCTTCATTCCTCCGTACAGAATCTCTCCGGATCCTTCATTCCACCGTACAGAATCCATCAGATCCTTCATTCCTCCGTACAGAATCTCTCCGGATCCTTCATTCCTCCGTACAGAATCTCTCAGATCCTTCATTCCTCCGTACAGAATCTCTCCGGATCCTTCATTCCTCCGTACAGAATCTCTCCGGATCCTTCATTCCTCCGTACAGAATCTCTCAGATCCTTCATTCCTCCGTACAGAATCTCTCAGATCCTTCATTTCTCCGTACATAATCTCAGATCCTTCATTCCTCCGTACAGAATCTCTCAGATCCTTCATTCCTCCGTACAGAATCTCTCGGATCCTTCATTCCTCCGTACAGAATCTCTCGGATCCTTCATTCCTCCGTACAGAATCCCTCGGATCCTTCATTCCTCCGTACAGAATCCCTCGGATCCTTCATTCCTCCGTACAGAATCTCTCCGGATCCTTCATTCCTCCGTACAGAATCCCTCAGATCCTTCATTCCTCCGTACAGAATCTCTCAGATCCTTCATTCCTCCATTCCTCCGTACAGAATCTCTCCGGATCCTTCATTCCTCCGTACAGAATCTCTCCGGATCCTTCATTCCTCCGTACAGAATCCCTCAGATCCTTCATTCCTCCGTACAGAATCTCTCCAGATCCTTCATTCCTCCGTACAGAATCTCTCCAGATCCTTCAGATTCCCAGCTCCATTATGGTGCTTCTCCTCTTCAGTTCACCGCACTCATTTTCTAAAGGGTTCCATTCAGGAACTGGGACGGTCAGCTTCATTTTGTGCTAAGTGACACATTTTAGTGTTGATTTTGTTGTTTGTTTTGGGATCATTGTCCTAATGGAAGATCCAACAACGGCCCATTATAAGATTTCTAGCAGAGGCCGTCAGGTTTATATTTTTTATCTGTTGGGATTTTCTAAATGTCGATAAATTATTATAAACTATTGCAAAATGACGTTTTTTCCATTAACCGATGTTATGCGACTAAAATTTAATTTTTTCCTTTCACGATAAGTCATTCCAAAAATTATGGCAACAGATGTTGGTAGGTTCACGTATATAACAGCCACCGCACTAGCCATTATTTTTGATCGAAGCAGACGTAGGCGTATTTTCCAACATTAATGCCAAGGAAAGACCCTTATACTGGGACCGGCACATGTGAGGAGTTTCTGGGTGTTTCTCCCTCATTTCTGCTTCAAGCTCTTGATAAATTGTAGCATTTCTGTGTTGTTTAGAATCCAGTATTCCTGTGATACTTTTGTCTGTTATGAGTAATGAAGAACTCCTTCTCGTCTTCTGTTCAAACATACCGTGCTGCCTTTAAAGAATGATCGACCTTTACGTACGTCAGGTGACCAGTAAATGCTGTTTCCATTGCAGTTTTGTGAAATATTATTTTTTCGAATTGCCTGAAAAACCACCTCATGCGAGCGTAAAATCTTTTTTGTGATTTATGGGAGTTTTTGCGAAATTGACATGTTTCCACTGGGCATATTTGCAATTTGAAGAGTAATTGAAACGCCGCTACTTACAGACTGGGAAGAGAGGAGCTGCAACAATGGAGAATATGAGGAAAATTATCAACATTCCTGGAAAACCTGCTCTAGTAGAGCCTGAAAACAACATCAAGACTTTGAAAAAGGGCAGTATAGGTCTTCTTTAAAATGAATATCTAAGACTTTTCACAATATATGAGGTAGGCAATGACCAGTTAAAGGGTTAGTTCACCCCAAAATGAAATTTCTGTCATCAATTACTCAGCCTCATGTTGTTCCAAACCCGTAAGACCCGTAAGAATACTTTTTGTGTGCAAAAAAACTAAAATAATGACTTTATTCATCAATTTCTTTTCTTCAATATTAATCTCCTACACTGATCATGAAGTAAACACAGTGCAGCGCTTCTGCATTCTACGTCAGAATGCTGGCTCATTATTGGCCGACGCTGGTCACGTGAGCACCACGACGCATGCGTGTGCCGCTGACACAGGAGCAGCCAATAAACAGCATAGGAGACTGATGCAGATGAGAAAAAATTGTTGTCGTTTTTTGCGCACAAAAAGTATTCTCGTTACTTCATAACATTTATGTTGAACCACTGTAGTCACATGGACTATTTTAACAATTTCTTTACTTCCTTTCTGGACCGTTGCAATGACGTTGCTGTCTATGTGGGGTCAGAAACCTCTCAGATTTCATTAAAAATACCTTAGTTTGTGGTTCCGAAGATGAACAAAGGTCTTATGGGTTTGGAACGACTTGAGGGAGAGTAACTAATGGCAGAAATTCCATTTTTGAATGAAATTGTAAACTAACCCTTTAACTAATGATTCCCATCTTCACTATAACTACACGACAGCTGGTAGATTTTGGACACTAACCACTCTTTTACACTTGTAGAACAGCATGGATAAACTGAGTTGTTTCCTTCTGCACACCCATACAGAAAAAAAATATATTGAAATATATTTTAAAGTGTCAAAAATATATGTGGCATATATTCCAAATACAATGAAATATATTTGCATTGTTGTTCACTTATATTTATCATTTTGAAATATATTCTGAAATATAACAAAAATATATGATGTTAAGTGTGAAATATATTTACATTTATAACATGTAAAATATATGACAAAATATATGGTCATAAAATGTTTAGCCTCAGGGACGTGCACAGGGGGGTTGCTCAGGTTGCCCTGGCAACTGCCCATATGCCCTTCTCGACTCACATTGCCCTTCCGAGGGGGGAAAAATAAATAAATAAATAAATCGTACAATGGATGCAGAATTTCACGTAGGCCTAGATAAAAATTTTTTTAAAAATCGCAAAGCCTCATTCACTTCCATCCGGGCACCGAAAGTGAAAGTCAGTAGGGGAAGGGCAAACTCTGTTTACGTGGCTACAGCGCTGCACGCGACCGGTGTAGCAGTCGATTCTGTTCCCTACCGGAATTCCTGTTCCCTTTACGCAATCATAGGCCTACTACAAATCATGCGTAGTTGCCCAGTTACCATCATAGACAGTATGGTTACCATCATAGACAGTATGGTTACCATCATAGACAGTAGGTTATCATACGTACTATCAGAACTGAATACGAGCAAGAAGCACAACTGAATGTGTGGGAAGCCAAAAGGTTAAAAGAGGATTGTATTTTTTCCCGAAATTTAAAGTCCCCTGTGAACCGGAAGTTGCAAACGACTTTTCTCCAGTGTTATGACGTATTTCCAAGTGAAACGGAATATTGAACAGAGGGCAGGGTTTTACTCCAGCGCTCCTCCTCTCCATCTCTCGCTCATAACAGACTAACGGTTTGAGGGGAGTGGTTCAGCGTTTTCAACCCAAGCCGTCAAACCTACATCATCAGAAAAAGACGCCATTCCAGACCGCAAGTAACTTTTCAGATTTTGATTAAAGATTACCATGGTAAAAAAAAAAAAAAAATTATATTTACTTGCACGGATTAATTGTTCATCACAAGACTAGTAATATGCGCTAACAAAGTAAATAGGGTAAATTTTGATTTCACGGGGACTTTAAGCATTTTTATTTATTTTATTAGAAGCGAGTTTTTCCCCCATCTGTCAATTCAATACAGATTATTTCTTTTCAAATTTAAACCAATAAAAAAGAAAAAAAAAAAATGAAAAAAAATAAAAAAACAATAATATGAGGAACTCTTTTTCTCATGTGTATTTTGGTGACATTTAACATATTGTTAATACATTTTGTATACTGTTTACAAAGTTGTATATCATAAACCTGTCATCTCTGACGTTTTGCAATCTTTATAAATAATAATAAGACCATAATAAATTTGTGTATATATATTGTAATAAAGACCCTGTTATTCTCAGTCCTTCATATAGCCCGAGTTTTTTTGGGGAGGGGGGTGCCCTTTTTTCCGGTCAGAGCAACTGCCCCTCAAAATTCCTGTGCACTTCCCTGTTTAGCCTGCTAAAGAAGGGTCGAAAATGTATTTTGATCATAGTAATCATAGTAATTCCTCTACCTTTTCCCCTATACACAACAGTAGGCTACCATATTTCACTACTGTATTATGACACACAGCTATAATAAATACTGTACTTACATTTAAATAAGTGTATGCAGTGTTAGACACTGAGTTCTATCTTTACTTAACATTCAGTCAGGTGGTGATAATGTTACAATGTGAAATGTGATGTTAACACAGTTACACACTCAGATGCCAGTTTATTAGATATACTGTATCTAGGAAACAAATGCAGTTGCTAACTATGCTGAAACACTGATCACATCTAATAGCTAAACCTAAACAGAGTGTCTATCCTTCTACCCCCAGACGCAGTGTTGAAATTTCCACAGGCCACCAAGGGACAACTGGGGACAGCTGTCAACTCAAAAATAGCTGAACTCAGATTTAAAATGAAATAAATAAAAATGTAAAAAATAAATTGAAAATGTGTTGTTTGTTTGTGAAAATGTTAACTATTTAAATTTCAAAATATATTTCAAATGAAACAATTTGCAAAAGTTAAAACATATATGAACATATATGTTGTTAGTAAATATATTGACATAAATATATTCACATATTTAACTAAAATATATTTTAAAAAAAATAAAAAATATATTTACATATATTTAACTAAAATATATTTATTGGGCCAATTTCGAATATTTGCATATATTCCAAAAATATATTTCAAAATATATTCTGAAAATATATTTCAAATATATTTCTTTTGTGTATGGGCATGGCCAGGGTTTGATGTTTGTCTCTACAGCAAAGCAACTGCTCATGTCTAAACTTTACCTCTGAATGAGTGTCTTTGCTTCTTCCTCTTGTTTCTTGCAGTCTCAGCACAAATGCATTGTGATCTTTGCGCTGGTGTGCTGCTGTGCTCTCCTGATAGCATTAATATTCTCTGCTGTAGATGTGTGGGGCGATGACGAGGACTGCATCACTGTAAAGAATTGTAGCAGAACCTGCCGGTAAGCAAAACTCACCCCTCGGACATTGACTATATCCAATTTTGTTGACAACCAGCTTACAACTTCTTGTGACCCACACTTGATATCTGCATTTACACTATACACTTGGTGAAACAACCCGAGGTAGACAAACTGACCCGGAAAAGCTAAGGGCAAAAAAAAAACCGGCCTGCTTAATTAGTGCCAGAGCCAGCAGGACCCGGATTCAGCAGCTCTGAAATCTGGTCCTGTACCTCCTTTTGGGGATCCCCCATCTCATACACCACTGAAAGATATTTGTTTTATGAACTGTGTACCAGAGCATGTGAGCGGAGTGGAGCGGGAGCGAGCGGGGAGCGGGAGCGAGCGGATCTTGGACAGAGCGCAGAGCGGCATTTTTAAAAGGACGGAGCGTCGCCTTATTCCCGCTCCAATTTCGCTCCAAATTCGCTCCGCTCACACCACGAGTCCATCTGTCTTGCACAGTCATCAACAGTAGACTATTTTCAGTCAAAACTCGGCTCAATAATGGAGTTCAAAAAGTAGGCTACTTCAAAAAGGAAAATGAGAAGTCATAGCCTACAGGTCAGGTGTAGCCTACTATTAATATAACTAACTAACTAACTAACTAACAATGATAATGTGGTACAAGAAAACGAATGTGGAGACATCGTTTCAGTCAGCAAAGATTCATTTTGGAATCTCAAAAGACACATCTCTCGAAAACATGAACGTGAGCTACGCGAACACGCTGGGAAGAAAACAAAAGGTTAGCAAATTGAATACGGTAACTTAAAGTGTAAATTAAATATAGCGTAATATTCAAACAAATTTGTTTTTTCATTCAAGTAGACCTAATGGTTTGTTTTATTTAGCCGAATTTGTGTCGTCCGTAATAATATTTATATTATTAGGCCCATTTATTTGTTTAATTTTACAGCAGTTTGTGTGTATGGAAGCCTATTTTAATTTTAATTGTGCGCGTTGCGCAAAAGTTCACTTATCAAAATTCTGGCCTTATAGTTAATTTACTTTTAAAAAATGTATGTATATTTTTGTTTATATAATTTTTATATATATTATTAGGCCCATTTATTCGTTTAATTGTACAGGACTTTTTGTGTAGGCTATATTCCTTCTATATTCCTAAAAGTGATATACATGTAGATTTTTTTCCTTTTTTGGAGCGAGCGGTGGGCAATTTGAGTGGAGCGCGAAGCAAACTTCGTTGAGCGCTGAGCGATAATGAGCGGAGCGGCCTGGTGTAGCTTTGAGCGCGGGAGCGGAGGGGTGAACAGTTCCATGAGCGGAGACTCTCACCGCTCCACTCCACTCACATGCTCTGCTGTGTACATATGTTCAGGAAAATGAAGTATAATAATGATAAATGTATAAAGTGATACATACAAAGTGATTTGTGCCATGTTTAGTCAATAATTTATTGGATTTGAGTGCTATTTGCATTTATAACGCATTACAAGCAACATATCATATAGAGAATAAATATAAACTTCGATGCACTTCTGTTATGTTGGAAGTGGTTTTCTGTTTTCTGCATGCAAGTTGCTATGGATATTTTCATATTTGAGTCCTCTTTAAATCTTTGCATGCAGAGCCAGCTTTTTCATGTTCTAGCTCGTTAGTGTGATTGTTAGGTATTACGCATTATATCTTGAGGGTTATTTCTGTTGTTGGACATCGTTTTATTAAATGCTGTGAGGACAGCTGAGTAGAACTGATGAGTTACGGAGGGTTAAATGGCCGCTATGCTCATCCGTAAACACCTGCAAGCTCCCGCGTGCAAAATGGCTGTGACTATAAACTTCTGACAGACCTTTTGTTGGGCTTAATGCATAATGGCATGGTGTTTTACATGCACAACCGGTCAAAGCACGTCATTAGGATGTGAAAAACACGCATTTGAACTTATGCAAAACTCAAGGTAATCTGCGTCGAGCGCATTAAATTTCTATGTTAATTCTGAGAGTATATTTGCATATCTGTTTCCATCCAGGATTTCTTATTCTTATTTTCAAAATATGCGCGCAAGTTCTGTTACCTTTCCTTGCCCCACTAAATTATGTTTTATTTACAAATTTTCGGGAGGAACACGTTCAAATGATCTATCCAATCAGCACGAGAGGAGGCCTACAGTATATACACTCACCTATGTTCCTTGACAGTTTTCAGCATTTTGTCCCACCCATCTGTCACAATGTCAGAGATCGAACTCTTCCCGTCTAATGAAGAGTCCCTCCTTTCCCAGGATCCTTCACCACATTCCACTGATGCCAGGAGTCCTCGTGCTCCGCCGGACACTGCAACTGAGTCTCTGGCGCTACCGCATGGACGTCGGCCCATCCGTGCCATTTCCCGAACTCCTAGACGCCGAGGCTTACCCTCACCTCCACCAGCAAGACACCCACCAGCACGCCCTCCTATGCCTCGGTCCATCCAACAATCCCTGCAATGGACAGTGCTAAGTTTAAGACAAGCGCTAGTTGACGCTGATGTCCATTTCTCTAGGAGAATGAATAAAGCTCAATTATATGACCTGTCTGTTTCCCTACAATCAGCTTTCCCTTCTCCAAAATCCACTCCACCCTTCAAGGTCGCTAACAAAGCGAGCAAGAATCGTAGGGCCCCGACTTCCCGTTCACAAAGAACACCGTCTCCTTCCCTCGCAAGACCGGGCCTTCATTGAGTATCAGGCCGCGGCAGCAGGCGTTCATCAACTCTGAGCTTATCCCCAGATTCCACCACTTCCAGGACTCACTCTCCTCTTCCCTCCGCCCAGCTTCACAGACGCCTTATTTTCCCTGCCCTATTTCCCTTTTTCTACCCTCCTTGTTCCTCCCCAGGATCCAGGGGACGACCGAAGCGTGAGGCTGCCACGGCAAGCGGCCTCAGCCCCGGCCTTTCTTCCTCCTAACACTCTCCCCCAAGCTAGATCTCATTTCACTCTCTCCTCCGGAAAGCCGAAGCCATCCCACCAAACGCTACCGCCTGGGAACCGCCAGCAACATCACAGCACAGATACTCACAGGTACGGATATTGATTTATCTTCCCTATTATTCTTACTCCCTCCTTCTGTTTCAGACTGCCAAATTGACTGTTGTGACTCTTCAGTTTTCAGACAATAATCCATTATTTTAATTTACTTAATTACTTTCTTTTTCAGAATTTTCCATCGCCTTTAATCGCTGTAGCGAAATCATCTGCGCCACATTTCCCCATAGGAGATGACAGCTGATTGATTATCTTGCAATAATTGCAGAGCTGGCATTATCTTACGGAGGATCTCACTTTCATACTTACCACAAGCTGTTCTCAGCAAAATGTGCTGTCCACGTAACATTGGAGTGCTACCAGACAATTTTCAGGTAAAAAACGCTTAATAATCGATCTCTCAGCCCCGTACAATTCCCCGATCACAAGCAGAAACAGCCTTATCTCTCTCACTTAAGGCGGGCATGCCCCCCATTTTCGAAAATGAAATTCAGGCCCTGAATGAATGTCTGTAAAAATCCTGATTGGAGCATCCCTATAAATTATTCTACATAATAAAAGAAGGCTTCAGATAGATCGGCATAAGTGATCATATCGGCAGATACTGCTTCCTGTGATCGACGATTGGTGATCGGCTCCAAAAATCCTGACTGGAGCATCCTTAATAACTGCCAAACACGTTCACGGGGCCAAAAATCAAATAGCTTACTCTCTCGTTTTGCTTTTCAGAAATTCAGGCTGCTGGCACCAGAATCGGACCCAACCCCAGTACCTCATTATCCAGAGCTGATATTCCCCTAAACCACCCACTGAAACCCCTTCTTGACACCTCTCTCAACTACATTCTTCAAGCCGTCTCTCCTAGAATCTTACAAACTAACTTGACTGCTTAGAGATGTCCTTTCACCTCACATAAATCCTGTTTTTTCCACGATTTTTCTCTTCTCATTATTACCTCATTTGTAACTCGTCTAAACATCATTAAAACCTCCAAACTGTCTCCAATAAGGGTAAAGTAAGCAGAATCCAATTTTTTCATAAACTTATTTTTGGTTCACCCTCTTCCGAAATAACCAATTCACTAACATCCCCTCTTATCAAAGACATCCAAAGAACCCAAGCCACCCGCTGAGATCCCAGAAAACCAATAACTCTACACATACACTCACCTAAAGGATTATTAGGAACAACATACTAATACTGTGTTTGACCCCCTTTCGCCTTCAGAACTGCCTTAATTCTACGTGGCATTGATTCAACAAGGTGCTGAAAGCATTCTTTAGAAATGTTGGCCCATATTGATAGGATAGCATCTTGCAGTTGATGGAGATTTGTGGGATGCACACCCAGGGCACGAAGCTCCCGTTCCACCACATCCCAAAGATGCTCTATTGGGTTGAGATCTGGTGACTGTGGGGGCCATTTTAGTACAGTGAACTCATTGTCATGTTCAAGAAACCAATTTGAAATGATTCAAGCTTTGTGACATGGTGCATTATCCTGCTGGAAGTAGCCATCAGAGGATGGGTACATGGTGGTCATAAAGGGATGGACATGGTCAGAAACAATGCTCAGGTAGGCCGTGGCATTTAAATGATGCCCAATTGGCACTAAGGGGCCTAAAGTGTGCCAAGAAAACATCCCCCACACCATTACACCACCACCACCAGCCTGCACAGTGGTAACAAGGCATGATGGATCCATGTTCTCATTCTGTTTACGCCAAATTCTGACTCTACCATCTGAATGTCTCAACAGAAATCGAGACTCATCAGACCAGGCAACATTTTTCCAATCTTCAACTGTCCAATTTTGGTGAGCTTGTGCAAATTGTAGCCTCTTTTTCCTATTTGTAGTGGAGATGAGTGGTACCCGGTGGGGTCTTCTGCTGTTGTAGCCCATCCGCCTCAAGGTTGTGCGTGTTGTGGCTTCACAAATGCTTTGCTGCATACCTCGGTTGTAACGAGTGGTTATTTCAGTCAAAGTTGCTCTTCTATCAGCTTGAATCAGTCGGCCCATTCTCCTCTGACCTCTAGCATCAACAAGGCATTTTCGCCCACAGGACTGCCGCATACTGGATGTTTTTCCCTTTTCCACACCATTCTTTGTAAACCCTATAAATGGTTGTGCGTGAAAATCCCAGTAACTGAGCAGATTGTGAAATACTCAGACCGGCCCGTCTGGCACCAACAATCATGCTACGCTCAAAATTGCTTAAATCACCTTTCTTTCCCATTCTGACATTCAGTTTGGAGTTCAGGAGATTGTCTTGAGCAGGACCACACCCCTAAATGCATTGAAGCAACTGCCATGTGATTGGTTGATTAGATAATTGCATTAATGAGAAATTGAACAGGTGTTCCTAATAATCCTTTAGGTGAGTGTATTCCCCAAATGTATATCGACTTTCCACCTAGACTACAACTCCATCAATACCACTCGCACACCCGATGTAATGCTTATATTGGCCTTTTTCAGTTGCAACTAATGCGCATACTTCTGATTATGAGTGTGAACTCGTGAAATGATGTTTTAGAAACAAAGTTGAGGAGGAACTCGTTCAAATTATCTATCCAATCAGCACAAGAAGAGGCCTATATACACATAGCCGACTCACCTATGTTC
Organism: Squalius cephalus; assembly: GCA_022829025.1. NCBI lineage: Eukaryota > Metazoa > Chordata > Actinopteri > Cypriniformes > Leuciscidae > Squalius > Squalius cephalus. The sequence continues at coordinate 680,835 of CM040811.1, read as the reverse complement.
CTTGACAGTTTCCAGCATTTCTCCACCACCCCGACTCCTCACTCTTGGCTGGTTCCTATCACAGCCAGGGATACGGAGGGAATTCTCTGAGTTTGGGCCAAAATACAGAGCTTGGAGCCCTCTCGGACAGCATGTCAAAATACGCATTCTTCTTTTACTGATTATTTGTAAGTGTGAACTTGTGAACTTGCCGGTGTAGTGCCAAATTCCGGTACCCACTGAATTATGTGACACTAGTATGTGCTGTAGTAACGGTAGGGTTAGGATTAGAATTAGGAAAAGGTCGGAAAAAGCTCAATACAGTGCCTACTAGGGTCACAGAATTCAGCACAACACCGGATCCATCTATGACCTGAAAATCTGTGATCTGAAAATTTATTTTAAATGAAATAATTTTTTCACTTTCACTTATCAAGATCATCCGAAATGTCATTGAAGTCCAGCATTCTCTTTAAATCTGATTCTGTTGTCACCTTGCACAGGAAATATGCCTTGTTTTTGTTTCAAGTTTGCTTTTAATATGTCTCAGTTTAGAAAATGAATGTTTCCTCTTGCAATTTAGAAAGATGCACAGTTCAACATAAACATCAGGAAAGAGAGACTGAAGAACAACATCCAAGACTGTCAAGTCAAGACAGCTTTACTCAAGAAGTTTCGCTGTTGTCAGCAAATTCACATAATTCTTCTGAAATTTCAAATGGACTGCAACTGGGAAAGAAGAAAAAAATATTCTTAAAATAGTATAGTACTAATATAATCCATACTTGAAACTTGGCATTGTGAACTGCAAATCACTGGTGTTCCTCACTTGTAAATCACTTTTGATAAAAGTGTCTGTTAAATGACTATAGGTAAATGTATTGGTGTAAAATACCTGCATAATTCACCTCTGGCTCTCCATCCCATGTATTACAAAGACTGTAATGGGAATTTATTTTAAAAAAATGTGTTGGAATAGATCCAATGGTTGATGTCTACCAATTACAAAATAATGTAGTGTTCCTCATCTGTCAGTCACTACAACATTATGCCGACTGATAAACGGGCTCCTGCAGGAAGGCGACGCAGCCGCTACACCCTCCAAACGTCCATCAAAGAGGCCCTGATATGGGCGGCCCAGAGATGAAGAAGCTGCTCTGGACCAGGAGGAGGTGAACGCACCGCTTATTCCCCCTGAGTGAGAAGGGCCGGGTGGAGAATCTTCTGTTTCTTCTTTGAATCTTCTTTCTGTTCTGATACCCACATTTTCAATAAAAGAGCAGTTTCCGTAACCTGTGGGCCATACAGGGCGCAGTCTGACAGTGAATGACGCTCTGCTTCCTCTTTCACAGTCCCCCCTTCTACATTCGCCACAAGCCAAGAGGTCGCAGTTTGAGGACGCTTTGCCTCCTCATGTGTCTCTGGGTCTCCCCTCGCGGGATCCTTGGAGCCAGGTAAGTGTCCACCACACTCACTGCCTCTACTTACGGATACTACGCTTCTGGGTTAGGCGCCAGCTCTCCTCCTCGCTGCCCCTCCGCAGGTATCTTGGTTGTCCCCCTTGGCGCCGCTAACACTTCCCAGCCCATCCCGCTGGCTCTTGGTGACAATCAGACTCAGCTACATGATTCAGTTCACCAGGCATCTTCCCAGGTTCAGCGGCGTCCTCTTTACCTCAGTCGCAGGCAAAGATTGCGGAATTGCGGTCCTGCTGGCGAAGGATGCAGTAGAGCCTGTCCCTCCAGCCAAAATGAAGACAGGGTTTTACAGCCCTTACTTTATTAAACCCTAGAAAGGCAGTGGGTTACGGCCAGTCTTGGTTCGGCTAGTCTTAAACTGGGATCTTCACAAGCTCCCGTTTAAGATGCTTACGCAGAAACACATCTTCACGTGCATTCGTCCTCAAGGTTGGTTCACAGTTATCGACCTGAAGGATGTGTACTTCCACGTCTCAATTCTTCCTCGACACAGACCGTTTCTTCGGGTCAGGCATACCAGTACAAGGTCCTCCCCTTTGGGCTGTCCCTGTCTCCCTACTGCTTTCCCAAAGTCACGGAGGCTGCACTTGCATTTGCATTCTAAACTATCTCGACAACTGGCTCATTCTAGCTCAATCTCACGATCTGTTGTGCGGACACGAGGACCTGGTGCTCATTAACCTCAGCCATCCAGGGCTTTGGGTCAACTGGGAAAAGATCAAGCTTTCCTCTGTGCAGAGCATCTCTTTTCTCGGTATGGAGTGGGACTCTGTCAACATGACGATGCTACTCATGAACAAGCGTGCACAGTCAGTGCTAAACTGCCTGAATACGTTCAGGGGATATCATATTTCTTCAAAAGCAGATCGTGGAGACATCAAATCATCCACGATCAAAAAGCGTGATATTGCATAAGCACAAGAACGACTGTTATCATGTCTGAAAACAAACACAAGTAATGGAGTTTACAAAACTGTACCCCAGGCGTGCTACTGTGGTACATTTATTCATCGCACAGACCTATCTTTTCGTAGCACTGTACAGCCCTGGCCAAGGCGGTGTACACTCAAGACGCATGTCACAACTCGTCCACCATCTCCTCCTCTGAAGTCAGCAGCGGCTAAGGTCGCTCTGAGCCGTTTATATTCCGGATGAGCTCAATCGTGCAGCTGATGGGCTCTCACAACAGCTCACGCTCCCGGGAAAATGGAGACTACAGATCCAGCTGATCTAGAGTCAGTTTAGTAACGCACAGGTAGACCTGTTTGCCTCCCAGGAGTCCTCCCACTGTCAGCTCTTTTATTCCCTGACCCCCCACCCCCCCCCGCCCCGCCCCCGCCCACAGTTGGCACACAGACTCTGTGCAAGGTTAGGGAGGATGAGGAGCAGGTCTTAATGGTTGCCTACTGGTACCTGGTTCTCAGTCCTGCTGCTCCTGGCGGATCCCCCTGAGAAAGGACCACATGGCACCTGCGTCCGGACTCGGCTTCACTTTTCAGGACGTGTGCAGCACACTTGGTCTGAAGTCATAACTTTGTAAATATTTTAACAAAATAAATCAAAGCAGTCTAGTTCGCCTGTATTTACTGTTAAAATTGCAGTGTCATTGATGCACCACTAGGGGTGCCAAAACGAAAGCACAAAAATAATAATAATAGAATTTTCGTAGTTTATGTATTTAAAAAAAAAAGCCTGAGACTGTTAGCCGTACTCATGGCACATAATCCTTCTTAAATTGTATGTTCTTGATTATAAGGGTTTGTAAAGATATGATTTAGAGAGAGTATTGATTTTGAGATATTTAGTGTAGGACAGAGTGTGTGTCATGTGACCTTTTAAGATATTCTATTACACAGACTCAATATGCAGGCCCTGTAACAGGATAGGAATGTTGATCAAATCTACAGGGTTTAGCAGCAGAAAAGACATTAGCAGAGGCTTCTTCTCATCTGAGGACACTTTCAGTATAAGACAGAAGTTAAGTCCCTCTGGGGCCACTAATGATCCTTTAAGTGTTGGAGTGATGTGGTAATGCACAACTGGGATCGCAGTAAATCTCATTTCCCGAAGTCAATCTGGGACCTTGAACAGCCAACATACTTAACCACTAGACTACCACAACTCTCTTGAGAATTCTGTTTATTCTGTTTTAGCATCTATTCTCTGCAATTATTTTGCAGTTTGGAAAGATAAAGTGTAAAATTAAGGATGGGACAGCCATGATCATGAGTTTTATATAATTTTGTTTTCATTATAGAGGGTAATCTGTACTTTTGATAAACAAATTCACACTGCACCACTTTATGACTATAACATGTTTCATGTAACCATTGTGTTTAATTTAATTTGGAGACAATAAAACCGAGGAATTAGTGTCATTTAGGAGAACATGTTGACTTTACAGGGGCTCCACCTTTCCTAGGATCTCACACCGGATTTTGCCAAATAGGGAATGATACCACTGATTTCTTTGCTTCTCAAGCCCACGTGATCAGGACACTTGCTTAAGGCAGTGCTGGCAAGCCACCATAATACATACAGTTATGTATGTATGAGTGTATTCATTATCAGTGTTCACCCTGTATTATTGCATTTATTCCCATTAGTGTACAGTATATGCCGACCTCTGTTGTGTTTGTAGGCCTACTGTGTCTTGTCATCAAGGTGTTTTGTTTCTCATTGATCTGTGTATTCCATGTCTGTGTGATCTGATTCTGTCTGTTGTAGCCAGATAAAGATTTAATGTGCTGAATCACTGTCAGGATGATAAATAAACATCTGACTTTGTAGTCAATCTAGCAGGTGTTTGTATTAAATTTTGTACACATTAGTGGCAATCATTTATCCACACCTGGTTGTTAAGTCTCACCATTTCCGTGTCCAAACACCCCTTCAGATCCCAAAAGAAAATAAGCATATACACCTATATTGCTACCGAAAAAAACAAACATGTTCGTATTAAGTTGGCCACACATTGATTCATATGGCTGTTGACATAGTATTCTTGAAACAAAGTGGAGGCTTAGACCCAGAAACAGTATTATCACAACTTAACAAGCGGAAATTAAAGCTCACACCCACATAACCCTGTGCAAAATAAAATAACAAACACATCTGACAAATACTAGCATTTATTGTTGCTAATCTCCACACCTGGGTAATAGGTTACACCTCATATCTAGAGGGAAAGTTATGCAGTACCTAAATATGCCTTCAGTTGAATGTAGATCCTCTTGTGTTCACAGTGTTGTGCTTGTGGAGAACATTCCAGAAGATCTGTCCATTCCATATAAGGACACAGTTTCACTGGCCGCCGGTCTTCACGAGCTGCTGGATAAAGCGCGGCGATCTGTTGAGATTGTGTCTCCTTGGTGGGCACTGAACTCGACCAAGTCTGGATCAACTCTTCCTCAGGCCAAACAGGTGACAGTCAACATACTGCAGTTTCAACACGTTTACTGATTACATCTAGGAACTTTCTTGGTTATGCAGATAGCTGTACAATGACTGAATGGAGAACGTTGAGTGTATTGCAGAGAGTTTCTCCTAAAGAGAGTTGCATTAGGGAGAGACCTGTGTCTTCTGTCGTCCTCAGGGTCAGATCTTACTCCATAAGCTGATGGGTTTGCGGTCTCGATCGGTCAGTTTGAGGGTGGCCAGCGGACTAACCGATTCCTCAGAGCTCAAGGCACTCACTCGGAGTGGTGAGTAGATGAAGATTTTTTCACATCTTCATGGACACAACAATGATTTCCCTCGTGTGGTAATATTTTTCCTTGTAATAATGTATGGTTTACAAAAATGAGAACTGCTGCTTCTGTGTAGATGAGAAAAGCAAAGTGTGTGTGCGAGTTGTGCACACGCTACATTGATTATGGCCAAGCATGCGCCCTTAAAATAGCATCTGAATAACATGCGCAACGCGTCACTGACTTTAGACGAGGTTTCTCCTGGTCAGTGGCGGAATTGTTTTCTGGAACTGCAAAATAGCACCAGGGAACGTTTGCGCCGGAACACGCCTCCTCTTTTCGCTGAACCGCCCCCGGGAGTGCAAGTTCATTCCCTAATTTACCGACGTGCGTCTGTGGAGGGAAAAGTCCGCTGTGCGTCGGGTGAGAAATAGGAATAATACATGCGTCAGTGTACAAAGTCAGTTGCGCTGGGTGCGAGATAGGGCCCTATATGTTTGGACGCAAGTGTAAAGAAGCAAAGGCGCAGGAATTCATTAATAACTTTACATGAATGGGAAACACTCTATAATCATTAAACCCGCAAACAAGTCCAAATTACATAAAACACTGCAAAGAAACCAAGAGAAATTTAATATAGCAACAAAGAAACCAAGAGAAATTTAATAAAGCACCAAAAGTGAGTGTCTACTGTTTATAAGAGCACTCCCGGTGTTTCCACATCTCACAGTTCCCAGTGGACCTTCCTTGAGCTTTGTCCTGCTCAGATTCTCCTGGCCCTCATCTACTCAAAGTAGACAAGTGCAAATACAGGCTTTGAAACCCTAGGAAGGACCACTGGATACTCTGGGAACCGGGACTACTGGAGGCTTGGGAGAAGTACTTGACTTGGTAAAGATAACTGGGTCTCATAGGAGACAGATGGTATGATAGGGGACACTGGAGGTTTTGGCTCTGGAGACTTCATAGAAAACTTCAAATGAAAAACTTCTGAACTGGAATCTCAGAAATTCTCGTCAGAAATTTCCGTGCGTTTCAAAAATAAATACGACCTCACATTGTGTCAATCACGTTTACACACTGCCTCCGAAACCTTCATCCGAAATAAAAGAATTCGGATCTGGTTAGATTCACTGCGTTTTTCACATCTGTAGCTCAAGCATTTTGAGATGAGTTTTGACAATTCAGAGCCACCGTACAAGCGAACGCGAAAATCCAGAATGGCATCTGACATGGTGATCCACTTCGTCTCGCATCACAAACCACCGTATGACAAACAAAGTCTCATATATATAAAGACTCATCAAACTGAGCCACTGACATACTGAAGTAAACTTCGAATCGCTCGGGATAATCCCGCAGCTCCTTGATAGGGAGGTGGAACTCTCCTTCCTCTCTACGCAATCTCAGGATTGGATGGACCCAATATTTCCTCTATCTTTTTCTCTTTTTAAGAAGAGAGAGGACAACAAAATCATCCTCCATTTTGTATTGCTTAGCGAATTTCTTGTCCGGTCACTTAAAAATTTAGAAGCCAAATTGGCCGGTGAGTGAAAAAGTTCATTTCAAACCCTGTACGTGATTATTGGGTCTGTTGAGCTTATCCAGTAATAAATAAAAAAAGCACTAAAAATGTATTTCATATAAGTCAGTTTTGGGTTTAGAATGGGGGAAAAAAGTGAAAATCATTAAAGTATAATTGCGTCTTGTCATGGAATAGTCACACTTGGCGCCCCGTACTTTTATCACTTGAGCTCCTTGTGTGAAAAATATTGAGAACGGTTGCATTGGTTATTCAACAGAGTGACTGTTTGTTCATTGGCCAATCAGGTGCAGACGTGCATTACCTGAACATGACGGCCCTCAGTAGAGGTCAGCTGAACTCCTCCTTCTGGCTGGTGGACCGGAAGCACATGTACATCGGCAGTGCCGGCATGGACTGGAGATCGCTCTCTACGGTAAAGAAGAGCTCTATACTCACGTGCAAAGCTATAAATGTCCCTGTGTTTACCTGGATGGCAATAGTCTGGATATTAAAACAATGTGAACTTAAATAATAATATGTCACAGTAAAAGCCTGAATAAGGCTTTTGTTTAGATGTTGAATATGGTTGAGAACGGCATTGTGCTGTACTTGAAACATAACCCCGTTTTGAAGATTTGTGGCATTATGCACCAGAAACTGTAAAGCTCTGTCCCTGATGAGGGTGGTGTGAATAACAAATAGCAATAATGCATTTCTGTTACATTAAACATTGCAAGTATTGTACTGTACATTTTTTTGAATTCACTCCACTTCTACATGTCGCTTTACTAAGTTTATTTAGTCCGTTTGGTTATTGTAATGTAATGTGTGTGACGGCATGTTCTTCCTCGTGTTTGGTCTGGAGAGTGAGGTGACGTGTTATTTCTACAGATGAAGGAGTTTGGCATCATCATTCACGACTGCAGCTCTCTGGTGTTGGACCTGCACCGGATATTCAGCCTTTACTGGCAACTGCAATATAAAGACTTTCTGCCGTCAATATGGTCAAAGAGACTGACCGCACTGTACAACAAAGACGAGGTCCTGAAGCTCACGCTGAACGACACTAAAGCAGAGGCATACATTTCTGTGAGTCGAGTCAGAGGTGTTTTTCATTTCTAGTGCGAGCCAGAAAAACCCCAAAACACGGAAATGATCCTTCATTTGATTTGCTTCACTGTAATGATGCTTTATTTGTTTGTTAGTGCAGGCGCACTACAGCATAGAGCGGGTTAGATATGCAAGATTAATGAGGTCTGTTTTCTGTGCCATTTATGAAAGAGAGATTTGCTATTGTAGATTTACAGATAAAGGTCTCCCTTGCCTATAATATCCTGTTCAATCAATGAAGTCCTCACAGAAAATGAACAAGAAGCGTTTTTTCATCAACATGATGGCCACAATCAGTCCGGCTTCAGCTTCACTCTTACTGTGACGTGTGAGATATATCAGAGGAGAGAATGATGAAGTATTGCCTCTCTCATGGTCAAGCACTGAACACACTGTGAATAAGAACGCCACATGAGAGTTAAAGTCCCCCTGTGGTGAAAATCCAGCTTTTAATGTTGTTTATGTGTCTATGTGGTGTTTTTAGTACGCTTTAAGACAAAGCATGTGTAAGTTCATAAGTCGACAGCATTGCTGAGTATTTCCTCCTTAAAACTGCAGTGAACCAAAGACAGTCTCAAAAACACGCTTTGAAATCGCTGGTGTTTCTGACGTCACAAACTACCTTGTAACCAATCAGATCAACGTGTGATCGTCAACCAGTGGATCTCTGAGCTGAGGGAGTGAGTGGAGGCGGGGCTCATTCGCATATTCATAAAACCGCGCATACTAAATGAGGCAAGGGTGTCGAGATACATTCAAGATATTATAAGGCATGAACACATTCTTTTCATGGAAAAAAACATTTAAATATGTAATTTTGGTGGTTAAAGATGAGTTTTAAGGGATAAAATGATTGACTACAGGGGGACTTAAAGGTCTCGTGTAATGCATGTTTGGTGGCGATTCTTCCTTGAACTTTAGCCCAGTGTTGATCATAGTTTTCCTGTGCATATTTTTCTAACCTCACTGTATGTAAATAAACTGCAAATATTAGGACTGAATAAAGTCCTACACTGGGTCACACCAGTGAAAGTGAGAGAGGAGAAAGCTGCAAAACATGATTCCATTTATGGATGTTTCCCCATCGTTTGTTGTGCTAGAGTTCTCCAGATGTTTTCTGCCCAAAAGGCCGGATGAAAGACATCGAGGCCATTAAAAGCGTCATTAAGGAGGCCCAGACATTTATCTACATCTCCATACCCGACTATTTACCAATGCTCAACCGCAGCAAACCCAAGTGAGTCCTGTTAAACAATGGCTGACCAATAATATACAGTCAAACCAAACATTATTCAGACACCAGATATAACTGTTGATATTTTTTTTGCACTAGTGTGATCAGGACACTATAGTTCATTTATGCAAGTGAGGAGAGCAAAATAAAGTAAACTGTGACATATTATACCCAAACACTCTTCATACAGAGACTACCCGTGACATTTATACACATTTGGAGGAAAATGATTGGGACACTTTGAGCTGATCAAGTTTTGCTGAAGTGTGTTTTCTTTAATTGCTAATGCTCTTTTTACACACAGACTGAAGAAAATGAAGCATTGCTTGGTGACTGGTTGAGCTAAACTGGTATTATCTAATTGTGTAGTTAAATTTAACAGCTGACAGATATTCAACATAATTCATGTGTGAGACAGTCTAACAGAAGGATATGAAATATCAACTGAGTTCTGCTCATATTTTATTACCATTTTCTAAACTATAGCGAATAAACTGATAATGTGAGAAATGTTGAAGGAGTCTGAATAAATTTTGGTTTGACTGTAAATCAGTGATTTATATGACGCTTGCAAAGACACGGATTCTGTCAGAATACATGGCTGGACCAGGGACGTCGTTAGGCCTATTTTAGGGGGGCTGAAGCTACCCCAAAATATTCCTAAGCCCCCCTAAATGATAATAAGAACAACAATAACAATTCGATTTATCAATAACCGTATCCTCATTCATATTTAGGCGCAACAAATGATATATCCATCTACAAAAAAATAGCCGAAAAGTCGGAAGTTGGACAGTACAAAAAGAGTCGTGCTGCCAACTCTCACGCATTCACCGTGAGACACACGCAATTGACACTTTTCACACGCTCTCACACCACACATCCATTTTCTTACGCACAGAAAAATCGCTAAGCAAAGAGGACACGGAGTGACGGAGACCGACAGACTAGACAGGGCAGGTTACTTTATGATATAAAAGAATCTCAACTCTCAGATTCTGTTAATTTTATTACGAAATTCAAACAATAAACACCGTTTTGGCGCTTGTAGATGTGACGCAACAGATCCCTAGCGCACGTGAACCGATCATCTAGAGATAATAGCTAATAATAATAATAATAATAATAATAATAACTAGCTTATAGAAAAAAACACGAACACTATTGAAAGATACAGTAGTAGGCTACAACTTACCGAAATGTATATTCCTCATACATAATATCGATCAATCAGAGTGTTTTTTTATCAGCGTGAAGAGGTCAATAACATAGCTGGAGAACAATTATGTCACATTTACCTCAGGAAAGCCATTTAATGAACATAATATAGGCTATAGCATGTAGTTGGCAAGAAAAAAGGGCTATAGAGAGTATTTTGCTAAATATGTGTTCTATATTACATATTTATTATATATTTTTTACTTATATCATTAAATAAAGTTGTTGTTATTATTTAATTTGAGTTATTTTTAACCTTAAATATTACCAGCTGATAGGGTTGTCTGTATGTTTACAGCATTAGGTGAGTTGTTTTTTTCTTGAGAAAAATTAACGCCTATCTTGAGTACCTAATACTTATCCAAATGAGTCAATATTAAATCAAATTACAATAATTGAATTGAAATAATAAAAAAGCGTAGCTTACCAGAAATTGTGCCATGCACCATAATTTACACTTATGCTATACTAAAGCCTGAAATTGGCACTTTTTGTGACAGCAACCCTATCATTTTTGATCAAAGATGTGGCTTAACTTCAGAATTTGAACTAAAATCAGTATTCTTATGATTGCTCTGAACATTTCTGACTAAGTTCAACAAACATTAAATTAGGGTTAGGTAGTGTGACGGTGTGACGGGGTTGAGACTAGGGTAACAGGGCTGAAGATGGTAACGGGGTTGAAGAGACAAATACAGCTAAACATATACATAGTTGTTTTTTACTCAAATTCACTAAGATTTTCTATAAACGCAAGTTACAAATACCCTGGGGGCTAAGCCCCCCCTGTCTTCCAATCCTAGTGACGTCCCTGGGCTGGACTATTCCCATCAGATGAGCTAGTCACAGCACAACCATTCCGGCTAACAGGGAACGTTCTCTCACGGTTCTGTAAAAGTTATAAACAAACGTTCTTCCAGTAACATTCGTTCAAAGTTATCTGGCCTTTAATAATGTTCTCAAAACATCAGGACAAAAACATTATTTTTACATTGTTCTCTTTCTGAAACGTTTTAGTTTACATTTAACGTTTTTTAAATGTTTGCTTGACATCAAAGACTGGATATGTTCATTACACACTTATAAGAGCCCTCAAAAGAGACGCTGGCAAAAGACATGTTCCTGGAACAATATTCCTGTCTGGAAATTTAGTCCTAACCTTATCCCTATACCTAAACCTAATCCTAACTGTATAGGGGAATAATAGGGGAATAGGGGAATAATAGGGGAATAGGGGAATAATAGGGGAATCACACTGATGTAGAAGCACCTAACCCTGGCTGTAAGACTAAACTTGACAGAAACTGTAAACTTGCCTCTCAAATCTGATTGGTCGATTGGAATGTTGTTCCAGGATCATGTTGTACTTGTGAAATCACGTTCACCTGCATATAAGTGATGGCATACCATGCAGCAGTTCTAATGTGATCGAGCTTCATTTATACCGGTTCTGTTCATGTTTGCTCTGTGTTCTTCACAGGTACTGGTCGCAGATCGACAACATGCTCCGGGAAGCCCTGGTCCTGAAGGGAAAGCTGGAGGTGCGAGTGCTGATCAGCTGCGGGGACGAGACCGAGCCACTGACACGTAACTTTCTGTGGTCTCTGAAAGCGCTGTGTGTGGAGTCGCTCAGATGCTCACTGGAGGCGGTGAGTGTGTGTGTGTTCAGCACAGTTCACACAGTCACATGGCAAAGTTTATTTTGAAAGACGAAGCGAGAGTCATTCATCATCATGCCAGTAGGTGGCGACAAGTGGCTGTCATTAAATCAAACAATTCATTCAAAATGCTGATTCATTCATGAACCAAAGAAGTTCTGAGTACACACTAAACTGAAAACACGTGTACACTTAAAGGAATACGGTAAAAAAAATACGGTAAGAAAAATGGCCGCTGTGATTGCAAGAAATTTACCGTAAAAAATATGGCAGCAACATTTTAGGTTTTACAGACTTAACTTAAATTTACAGTAAATAAACATATTTCATTATCTGAAATAATGTTAAATTACCAACCTATTTTGAGGTACTATTATCTGTTTTATACCATTGTAATACACTGTCAACCACCAATCACAGTAGAGATGAGAGTCACATGATGAACCAAAGCTCATCACGAACAGCTTTTCCACAAGAGAGTTAATGCTGATATACAGAAGCTGCACAGTGTCACACACACACACACACACACACACACACACACACACTAAACACCATCACGGTAACACACATGACATTTTAAAAATGTAATAAACATTCATTTAACAACATTAAATGTAACATAAACCCTAATGTACATAACTGATTAGAAAAAAACTATTAAGAAACGTAGTTATTTCAACAAAAATACATCAAATGTGAAGTGTCACGCAGGGAATTGTGGGAATGTCAATTTACGTTTTTTACGACTTGTTCTTTTTCATGTCCAAAAACTAAATTTAACGGTATTGTACTGTAAAATGACATTAAATTTACTGTTAGATCTGTCACAGTTATTCACCGTATATAGTACGGACACTTTCTGTTAACCAATTAACAGTTTTTCACCATAGCATAGTCTTTTACCGTTAAAATCACAATAATTTTCTACACAGTGAACTGTGTTGTTGTTCTCGCAGAAGTTCTTCGTTCCCCGAGAGCAGAGCGATGGACGTCTCTCCAGGATCAACCACAGCAGATTCATGGTGACCGACAGCTCCGTGTATCTCGGTGAGGACAGCCGCTGATAACGACATGTTCACTCATAAACAGGGGAAGGTGTTTAAGGCTTCTTCTCCTAAAGCATGTTTCTGGGCCCTAGGGAACTTAAACTGGGTGGGGAAGGAGATGGGCTTCAGCGCCGGTGTCGGTGTGGTGATCCGGCAGGGTCTCACCGGGAACATCACTGTGGTGGAGCGGATGAAAGCTGTGTTTGAGCGAGACTGGCATTCCCACTACAGTAAAGCCCTGGATCCAGACCAGATCCCAGTCTGCAGCACACACACACTCAAACACAACACCAGCGTCTGAAACACACACACCATAAACTCGTCAATGCATATCAGCTGTTTCTTTTGCACTTTGAGTTCAAACAGCATTCAGCAGAGCAAGGCATCCATGCTGTCTGATCATGTTGTGTACGGTAATGTTACCACAACATCTCTCCACCGATGTTAGCGATGCGATCAGACCCACAGCTGCTATATCTCCGTCCTCCGTCACCTGACGTGGGTCTGCCATCTTCTGCCTCCGAGAGATGATGGATGGAGTGAGGAAATGAAAGGGAAGGTTCTTGTGAAAGACACACACACACACACACACACACACATCTTAACGCCACGTGGAAACAGGGCCTTTGCTTTGAGACGTGTGCCTCTGCGTAAGTGTTGCACTGAGACTTTTAATCTAACAATCGTTTCTACCTTTAACTATTAAACAATGTTTTATCAGTCTGACTCTCTTTGTAGCATACACAATCTACTATGCATTATCCAGCACTGTATTTGACATTATTACATTTTTAAATGCAGGTTTACAAGATCTTTCTACAGATTTTCATATTTCATCTTGTTTTTAGCTGTTTTAGAGAATGTACGATACATTTAAAGTCAAATATTATCAGAGCTTTATTCTAATGTTCACATGCATGTTGATTGAATGCATGTTGAAATATATGCTGGTAAATTAGCTGTTGACTTATTTGTACTCTGTATTTTAAAAACATCAGGACTGTCCTTCAGTGAACATGTATTTTCTTTATATTTTGTGTTAGAAATAATAAAAGGAAATATGATTTGAATGATTAAACATGCATTTTTAATTTATAAGTTAAATAAATATATTCAAGTTATAAATGTGTTATGATATTTACAACAGTGTCTGATGCACATTAGATGCTTCACAACCATAACTGTTTTAAAGTTATGTGTGTGTGTTCATGAATTGAGAAAGTTTTCCTTGATCTTTAGACATGTAAGAGGTCATCATACTATACGAATAGGTAACACTTTAGAATACTGTATCTTACTTACTGCATAACTAATAAGGAATTATTGAGGAACTAATAGATAATTATTTATTAACACTTAAGTCACTACTGTTAACTACTAAGGAAGATGTGTTAACTAATTAGTATGCAATAGAATTGTATGATTGTGTTAAGTTTCAGTTAGTTAATCAATAACTAATGAATTATGTCATAACTGGAAGAACTATTATTAATTATCTATTAATTAATGTGCAAGAAAAATAACTAAGAAGTAACTACTAATGAACAGTCATACACAGTGGTTACTACAATAAACGGTTTTATTTTAGCAGTGGAGTGGTGGATGAAGTACACAAATCAAGTACTTGAGTAAAAGTACAGATAACCCAATAAAATATTACTCCAGTAAAATGATAAACTATTGGCCTATTCATTTTCAAAATTACCTTAGTAAATGTACAAAGGTAATTACTTAAAAAGTAAAAAGCACTGATCAATGTTTTTTATTTTATTTTCTAGCCAGTTTTAGTCATTCTTCAGCACTAATAAGAAAGATAAGTGCAGACATTTACTAGGCTATATATTGATCTGCAAATAAGCAAACTTTTTATTTAATTAGCAAAATGTATCATAATGTATGATAACTTATCTATTTTACAAAGGTTTAGATAATACCGTTAATAATGTGTTTTTTACAGTAAGTTTGATTTGAGTCAGAAGTATAATTCTGTATTAATTACTAATGAGTTCCCTATATTCTCACTTTAGAATACTGTTCCAGGTTCCAAGTAATTCCTGAAGAATTATCTAATAATTATTTGTTAATTACCAATTAATTTCCTTATATGTTCACTTTAGAATACGGTTTCAGGTTATAAGTAGCCTAATTCCTGGATAATTATTTGATAATTATTTATTAATTACTAATGAGTTCCCTATATTCTCACTTTAGAATACTGTTCCAGGTTCTAAGTAATTCCTGCAGAATTATTTGATAATTATTTATGAATTACTAATAAGTTCCCTATATTTTCAGTTTCCCTCAGTCATTGCCTCAAACATGAATTTACTCAATGGCATTCTATGCTGAGGAAAACAGACTCACACAGTACTGTATATAAAATATAAAAACTAATCTGAGGTTAGTTTTGTATGACTGTTCATTAGTAGTTACTTCTTAGTTATTTTTCTTGAACCTTAATTAGTAGATAATTAGTAGTAGTTCTTCAAGAGTTATGACAGAATTCATTATTTATTGATTAACTAACTGTTACTTAACACAATCATAAAAATATATTACATACTGATTAGTTAACACATCTTCCTTAGTAGTTAACAGTAGTGAAGAAGTAGTTAATGAATAATTACCTATTAGTTCTTCAATAATTACTTATTAGTTATGCAGTAAGTAAGATACAGTATTCTAAAGTGTTACCCGAATATCCTGTAAGTTTCAGAACTCAGAACTTCACAGTTAGTCCAGAAACAGCTTTTATTGAAACCGAGCTCAGAGAACGACTGGTTCTGAAAGCCCGCCTCCGCAGAAGATCAACGCCCACTTCTACATCGTCATCACTGTAGCCCCGCCCCCTGGATCATGCGTGACGAGTAGTAGGTCAATAAGTCAAGTCATCTTCATTTATATAGCGCTTTTAACAATGTTGATCCAAAGCGGCTTTACAGAGATACAAGGATAGTTTACAGTAACAGAGATTGTTTTGGCTTTATAGCAGTTCTTGAATAAAGTTATTTTCCAGCTAAAGTTAGTTTTGATTGATTCACTTCCGTCGCAACGATCATTAGTTATTAACTTAGGGGCCGCTAACACAACACCGTTTTAACCGGAAACTCTACACAGACTTTAAACACGAAACCTGTGAGAACGCTGATGGCGCACATGCGTATTACGAGTTCAGTCTATTGGTATGTGCGTTTGAATATGTGTGCGCAGGTTTGTAATTCCCTACAAACCAAGCCTTAAAAAACTACTTGTCTGGCCTTAACATTTTTGATACAGAATTTTATCACTTCGGGGTAGATACACGAACCGAATTTTCCCGACGACGCTTTATCTGTAGAGTGGGAAAGGGATCCTCCATAGGGAGAGACTAGTTGGCACTTCAGCACTGCGTTGTCATCGGTCCATGCGCAGGTCCTTCGTCAGATCTGGATACGGCCTGGATCCGGCAGGCTGCGGGAAAACCTCGGGATAAACACAGACACTAAAATTAGCGTAGATGCCATTCTTCTCATTATGTAACGAGTACATCAGGATTTATGGGAAGTGTTCCCGGTTCCGGCTGACCTAATCTATGCAGCCTAACATTGAATTATAGAAGTCTATAATGTATTATGTGAATGCTAGGTCAAAGAGATGTGTCTTTAATCTAGCTTTGAACTGACAGAGTGTGTCTGCTTCCCGGACAATGGTAGGAAGACTGTTCCAGAGTTTTGGTGCTAAATAGGAGAAGGATCTACCGCCAGCAGGCGATTTTGATATTCTAGGTATTATCAACTGGCCGGAATTTTGAGATCGCAATAGACGTGAAGGACTATAATGTGTTAAGAGCTCGCTCAAGTACTGCGGAGCTAAACCATTTAGTGCTTTGTAAGTAATCAGCAATATTTTAAAATTGATGCAATGTTTAATAGGGAGCCAATGCAGTTTTGACAGAACCGGGCTAATATGGTCATACTTCCTGGTTCTGGTAAGAACTCGAGCTGCTGCGTTTTGGACCAGCTGTAGTTTGTTTATTAAGCGTGCAGGGCAACCACCCAGTAGAGCATTACAGTAATCTAGCCTTGAGGTCATGAACGCATGAACTAATTGTTCCGCATTTGTCAATGAGAGCATATGGCGTAATTTAGATATATTTTTAAGATGGAAAAATGCAGTTTTACAGATACTAGACACGTGACTTTCAAATGAAAGATTGGTATCAAAGAGCACACCCACACACACACACACACACACACACACACACACACACCCAGGTTCCTAACCGACGACGAAGACTTAACAGAGCAGCCATCGAGTGTTAGACAGTAATCTAGGTTATTACGTGAGGAAGTTTTTTGTCCAATAATTAGAAACTCTGTTTTTTCAGAATTTAGAAGTAGGAAATTACGAGTCATCCAATTTTTTATATCTGCTATGCATTCCGTTAATTTTGTGAATTGATAAGTTTCGTTAGGTTTTGAAGAAATATAGAGCTGAGTATCGTCAGCATAACAGTGAAAGCTAATTCCATGTTTCCTAATGATATCTCCTAATGGTAGCATGTACAGAGTGAACAGCAGCGGTCCTAGTACTGAGCCTTGTGGTACGCCATACTGAACTTGTGATCGATGAGACATCTCTTCATTTACTGCTACAAACTGATAACGGTCAGATAAGTATGATTTAAACCATGCTAGTGCAATTCCACTCATGCCAACATAGTTTTCTAGTCTATTTAAAAGAATGTTGTGGTCAATGGTGTCAAATGCAGCACTAAGATCGAGTAACACTAATAGAGAGATACAACCACGATCGGATGATAAGAGCAAATCATTTGTGACTCTAATGAGAGCTGTCTCGGTACTATGGTACAGTCTAAATCCTGACTTGAAATCCTCCAGATATCATTTCTTTCAAGAAAGGAACACAGTTGTGAAGATACTGCCTTTTCTAATATCTTTGACAGAAAAGGTAGATTCGAGATCGGCCTGTAATTGACTAATTCTGTAGGATCAAGTTGCGTTTTTTTAACAAGCGGTTTAATCATAGCCAGCTTAAAGGTTTTTTGGTACGTATCCTAGAGACAAAGATGAATTAATGATATTAAGAAGAGGATCTAGGACCTCTGGAAGCATCTCTTTCAGTAGCTTAGTCGGTATAGGGTCTAACATACATGTTGTAGATTTAGATGATTTAACGAGTTTAGCAAATTCTTCCTCTCCTATAGCAACGAACAAATCAAATTTTTCCTCAGGGAGACTACAATGCACTGCCTGATGCGACACTGTAGTAGACGGTTGCATAGTTATAATAATCTCCCTGATATTATCAATCTTATAAGTGAAGAAGTTCATAAAGTCATTACTGCTGTGCTGCTTGGAAACTTCTGGGCTTGAAGCTTTATTTTCGTTAGTTTAGCCACCGTTTCAAATAAATAATAACACATGTGACGATCACTGGATCGAGACATAAACATGCCTTTAAAAAGTGCAAATGTTGAGCAGTGCCAGGTTGTGGTGGCACTTTTTAATATTTTAGTATAATGTTTTGGTAGTATGTATTTCAAATACCATAAAACATATTATTCATAGACTTAATCCACTGGCCTTCCTTATTGTCAGAGGTGTAAAGTCCAGGTTCAGAAAGTAAAAGTCCTCCTCAGTATTTTGTTCCACTCACCTGGATGTGCTAATTCAGCAGGAGAGAGAACTAATGAATATTATATGACTAATGAGTGGAATCAGCCGCTGAGTTCATGTGTGGGATAAACATACGGCAGGACTTTTACTTTCTGACCCCTGGACTCTACACCTCTGCTTACTGTAGGATGGGGTATATACTGTAGGGTACAATTGCAAAACAAATAAACATGGTTGATCAATTAGTAATAATAAAGTACATGAAAAAGAAATAAAGTACATTTGTACTTTAACACAACAACAAAAAAAAAGGGGGGGGGGGGGGGGGGGTCATATGGAATCATATTTTATTTGTTTTCTTCGTCCAGCACTGCTTAAAGAAGCGGAGCGAAACATCATGAACCGTTAGCGCTGGTCTTCTCTTCTCTATTGTGATGACAACACATGTGGGCGGGGCTTGATTGTGTCTGTGGGGAATTGATTGGATGATTGAATGGTTGTGGTTTGCTATTGGTGGATCTCATGTGAGTGACAGGTTGCCCCGCCCACATCATCAGAGAAGAGAAGAGATGCTGCAAGAGGAAGTTATTCTGATTCAAGGTTATTAAAACGATAATGATGTGCACCAATCGATCATTTATAGTGAACACTGCAATATTCCATAGAAAACAAGAGCTGTCCGCTTTGATGTCATGGTCCCTTTAAATATCCACTCGAGGCTTCTTCCTCCTCCGGCTCAGAGGCGGCAGTGCAGCGCTATAATCTCCGAAGAGGAGGAGAAGAAGAGGAAGAAGAAGAAGAGAAGAAGACGAAGAAAAGAAGCAGCAGTGACGCCATCGGTTGCTATGGTCGCAGATTATGTTCCACATTACATCCGGGGTGCTCGCGTTAGTGGGTAACACGTCTTTAACACACTCCTGACAGGAGCGCAGTGGTGTGTGTGAGTGAGTGTGTGTGGAGATGTGAGCGCGATGGCCGAGGACAGTGAGTGGGTGCCGGAGAGCGTCGCGGGGTTCCTGGGCAGCCCAGACTGGCTCATCCCGCTCGCGGCCTTCATGGAGGACCACTGCTCAGGTGTGTGTGTGTGTGTGTGTGTGTGTGTGTGTTCATGGAGGACCACTGCTCAGGTGTGTGTGTGTGTGTGTGTGTGTGTGTGTTCATGGAGGACCACTGCTCAGGTGTGTGTGTGTGTGTGTGTGTGTGTGTGTTCATGGAGGACCACTGCTCAGGTGTGTGTGTGTGTGTGTGTGTGTGTGTGTGTTCATGGAGGACCACTGCTCAGGTGTGTGTGTGTGTGTGTGTGTGTGTGTGTGTGTGTGTGTTCATGGAGGACCACTGCTCAGGTGTGTGTGTGTGTGTGTGTGTGTGTGTGTGTGTGTGTTCATGGAGGACCACTGCTCAGGTGTGTGTGTGTGTGTGTGTGTGTGTGTGTGTGTGTGTGTGTGTGTGTGTGTGTGTGTGTTCATGGAGGACCACTGCTCAGGTGTGTGTGTGTGTGTGTGTGTGTGTGTGTGTGTGTGTTCGTTCATGGAGGACCACTGCTCAGGTGTGTGTGTGTGTGTGTGTTCATGGAGGACCACTGCTCAGGTGTGTGTGTGTGTGTGTGTGTGTTCATGGAGGACCACTGCTCAGGTGTGTGTGTGTGTGTGTGTGTGTGTGTGTGTGTGTGTGTGTGTTCATGGAGGACCACTGCTCAGGTGTGTGTGTGTGTGTGTGTGTGTGTGTGTGTGTGTGTGTGTGTGTGTGTTCATGGAGGACCACTGCTCAGGTGTGTGTGTGTGTGTGTTCATGGAGGACCACTGCTCAGGTGTGTGTGTGTGTGTGTGTGTGTGTGAGTGTGTGTGTGTGTGTGTGTGTGTGTTCATGGAGGACCACTGCTCAGGTGTGTGTGTGTGTGTGTGTGTGTGTGTTCATGGAGGACCACTGCTCAGGTGTGTGTGTGTGTGTGTGTGTGTGTGTGTGTGTGTGTGTTCATGGAGGACCACTGCTCAGGTGTGTGTGTGTGTGTGTGTGTGTGTGTGTGTGTTCATGGAGGACCACTGCTCAGGTGTGTGTGTGTGTGTGTGTGTGTGTGTGTGTGTTCATGGAGGACCACTGCTCAGGTGTGTGTGTGTGTGTGTGTTCATGGAGGACCACTGCTCAGGTGTGTGTGTGTGTGTGTGTGTGTGTTCATGGAGGACCACTGCTCAGGTGTGTGTGTGTGTGTGTGTGTGTGTTCATGGAGGACCACTGCTCAGGTGTGTGTGTGTGTGTGTGTGTGTGTGTGTGTGTGTGTGTGTGTGTGTGTGTGTGTTCATGGAGGACCACTGCTCAGGTGTGTGTGTGTGTGTGTGTGTGTGTGTGTGTGTGTGTGTGTGTGTTCATGGAGGACCACTGCTCAGGTGTGTGTGTGTGTGTGTGTGTGTGTGTGTGTGTGTGTGTGTGTGTGTGTGTGTGTGTGTGTGTGTGTTCATGGAGGACCACTGCTCAGGTGTGTGTGTGTGTGTGTGTGTGTGTGTGTGTGTGTGTGTGTGTGTTCGTTCATGGAGGACCACTGCTCAGGTGTGTGTGTGTGTGTGTGTTCATGGAGGACCACTGCTCAGGTGTGTGTGTGTGTGTGTGTGTTCATGGAGGACCACTGCTCAGGTGTGTGTGTGTGTGTGTGTGTGTGTGTGTGTGTGTGTTCATGGAGGACCACTGCTCAGGTGTGTGTGTGTGTGTGTGTGTGTGTGTGTGTGTGTTCATGGAGGACCACTGCTCAGGTGTGTGTGTGTGTGTGTGTTCATGGAGGACCACTGCTCAGGTGTGTGTGTGTGTGTGTGTGTGTGTGTGTGTGTGTGTGTGTGTGTGTTCATGGAGGACCACTGCTCAGGTGTGTGTGTGTGTGTGTGTGTGTGTGTGTGTTCATGGAGGACCACTGCTCAGGTGTGTGTGTGTGTGTGTGTGTGTGTGTGTGTGTGTGTGTGTGTGTGTGTGTGTGTGTGTGTGTTCATGGAGGACCACTGCTCAGGTGTGTGTGTGTGTGTGTGTGTGTGTGTGTGTGTGTGTTCATGGAGGACCACTGCTCAGGTGTGTGTGTGTGTGTGTGTGTGTGTGTGTGTGTGTGTGTGTGTGTGTGTGTGTGTGTGTGTGTTCATGGAGGACCACTGCTCAGGTGTGTGTGTGTGTGTGTGTTCATGGAGGACCACTGCTCAGGTGTGTGTGTGTGTGTGTGTGTGTGTGTGTGTGTGTGTTCATGGAGGACCACTGCTCAGGTGTGTGTGTGTGTGTGTGTGTGTGTGTGTGTGTTCATGGAGGACCACTGCTCAGGTGTGTGTGTGTGTGTGTGTGTGTGTGTGTGTGTGTGTGTGTTCATGGAGGACCACTGCTCAGGTGTGTGTGTGTGTGTGTTCATGGAGGACCACTGCTCAGGTGTGTGTGTGTGTGTGTGTTCATGGAGGACCACTGCTCAGGTGTGTGTGTGTGTGTGTGTGTGTGTGTGTGTTCATGGAGGACCACTGCTCAGGTGTGTGTGTGTGTGTGTGTGTGTGTGTGTGTGTGTGTGTGTGTGTTCATGGAGGACCACTGCTCAGGTGTGTGTGTGTGTGTGTGTGTGTTCATGGAGGACCACTGCTCAGGTGTATATCTATTTTTTACAGTCTATGGTGTATATATATGTGTGTGTGTGTGTGTGTGTGTGTGTGTGTGTTTTTGTGTGTTCATGGAGGACCACTGCTCAGGTGTGTGTTCGTTCATGGAGAACAACTGTTAAGGTAAGAACACACTGTCACTGAGTCTCCTCTATAACACAGGGGTGTGTGTGTGTGTGTGTGTGTGTGTGTGTGTGTGTGTGTGTGTGTGTGTGTGTGTGTGTGTGTGTGTGTGTGTGTGTGTGTGTGTGTGTGTGTGTGTGTGTGTGTGTGTGTGTGTGTTTCAGTGTTCGACGATGAGGAGGAGAATAAGCTGAGCTACACAGAGGTCCATCAGCAGTACAAGCATCTGGTGAGCGCGAGCGTCACGAACATCACACACACTCATCAGACGCTGTGAGTGATTGACAGCTGCTGTGAGTGATTGACAGCTGCTGCTGTGATTGACAGGTGGAGCGGCTGCTGGAGAACTACATGCAGGAGGTGGGCATCAGTGAGCAGCAGTTCCTGCGCGCGTGCTCGTCCTTCACCGGCTCCAAAGACCTGCAGGTGAGAGACGACACGAGTCGCATCACATCATCATCATCATCATCATCATCATCATCATCATCATCACATCATCACATCATCACATCATCATCTCATCATCATCATCATCATCACATCACATCTCATCATCACATCAAGGATCATAGATCATGGGGTCTATGCTAGTACAGTCCGTCAGCAGTCGTGGGTGGGGTCTATGCTAATTCAGCGGAGTCCATCAGCAGGTGTGGGCGGGGTCTATGCTAATACAGAAGAGTCCGTCAGCAGGTGTGGGTGGGGTCTATGCTAATACAGAAGAGTCCGTCAGCAGGTGTGGGTGGGGTCTATGCTAATTCAGCGGAGTCCGTAGGCAGGCGTGGGCGGGGTCTATGCTAATACAGCAGAGTCCGTAGGCAGGCGTGGGCGGGGTCTATGCTAATACAGAAGAGTCCGTCAGCAGGCGTGGGCGGGGTCTATGCTAATACAGAAGAGTCCGTCAGCAGGCGTGGGCGGGGTCTATGCTAATACAGCGGAGTCCGTCAGCAGGTGTGGGTGGGGTCTATGCTAATACAGAAGAGTCCGTCAGCAGGTGTGGGTGGGGCCTATGCTAATACAGAAGAGTCCGTCAGCAGGCGTGGGCGGGGTCTATGCTAATACAGAAGAGTCCGTCAGCAGGCGTGGGCGGGGTCTATGCTAATACAGCGGAGTCCGTCAGCAGGTGTGGGTGGGGTCTATGCTAATACAGAAGAGTCCGTCAGCAGGTGTGGGTGGGGTCTATGCTAATACAGAAGAGTCCGTCAGCAGGTGTGGGTGGGGCCTATGCTAATACAGAAGAGTCCGTCAGCAGGTGTGGGTGGGGTCTATGCTAATACAGAAGAGTCCGTCAGCAGGCGTGGGCGGGGTCTATGCTAATACAGCGGAGTCCGTCAGCAGGCGTGGGTGGGGTCTATGCTAATACAGAAGAGTCCGTCAGCAGGTGTGGGTGGGGCCTATGCTAATTCAGCGGAGTCCGTAGGCAGGCGTGGGCGGGGTCTATGCTAATACAGAAGAGTCCGTCAGCAGGCGTGGGCGGGGTCTATGCTAATACAGCGGAGTCCGTCAGCAGGTGTGGGTGGGGTCTATGCTAATACAGAAGAGTCCGTCAGCAGGTGTGGGTGGGGTCTATGCTAATACAGAAGAGTCCGTCAGCAGGTGTGGGTGGGGCCTATGCTAATACAGAAGAGTCCGTCAGCAGGTGTGGGTGGGGTCTATGCTAATACAGAAGAGTCCGTCAGCAGGCGTGGGCGGGGTCTATGCTAATACAGCGGAGTCCGTCAGCAGGCGTGGGTGGGGTCTATGCTAATACAGAAGAGTCCGTCAGCAGGTGTGGGTGGGGCCTATGCTAATTCAGCGGAGTCCGTAGGCAGGCGTGGGCGGGGTCTATGCTAATACAGAAGAGTCCGTCAGCAGGTGTGGGCGGGGTCTATGCTAATACAGAAGAGTCCGTCAGCAGGCGTGGGCGGGGTCTATGCTAATACAGCGGAGTCCGTCAGCAGGTGTGGGTGGGGTCTATGCTAATACAGAAGAGTCCGTCAGCAGGTGTGGGTGGGGCCTATGCTAATTCAGCGGAGTCCGTAGGCAGGCGTGGGCGGGGTCTATGCTAATACAGAAGAGTCCGTCAGCAGGCGTGGGCGGGGTCTATGCTAATTCAGCGGAGTCCGTAGGCAGGCGTGGGCGGGGTCTATGCTAATACAGCAGAGTCCGTAGGCAGGCGTGGGTGGGGTCTATGCTAATACAGCGGAGTCCGTAGGCAGACGTGGGCGGGGTCTATGCTAATACAGCGGAGTCCGTCAGCAGGTGTGGGTGGGGTCTATGCTAATACAGCAGAGTCCGTCAGCAGGTGTGGGTGGGGTCTATGCTAATACAGAAGAGTCCGTCAGCAGGCGTGGGTGGGGTCTATGCTAATACAGCAGAGTCCGTAGGCAGGCGTGGGTGGGGTCTATGCTAATACAGCAGAGTCCGTCAGCAGGTGTGGGTGGGGTCTATGCTAATACAGAAGAGTCCGTCAGCAGGCGTGGGTGGGGTCTATGCTAATACAGAAGAGTCCGTAGGCAGGCGTGGGTGGGGTCTATGCTAATACAGAAGAGTCCGTCAGCAGGCGTGGGCGGGGTCTATGCTAATACAGAAGAGTCCGTAGGCAGGCGTGGGCGGGGTCTATGCTAATACAGCGGAGTCCGTGAGCAGGCGTGGGCGGGGTCTATTCTAATACAGCAGAGTCCGTCAGCAGGCGTGGGCGGGGTCTATGCTAATACAGAAGAGTCCGTCAGCAGGTGTGGGCGGGGTCTATGCTAATACAGAAGAGTCCGTCAGCAGGCGTGGGCGGGGTCTATGCTAATACAGAAGAGTCCGTAGGCAGGCGTGGGCGGGGTCTATGCTAATACA
Organism: Squalius cephalus; assembly: GCA_022829025.1. Taxonomy (NCBI): domain Eukaryota; kingdom Metazoa; phylum Chordata; class Actinopteri; order Cypriniformes; family Leuciscidae; genus Squalius; species Squalius cephalus. The sequence goes on along the minus strand of CM040811.1, from coordinate 655,720 downwards.
GCGGAGTCCGTGAGCAGGCGTGGGCGGGGTCTATTCTAATACAGCAGAGTCCGTCAGCAGGCGTGGGCGGGGTCTATACTAATACAGAAGAGTCCGTCAGCAGGTGTGGGTGGGGTCTATGCTAATACAGAAGAGTCCGTCAGCAGGCGTGGGCGGGGTCTATTCTAATACAGAAGAGTCCGTCAGCAGGCGTGGGCGGGGTCTATGCTAATACAGAAGAGTCCGTAGGCAGGCGTGGGCGGGGTCTATTCTAATACAGCGGAGTCCGTGAGCAGGCGTGGGCGGGGTCTATTCTAATACAGCAGAGTCCGTCAGCAGGCGTGGGCGGGGTCTATGCTAATACAGAAGAGTCCGTCAGCAAGTGTGGGTGGGGTCTATGCTAATACAGAAGAGTCCGTCAGCAGGCGTGGGCGGGGTCTATGCTAATTCAGCAGAGTCCGTAGGCAGGCGTGGGCGGGGTCTATGCTAATACAGAAGAGTCCGTCAGCAGGTGTGGGTGGGGTCTATGCTAATACAGAAGAGTCCGTCAGCAGGCGTGGGCGGGGTCTATGCTAATACAGAAGAGTCCGTAGGCAGGCGTGGGCGGGGTCTATGCTAATACAGCGGAGTCCGTGAGCAGGCGTGGGCGGGGTCTATTCTAATACAGCAGAGTCCGTCAGCAGGCGTGGGCGGGGTCTATACTAATACAGAAGAGTCCGTCAGCAAGTGTGGGTGGGGTCTATGCTAATACAGAAGAGTCCGTCAGCAGGCGTGGGCGGGGTCTATTCTAATACAGAAGAGTCCGTCAGCAGGCGTGGGCGGGGTCTATGCTAATACAGAAGAGTCCGTAGGCAGGCGTGGGCGGGGTCTATTCTAATACAGCGGAGTCCGTGAGCAGGCGTGGGTGGGGTCTATGCTAATACAGAAGAGTCCGTCAGCAGGCGTGGGCGGGGTCTATTCTAATACAGCAGAGTCCGTCAGCAGGCGTGGGCGGGGTCTATGCTAATACAGAAGAGTCCGTCAGCAAGTGTGGGTGGGGTCTATGCTAATACAGAAGAGTCCGTCAGCAGGCGTGGGCGGGGTCTATGCTAATTCAGCAGAGTCCGTAGGCAGGCGTGGGCGGGGTCTATGCTAATACAGCGGAGTCCGTCAGCAGGCGTGGGCGGGGTCTATTCTAATTCAGCAGAGACCGTAGGCAGGCGTGGGCGGGGTCTATGCTAATACAGCAGAGTCCGTCAGCAAGTGTGGGTGGGGTCTATGCTATGCTATGCTAAAATTTGCATAGGTCCACTTTAATGATTAACAGTTAATGATGTATATCTGTTTTTGAAAGTAAAAAGAACAAGCCATCTAATGATTTACAGTGAAAAGCTGAGAACTGACAGTCTTCTTTATATTAGTATTGATCTCCGCTCGTGGAGAAGCTTGTGATGAAGTCTGACTCATCATGTGGCTCTTCTCTTTTCCATCAGTGTTATAATGGATGTCAGTCTGTGTTAATGGATCAGGAATGGCCTGCTGGATTTACTGGGTTAATATATAGTGCTGCAGATTTGACATCTTTCTGTCTTCTGAACACCATAATCAATCACTCAATATTTTTTTCCTCTTTTGTAAAGTCATAGAATCTGATGTGGATTTGTTTGTTTGCTATTGGAGCAAATGGAAAAGCAAAAGTCGAGTTTGTTGTAGTTTCCGTTCACCACTATAATAGTTTACAGGACGACTTCTGCTCCGGTTGCTCTGGTGTAGTTCCCGAGGCCTGTAGTCGTGGACACTGATGATGGATGCGTTCAGGTTCACAGCGCTGTATCTGTGTAGTGTAGCATGAGGACATCCCAGAGCAGAGCTGGAGTGTGGAGACTGAGACACATGCAGGAGATTAGGTAACTGGGTTACTGAGACTGACCTGAACTAGATCACAGACCTAGAAACTGCTGATCGGCTGAAGTCAGTCCTGCAAATATACTCCGTAAAGAAGATCCTGAATGGGCTCACAGGTGAACGCTCACCCACAGATCCAATCAGATCTGAGCTCGGTGGGTCACATGTCCAGACAGTATTATTCAGCAAACCTCCACAGTTTTCTTCTGAGAGACGCAGTCGGTCCCCTTCTATAGTTCTCTCTGTTCTGCTCATATTAATATTCAGTAATATTGTTGATCTGTCAGATTGTATGAACTGAATTGATCTGAATAATGACTATTGTGTTTAGAGCTATAAAAGAGCAGTTGGTGCCCCTGTAATGTCAGTGTGATGATGGCTCACTGCGTCCTCCTCTTTAAACAGGCTGTTTTCCAGCCAGTTCTCGCTACTGATGATTTTCAGATGTTTCGCTCTCTGATGGTCCAGAAGAACATGGAGCTTCAGCTGCAGGCTCTGCGTGTCATCAAAGAGAGAAACGGTATTTACACCACAGACGTGTGTGTTTATAATGTATGCAATGTATATAATGCAGGGCTGTCAAAAGATTAATCGCGATTAATCGCATCCAAAATAAAAGTTTGTTTTTAATAATATATGTGTGTGTACTGTGTATAATTAAATTTGTATATATAAATACACACACATGCATGTATATATTTAAGAAAAATGTGTTATTTATATATATAAAAAAAAATGTTTTTTATATATAATATAAACTATATAAATATATATACAGTATATGTATGCAAATATTTCTTAAATATATACATGCATGTGTGTGTATTTATATATACAAAATAATTATACTCCATACACACACATATATTATGTAAACACAAACTTTTATTTTGGATGCGATTAATCGCGATTAATCTTTTGACAGCCCTAATATAATGTAATAATAATTGCAGCTTATCTTGCAATTCTGACTTTATTTCTCACAATTCTCAATTCATATATAAACTCAGAATTGCAAGATTTGCGAAATATAAACGTAATTGAGAGAAAAAAGTCAGAATTGTGAGAAAAAAATGGACAAACTCGTAATTGCAAGAAAAAAGTCAGAATTGCAAGATATAAACTCGTAATTTCAAGAGAAAAAAAGTCAGAGTTGTGAGAGAAACTCGCAATTGAGAAAAATGTCAGAATTGGGAGATATAAACTCGTAATTGCGAGGAAAAAAGTCAGAATTGCGAGTAATAAACTTTTGAATAGTTTTATTTCGTGGCGTAACGAGCTTCCATACTCAGATAACAGCAGCGCCCGTGTTTCAGTTGCTGATGGAGAAAGAGCCTCTCACTGGCTGATTGGTTTAGAAGTTCAAACCCAGACAGGATGTTTAACAAAAGTCATTTACTTCGTTTTCATGGTGAAATTAATTATTTAGTTTCCTTTAACTTACAAATTACAAATAATCATGATCAATCCTCATATTAGAGTGATTTCTGAAGGATCATGTGACACTGAAGACTAGAGTAATGATGCTGAACATTCAGCTTTGATCACAGGAATAAATGACACTTTACTGTATATTCACATAGACAACAGATGATTTACAATGGAATAATATTTCACGGTTGTTACTGTATTTCTGATCAAATAATTGCTATGGAAGCTTGTTTCCGCCACAGAATGAAAAATAAAAAAGGTAATTGCGAGTCACAATTCTGTCACAATTCTGACCTTTTTTCTCACAATTGTGAGTTTACATGTACATCATGCATGATATAAAGTAGCAATTGTGTGTTATAAAGTCAGAATTATGAGATATAAAGTCTCAATTGTGAGAAATAAACTTGAAATTCTGACTTTTTTTCTCAGATTTGCATGTTTATATCTCACAATTCTGACTTAACACGCAATTGTGAGATAAAAAATCATAATTAACTTTTTAAATGTTTTATTCTGTGGCGGATTCTGTGTGTGTCTGTGTGTCTCTGTGTGTCTCTGTGTGTCTGTGTGTGTCTGTGTGTGTCTGTGTGTCTGTGTGTGTGTGTCTGTGTGTGTGTGTCTGTGTCTGTGTGTGTCTGTGTGTCTGTCTGTGTGTGTGTGTGTGTCTGTGTGTGTGTGTGTCTGTGTGTCTGTGTCTGTGTGTGTGTGTCTGTGTGTGTGTGTGTGTGTGTGTGTGTGTGTGTGTGTGTGTCTGTGTGTGTCTGTGTGTCTGTGTGTGTGTGTCTGTGTGTGTGTGTCTGTGTCTGTGTGTGTCTGTGTGTCTGTCTGTGTGTGTGTGTGTGTCTGTGTGTGTGTGTGTCTGTGTGTCTGTGTCTGTGTGTGTGTGTCTGTGTGTGTGTGTGTGTGTGTGTGTGTGTGTGTGTGTGTGTCTGTGTGTGTCTGTCTGTGTGTGTGTCTGTGTGTGTGTGTGTGTGTGTGTGTGTGTGTGTGTGTGTGTGTGTGTGTGTGTGTGTGTGTGTGTGTCTGTGTGTGTGTCTGTGTGTGTGTCTGTGTGTGTGTGTGTGTCTGTGTGTGTGTGTGTGTGTCTGTGTGTGTGTGTCTGTGTGTGTGTGTCTGTGTGTGTGTGTGTGTCTGTGTGTGTCTGTGTGTGTCTGTGTGTGTCTGTGTGTGTGTGTGTGTGTGTGTGTGTCTCTGTGTGTGTGTGTGTGTGTGTCTGTGTGTGTGTGTGTGTCTGTCTGTGTGTCTGTGTCTGTGTCTGTGTGTCTGTGTGTCTGTGTGTCTGTGTGTGTGTGTGTGTGTGTGTGTCTGTGTGTGTCTGTGTGTGTGTGTGTGTGTGTGTGTGTGTGTGTGTGTGTGTGTGTGTGTGTGTGTGTGTCTCTGTGTGTGTGTGTGTGTGTGTGTGTGTGTGTGTGTGTGTGTGTGTGTGTGTGTGTGTCAGGCGGGCTGCCCGAGTGTCTGACCGACGGCGTGGACGTCATGAATGAACTGGAGCAGCAGGAGATGAAGATTCTCCAGGAGGTTCTCCAGTAAGTTCACCTCATCACTCCAGATGCTTATATAATGGGCCGTGTGTCTCTGACACGCATGAGAGCGGTTATTACATCATTAACTCTGATCAAACACGTCCCAGGACTGCAGTGTTGAGAATCTGGCCCGTTTTAGAAGTCATTCATCACAGTAAAGAGTTGAGCACACTCGTCCCAGAGACTGTCCTCACTCGAGGTTATGCCTCACCCTGTAAAGGGATTGATGGCGTTGTCAGTAAGCCCAGTATATAAAGCCACTGAGACACCACTAACCCTAACCGGCTTAGCCTTTCACTAATAGAGTCCCACTGAAGAAGGGCTGGATATTCTTATCCCGCAGCGCTTCTGTCCCAGCCGCTCCAAACGCCAGAGATTCTGCTTCTGATAATTAAGATGCGGACCTTAATGAATGCCATTAAGAGATCAGGGTCACAGAAACCTGGATCTGGAGCCTCACGTGACCTGGACTCATCTTCTGCCACTGAGACTGAGGGATTAGAAGAGTAAAGTGTGAATAAAAATCAAAAGAGACTTCAAAATGAACATGCAGACGTCTGACTGTTCTGGTCGCTGAAAAAACATCCGAACGGGACGTGAAGCTAGAGTAAAACTGAATAAAAATAAACACTATTAAAATGAATAAGGAAATTAGATTAAAATACATAAATGACAAAAATGTTACTGAAATAAAGCATGTTATTTTTGGAGCTTGACGGCTTCATTCACCTTTAAGATTTAGTTTTTGGTTTGCCGCTTTTGCCTTTAGATTTGCCTGAGTTTATGTTGGACAGGAAGTGAAGAGAGAGAGAGAGAGAGAGAGAGAGAGAGAGAGAGAGAGAGAGAGGGGGGGGAGAGAGAGGGGGAGAGAGAGAGAGAGAGAGAGAGAGAGAGAGAGAGAGAGAGAGAGAGAGAGAGAGAGAGAGAGAGAGAGAGAGAGAGAGGGAGAGAGGGAGAGAGGGAGAGAGGGAGAGAGGGAGAGAGGGAGAGAGGGAGAGAGGGACCGGGATGATGACCATTCACTTTACTATATGAAAAGAGCGTCTGGGATGATCATCTTTTGTTTTGTACAGAAGAAAGTCATACAGTGAGATTAGCTTTCCCGGAGCGGTCACGGACTCATCCAGTCCTGGTCACACACGTACAGGAAGACTCTGACGAAGTGTTGTTCCCGCAGGAGGTCGAAGGAGGAGTATGACCTGGAGATGATGGCTCTCGGGAGGCAGGAGCGGGAGGATCAGGCCTCCACATCCAGCAGCCTATCAGACGCTCCTCTGGGAAACTCCTGTGAGACTCAGGCCGCCGGGGATTCTGGGACACGGCAGACCAACAGCAGCGTGACCGGAGCTCCAGAGCTGAGGATAAAGCAGTCTGAGGGTTCAGCGTCATGTGAGTGTGTGTTCCCATCAGCCCTCGCTCTCACAGCAGCCAATCACGTGAGATTAGAGTGTGTGAGGATCAGTGTTATGTGTGTTTGCACAGGTAAAGGTGAAGCTCTTCCCGCGGTGAGGGCACCGGTCAGGGGTTCAGCCGAACACACGAGTCCAGAGAGACTGAGAGACGCCGACACACAGAGAGACTGCAGACCGCTCGCGGTGAGACACACACACACACACACACACACACACACAATTCACTGCTCGTTCACACGGTGTCCGACTCCTAACCAGACAAGAGTTCAGATCACTTTTTAAAGACTGCAAAAAAACGTCTGGTAGGAACTACAATGAGCTTCCTCCCGGGTTAGTGACGTCACTAACCCTAAAGTGTACATAAACTCCGCCCACGGGAACACGATTTATAGACTATCATGACAGAATATGCTAATCAATGACTAGAAGATAGTTAACTCCACATCAGATATATAAATTCATCAACTAGCCATTCAGAAACGTCCTGTTGCTTCTACATGTTGTCACTTCTTCTCGAGTCTCTCCATCATTTTCCGACTCCGGTTTGAACATAAAGGGCTAAAAGTTTATTAAATGTTCAGTGGTGTGTGTTTGTGTGTGTGTGTGTGAGATAATCGGAGCTGCTAACACACACACACACACACACACACACACACACACACACACAAGCTCGTGAAGCCCCGTCCTCGTGCCGGGAGCAGCAGCTCATTTGCATTTAAAGGGAAAAAAACGGTGTGTTTTTGCTCACCCTCAAAAAGTGACAAAATTTTAACATGCTATATAAAATATCTGTGGGGTATTTAGAGCTAAAACTTCACACACACACATCAGACACTTATTATACGTCTTGTGAAAAGGACATTATACCACCGCTTTAATGTTAAAAGCAGCTCATGTGAGTTTGAATATGATTTCCAGATCTTGAAAATAAACTAAACAAGAACATTTCAATTGTGAACAAACAATCCTATTCTATGACTTTACACGTGTGCACACGCTCTTCTGACACGCAGTGATCGTCTGGTGTGGACAAACACTGCATGTTGCTGGAATCTTATGGCATCACGTCTGGTCTTAACTAGTGTGTGTGTGTGTGTGTGTGTGTGTGTGTGTGTGTGTGTAGGATGAGGAGGCGTTACAGCAGCGCTCGGAGTATCTGAAGCAGCAGAGAGACAAACTCCAGGCCCGTAAGAGAGATCAGACCCTGAAGAGTCCCGCTGACACTCCTCCTGCGGCCCCGGAGCCCAAAGCCTCCGCACAGGTGCACACACACACACACACATACACACACACATACACACACACACACACACACACACACACACACACACACACACACACACACACACACACACACACTCATAGAAGCTCCCCTACCCACCTGACTTCAGTTAAACCGGGTTTCCCAGACACCCACGATCCTCAGGTCACTCCCACTCTGACCACAGGAGAGTCCTAACCCAAGCCTTGACCAGCCTAAGAGTCTCACACTGACTCAGATGACGGCTCGTTCCTTTTTGAACACTATCACTGGGGATTCAGATCTCTAGTGTTCCCCTGACCATTAAACCGACTCCAGACGACGCCTCTGAACATGCTGTAATCACGGCCGGAGGATCTGACCGATTACAGAGAGAGTCCCACCAGCAAAACGAGTACAACAGTTTCTATAGAATAGGAGCATGGCAAAGGTGACGTGATGCATTACATCATTTCTCTACAATGTGATGTTCTTCATGTGTATAATCAAACTCTGATTTCCCCTTCTGTTATATTCAGACATGATTTAGACACACTGACTTTGGCTAAAGTGTTTAGGGACATTTTAGGTTTCAGAAGCATATAGTTGTCAATCCTGCAAGAAAAAGAAATGTTAGTTATGATTAAAAACAATCCTTCACAGTATCTATTCTGCTTCTTTACTTGTCCATCTGTGTTTAGAGTATACTGTTGCAGTTTGAGGATGAAGAAGCTCCAGTTCTTCTCTATATCAGAGTCAGTGTTTCTGAACTCCTGAAACGCCTCCACTGTATCTTGAGTTTCTTCCGGGAACGAACACGTCACAATATTCCTCATTATAATAATTCATGCGCAGAATAAAGGGGCGGGGCCTGGTTGAGTTAGTCAGTAGTGTGTTAAACTGGCGGTTATGGGAAGAGCGGGACATTTCCCAAACATCTCTGTGTAAATGCATCTAAACGCTGCTTCTGTGTTTCTCTGCCATTCTGATCCTGGAATTTATTGATTAAACACAAAAGCTGGTGCATGCATTTATTAAAATCAGAAAAAAGCCCTTATTAATATAGATATTGTTTTTGTCAGTATCGCACCCCTTTATTACAAAGATATGCAGTGGTTTTGTAAGTATTATTTGGTGCCATCATTATTTCTTTAATCAAAGACCTGTATCTGCTTAGTTTTTTATTATCTATTATATATTTTTAATACATTATTTTATTATAAAAACAAAAAGAACCAGTGAAAGTGCGTGCATCTTTTAAATCATTAAATCACATGAAAATTGACTGAAATGTGCTCATATTCTTTCCCGAGATATTCTTCCTGAAGCTTTTCCTCATGAATGTGAATAGAAATACTGCTGTTGTTCTTCAGCAACCTTTCATTTTTCAGAATCAGTGAAAGTTTAAAGTGTCTGGGCCTGGAAATGGAGATTTATTGGAACCTGGAAAGAGAATTCCTGCCGTGTGGATCTGCTGAAGCCTCTTCTCATAAAGACACATGAATAATCATGAGGCGCTGATGTCATGTGTTATAATACTTCATAAGGTCACATTCTGTGATGTGGACATGATGAGAGAATACAGCAGTTTCTCCTGATGCTGAGATTGTCTTCTGTTTCCCGCTCAGAGAGTGGAGTTTAGGCCTCGTGGATGAAGATTTTTTCTAAAACGCTGATTCCTTAATTTCAGATTTAATTAATTAGTTTTTTAAAACATTAAAATGAATGGCAGATGTCCTGATGTAATTTCACTGCTGGTTTTAGATGTTCCTCCCGTTCAAATGATCGTTCTTCCCTCCTCTTTCCCTCTTCCAGGCGATCTCTGTTGAGGAGAAGAAGAGATTGCAGAAGCGCAAACACCTGGCAGAGAAACTCAAAGAGGAAGTCATCAAGAAGTGAAGCTCTGAGCGGCTGAACGGACTGAAGCAACACAGACGCGGATCACTTTTGTATATGGTTTCATTTATATTTTTGTATGCACCTGTATCACATTAGATGTGATCTCACATTACTCCACCTGAACCCTTCAGACGCTTGCTCGAGTCTCCTGGCATGATCAGTTTATTAATGTCTGTTTCTGCAACATCATGTTTAAATCTTTACTTACTGAAATATTGTTATGCATTATGGGAACACTCACTATATATATACAATAACACGCATATGCTGTTATTTCACAATCTGTGGACAGATGTTTTATGAACTTACCCAATAAAGTATCATTTTTAGAGAGAAACAGGTTCTTTTTATTCATTTATTATTCCCAATAAAGTACATATTCTGCTATTGGAGTTTGTTTCTCTGGTTTTGCACAAAACCTACAGGCATTATAATGCAATTTAGAGACTGAAACATGTTTACGTCAGGCCAAATTATATTATATATCTTTTTTGCACATACAAATTTTTACCGCTTTACAAATATTCACCGCTCTCAGGCCATCTTTATTTGAACTCTCTCACAGTTTTATCTGTAACAATGTTCACTTTTCCAGGCCATTGATTTCTTCAGTGTGTGCAGCTCAAATGTTCTGTTCTCGCACACATCTGCACATCTCGGGTCAGGCGAAGCGTCACAGAACGGGTCTGCTCGATCTTCTTCCTTCAAGCACTGAACACCGGGAACAGTCCTGAGTCCCGACCTGGACGTTCCTCACTGTTATGTCGGGTTGTGTCAGGTCCCCGTTTTGATAACAGTAACTTTGATAACAGTAACTTTCTCAAATGTTTACAGAACAAACGGGAACCCAGTGTGCCTGTATCTTCCTCTATTGCTGTTCTATTACAAGATAGAAAGTCTAAGGCCTTCAATAGTCATACAGCAAACCCAACTAATCTGGTGCCTATTACATGTCAAACTAATATTGCTGTGGGGAAAAGTAAGTCTGTTAAGTTAGCACTCTTTAACATCCGCTCACTTAAAAATAAATCACTTCTTGTCAACGACTTAATAACCACAAACAATCTGGATTTTATGCTTCTAAATGAAACCTGGCTAGAAGAAAGCTGCAGTGCAACAGTCCTCAATGAAGCAGCCCCTCCTAACTTTACTTTTATGAGTGTCTGCAGAGCTGTTAAGAGAGGTGGGGGTCTAGCTGCTCTTTTTAAAGATATCTATCAATGTAAGCAAATATCATTTGGGAATTACCCGTCTTTCGAATATCTGGGTATTGTGTTAAAAGGTGCTCCACGCATTTTACTTTTCATTATTTACAGGCCTCCAAAATACTCTCCAGCCTTTGCTGAGGACTTTACAGAACTGTTATCAACAATTACCTCAGAGTTTGACTGTTTTGCCATTGCAGGAGATTTTAACATTCACATAGATAGTGCAGAGAACAATATGGCAAAAGAAATGTTTTAAAAACTTTTGATCTGACTCAGCATATACATGGACCCACACACAATCGTGGACACACTCTAGATTTACTTATCAGTAAGGGTCTAAACATTTCATTAATTGTTATTAAGGATGTAGCACTGTCTGATCATTTCTGTATTTTCTTTGATATATTGATCTCTCCTGCCATTGAAGCTAGATCTGTGTCTGTCAAGAAGAGATGCTTAAATGAGAACACTAGTGTACTATTTATGAAGGCTATATCCTTAACACCAAGTATATCTGCAGACTCTGTTGATTTTCTCCTTGATTCTTTTAACTCAAAAGTTAAAAGTGAAATTGATGATATTGCTCCTGTGAAAGTCAGGAAGAAGAGTGGCAGACAAAAAGCACCTTGGAGAAACTCAACAGCAGTGCAAAATATGAAAAGACAATGCAGAAAAGCAGAGCGCATGTGGCGGAAGACTAAACTTGTAGTCCATTATAACATCTACAAAGACAGCCTTCATGCTTTCAATATGGAACTAGGCAAAGCTAGACAGACTTTCTTCTCAAATATTATAAACAGCAATTTAAACAACACACGCACTCTTTTTGCTACTGTAGAGAGACTGACAAACCCCCCAAGCCAGATTCCCAGTGAAATGCTCTCAGACAACAAGTGCAGTGAGTTTGCTTCTTTCTTCTCTGAGAAAATCAATAATATCAGAAAGGTGATCAGCACATCCTTGAGTTGCCCTGGGGTTAGACAGACCATCAAACCACCTGAGAAAGTAGTTACTATGTCTGATTTCAAAGAAATTGATGGCAAAATTTTGGAAGAAACCGTACAGCACCTTAAAACATCAACATGCGCTCTTGACACACTTCCCACATCATTTTTCAAAAGTGTGTTAAACAGTTTAGAAGCAGATCTTCTAGAAGTGGTAAATGCCTCACTTCTCTCTGGGAGTTTTCCAAAATCCCTGAAAACTGCAGTTGTCAAGCCCCTCCTGAAAAAGAGCAATCTGGATAAGACCATATTAAGCAACTATAGGCCGATCTCAAATCTTCCTTTCATAGGCAAGATCATTGAAAAAGTTGTCTTCAATCAGCTGAACAAATTCTTATGCTCGAACGGATACTTTGACAATTTTCAATCTGGTTTCCGACCGCACCACAGCACCGAGACAGCGCTCATAAAGATAATAAACTATATTCGCTTAAATACTGATTCAGGCAAACTATCAGTGCTGGTACTACTCGACCTCAGTGCTGCATTTGACACTGTTGATCATAACATACTTCTTGACAGGCTGGAAAACTGGGTGGGGCTTTCTGGGATAGTCCTAAAATGGTTCAGGTCATACTTAGATGGGAGAGGTTATTATGTGAGTATAGGTGACCATAAGTCTGAGTGGACATCCATGACATGCGGAGTACCTCAAGGCTCAATTCTTGCGCCACTCCTGTTCAACCTGTATATGCTCCCAATGAGCCAAATAATGAGAAAGAACCAAAACTCTTACCACAGCTATGCAGACGACACACAGATCTACTTAGCCCTATCGCCTAACGATTACAGCCCCATTGACTCCCTGTGCCAATGCATTGACGAAGTCAACAGTTGGATGTGCCAAAACTCTCTTCAGTTAAACAAAGACAAAACTGAAGTCATTGCGTTTGGAAACAAAGATGAAGTTCTCAAGGTGAACGCATACCTTCACTCTAGGGGTCAAACAACTAAACATCAAGTCAGGAATCTTGGTGTGACACTAGAGTCAGACCTTAGTTTCAGTAGTCATGTCAAAGCAATAACTAAATCAGCATACTATCATCTGAAAAATATTGCAAGAATTAGATGTTTTGTTTCCAGACAAGACTTAGAGAAACTTGTTCATGCTTTCATCACCAGCAGGGTGGATTACTGTAATGGACTCCTCACTGGCCTTCCCAAAAAGACCATAAGACAGTTGCAGCTCATACAGAACGCTGCCGCCAGGATTCTGAGCAGAACTAGAAAATATGAACATATCACACCAGTCCTCAGGTCTTTACACTGGCTCCCAGTTAAATTTAGGATTGATTTTAAAGTATTATTACTGGTATATAAATCATTCAATGGCCTAGGACCGCAATACATTGCAGATATGCTCACTGAATATAAACCCAACAGATCACTCAGATCATTAGGATCATATCAGCTAGAAATACCAAGGGTTCACTCTAAACATGGCGAGTCCGCTTTTAGCTATTATGCCAGCCGCAGCTGGAACCAGCTTCCAGAGGAGATCAGACGTGCTCCTACTGTAGTCACATTCAAATCCAGACTCAAAACACTTCTGTTTAGCTGTGCATTTACTGAATGAGCACTGTGCCAATGTTCGTCCGACTGTTTGTACTGTACTGTATTTTATTTTTTATTCTTCTTAACTGTTTTAATTATTCTTATTTCTTGTTATTATTTTAATTTCTTTTATGTAAAGCACTTTGAATTGCCATTGTGTATGAAATGTGCGATATAAATAAACTTGCCTTGCCTTGCCTTGCCTGGCCTTGCCTTATAACACACATCTGTGTGCAGATCACATGTTTCTGGAATTTATTTGGATTATCTGCCTGGACTTAATAAATCTGTTTACCTTGCAGTATCAATATAATAGAATTTGTATTATATGATTGTAGTCATTTTTGCATGCAAGTATAGCGGACCAATCCGCATCTGCTTGAGTTCAGGTATTCCCTAATGTAGAGTGGACAAAAGGCTAGTAATACCACACATTTGTCCCATGAGCAAAACAGCTAATAAATTATATGCAACTATTTATTTATATATTTTCGAAAATGTAAAAATGCAGAGTTTTTGACGAAAAGCGTCGTGATTAGGTGTATGGGATAGAATATACAGTTACAGTACAGACATCATTATGTCTATGGAGACCCCATAAACCCCACAGTGGAAGTGTCCAGAGACTGCTGTGACTGTCTCACGCTTTACACCTTGGGTTTAGCATTTCTCTTTGAGAGAGAAAGAGAGATTTTATATTTCAACTTTAAACTGCATTTTATTGTAAACCAATTCATTCACTGCATATCCATCATTGTGGAAGGACCTACTTCTTCAATTGAAAAAAAATGAAGCTGTTTTTATATATTAATTTAGCTAAAACTATAATAATTGCACACAGCATAATCCTCTACCATAGAGGAAAAAGCAGTAGGCGAGCGAATAAGTGTGTCAGAATGCTTTAGTACTCATAACCCTCAAGCCGTGTTCACATTGCAGCTCTTAATCCCGTGTTCGTGGACAGATCTGGGCACAGAGGTCTCAGGTGTGATCCAGAAAACTATAGGCCCACTCACTTTTTCACTGGCCCACCCAAAATACACTTTCTGCCTACGCCACTGGTCATCTGGTGTCTTATGTTGGTATAAAATTAACAAAAAACAATAAAATCAATAGCCACTAGATGGCTGTATATAGGCTTAACTCTATAAACCACTGTTATAACGAATTTAAGTTTTTGACTTTATCACAAGTTAAAATTGTAATTAAAAAAAAAATATATATATATATATATATATCTGTGTTAGATGAGACTATAGAAAGATGCCAAAATATGCTTAGACAAATATGACCATGCTATATGGAAAAGACAAAGTAGTGGATCATTTTTCATTTATTTCAAACAAAAAACTTCAAATTTCAATAACTCAAAAAACTAATTGGTACAAAACAGGTAAGAATAAACATAACAATAACTCAAAAAAGTAAGTGTTAGGTAAGAATAAACCAGTAAGAACAAACAATAATCATAGTGATAATGTTTACATTCACTCGTGCGCATGTGTGTGTGTGTGTGTGTGCGTGCAGAGGTGGTTGATTGGAACATTAAAAAATAAAAAAAAACCTTTTTCTGTCATTGCCTCATTCAATTCTTTGTTTTTGTATGTGTGAGTGACTTTTTATTTGAAAATCAAAAACAAAACAGCTCTGTTATTGGCTCATTGAATGCTTTGTTTGTGTGTGTGTGAGAGAGAGAGAGAGAGAGTGAGAGTGTGAGTGTTTGCCACATTAAGAATGTTGTACAGGATCACCCCTTCATTTGTGTGTGTATGATATGCATTGTGATGGATCTATTGATTTTTATTTGACAAAAAAAACAAAAACAAAAAAAGCTCTGAATTACAGTTTTCCCATTCATTCCTATAGGTGCCCATTTTTGTCCACAAAAGCTAGATTAAGGAGGTTTTTTTTTTTTGTTCACCCACTTAACATTGTAGAATCGAGTCAATTTTGTGTGTGTGTGTGTGTTCAGGTGGCAAACTTAGGAAAAGTAGCCAAGTCTTGTACCGCTCAGATTAAGGAAAGTATAAAAAAAAAAAAAAAAAAGATTTTGCCCACATTTGTCCCATTACCTGGGTGACGTATTAGTTCTCGCGAGATTCGATACTAATAGTGCGTTTGAATATGCCTTGCCTACTTACCTACTATAGTAGGAGAAAACAGTACGTGAAGGAGTAGCATGTTCAAAACATCAGTATTCACGAAAGCTGGAAAGCAGAGGTTGCACTGCACAGTTATATTTCGTTCTCCCTGCTCTTTCTTTAATGTGAAATGCTGTTTGAATTTCCAAGATATAACGCATTCTTGCCCTGGCTCTGTTGTTCCGGCTCCATCTCTACCTCTAGCTCCCGCTGCTCCTCTTCCGACTCCATTGTGACTGATCACACAAACCGCGCATTTTTTCGTTTTCATATTGGGCTTCTGGGAAATGCATGGAGTTGCCTTAATTTATTTAGAGAGTGAATAAACTCGTGAAACAGAGAAGTATCGTCATGTAATCCATTGATTTCAACAATGTAACTGTATTCTAAATACCAACTATTTAAATTGTAACTGTAACGGAATACAGTTACTCATAATTTGTATTCTGAATACGTAACGCCGGTACATGTATTCCCTTACTCCCCAACACTGAGTACATACTTATTGAAATTGAACCCATGATCTACACACATGATCTACACATATCCATAGAAGTCTGGGTATAAAATAGGTATATATTTTTGTAAAATAAACTATTATATATGTGAACTGTATGTGTGTTGCATTATAAACTTATTTTAAACAGTGCAAATACATAATTATTTGTATAAAGCATTATATGGCTTTATCTGTTTGTAAAAAGAACACAACTGTTTTGTGCAGTTTCCCTCTGTCTGTCTGCTGGCTTTAAACACGCTCTTACACCTCATACTATTGATTTTACTATTGATCTTCAGTTGACTTGCCTTATTCATTTTCACTAGATTGTGTTTTCTAGCTAAATCTGCAATGTAAAACGAAACACAACACTGCATTCATAAATTATGGATTCAGAAGATGTTTTTTTGCATCTTGAAGAGGTTTATCTGCTTACACTTTACATACAAGTTATTTTAACCACTCGCATCAAGGAAAGTCGTCTTCAGCACTCAGGCTGTAACTCCTAAAGGCTCCTAAACTCTGGAATAGCCTTCCTGATAATGTTCGGGGCTCAGACTCATGTGAAGAGATGACCCAACACCTGTGACGAGATGACCCAACACCTGTGAAGAGACAGACCCAACACCTGTGAAGAGACGACCCAACACCTGTGAAGAGACACAACCCTTTTTACCTGTGAAGAGACGACCCAACACCTGTGAAGAGATGACCCAACACCTGTGAAGAGATGACCCAACACCTGTGAAGAGACGACCCAACACCTGTGAAGAGACGGACCCAACACCTGTGAAGAGACGGACCCAACACCTGTGAAGAGACGACCCAACACCTGTGAAGAGACGGACCCAACACCTGTGAAGAGATGACCCAACACCTGTGAAGAGATGACCCAACACCTGTGAAGAGACGGACCCAACACCTGTGAAGAGACGGACCCAACACCTGTGAAGAGACGACCCAACACCTGTGAAGAGACACGACCCAACACCTGTGAAGAGACGGACCCAACACCTGTGAAGAGATGACCCAACACCTGTGAAGAGACGACCCAACACCTGTGAAGAGATGACCCAACACCTGTGAAGAGACGACCCAACACCTGTGAAGAAATGACCCAACACCTGTGAAGAGACGACCCAACACCTGTGAAGAGACGACCCAACACCTGTGAAGAGACACGACCCAACACCTGTGAAGAGACGACCCAACACCTGTGAAGAGACACGACCCAACACCTGTGAAGAGACGACCCAACACCTGTGAAGAGACACGACCCAACACCTGTGAAGAGACGGACCCAATACATGTTAAGAGATGACCCAACACCTGTGAAAAGATGACCCAACACCTGTGAAGAGACGGACCCAACACCTGTGAAGAGACGACCCAACACCTGTGAAGAGACACGACCCAACACCTGTGAAGAGACGGACCCAACACCTGTGAAGAGACGACCCAACACCTGTGAAGAGATGACCCAACACCTGTGAAGAGACGACCCAACACCTGTGAAGAGATGGACCCAATACATGTTAAGAGATGACCCAACACCTATGAAAAGATGACCCAACACCTGTGAAGAGACGGACCCAACACCTGTGAAGAGATGACCCAACACCTGTGAAAAGATGACCCAACACCTGTGAAGAGATGACCCAACACCTGTGAAGAGACGACCCAACACCTGTGAAGAGATGACCCAACACCTGCGAAGAGATGACCCAACACCTGTGAAGAGACGACCCAAAACCTATAAGGGAGTGACCCAACACCTGTGAAGAGACGACCCAACACCTGTGAAGAGATGACCCAACACAACACCTGTGAAGAGATGACCCAACACCTATAAGGGGGTGACCCAACACCTGTGAAGAGATGACCCAACACAACACCTGTGAAGAGATGACCCAACACCTGTGAAGAGATGACCCAACACAACACCTGTGAAGAGATGACCCAACACCTGTGAAGAGATGGACCCAATACATGTGAAGAGATGACCCAACACCTGTAAAGAGATGACCCAACACCTGTGAAGAGATGACCCAACACCTGTGAAGAGATGACCCAACACAACACCTGTGAAGAGATGACCCAACACCTGTGAAGAGATGACCCAACACCTGTGAAGAGACGGACCCAATACATGTGAAGAGATGACCCAACACCTGTAAAGAGATGACCCAACACCTGTGAAGAGATGACCCAACACCTGTGAAGAGATGACCCAACACCTATAAGGGGGTGACCCAACACCTGTGTAGAGATGACCCAACACCAGGGATGGAAATTAGCACCCGCCACCAGCCAAATGCGGGTGATTTTGTGTTGTGGCGGGTAAACTCGCTTCACCTACCGGCCACCGTGGCGGGTAAATAAAAATAGCATACTATTTCACACGGACGGCCGACACTTTTAGAGGAGGCACACCTTCAAAAAAATGTGGCGTTACATCGCAGGCGTTAAGAGGTCTGCAGAGAAAACATCTCAGGAGGAGCCAGTGGACAGAGAGGCGAAGGTCAAAAAAGTTTTTTTAAAGAACGATGGAGAAAAGCAGACAATGGGGAGTCCCGCGATTGGTTAGTTTACGACGAGACAAGTTCTGCTCGGTATGTCGTCAACACGCTTCAGAAGATTGTGTGTGTCAGGCACAGCGCCAGGATTTCAGTTTTGGATGGGCCAGACCAATTGTGGGTGGGCCTTAAATTAAAAACTTTAAATTAAAAAGGTTATTCAATCACTGTTTAACCTAATAAAAATTACGGACTAATATACTGTTATATTATCTGTGCGTATAATATAGATTTTAATAGCTTGATGCTCTTTAAATATTTTGTTGCATTGTAAAAAGTGTCGGTGCATAGGACGGACCTATCCGCGATCACTCTCCGTGGTTCTGACCGAAGAAGAGCGCTTTGCAATCTCCATTACGCATCATACCTGGCGTTGTCTCTTAGTGCGCTACTAAGACTCTTGAGGTATAATTAACTAAAGGTATTCTACCACTAAAGGTATACCATTGCTAGGCGTCTTCAGGGCTATCATCCACTCGCGAGGCAGAGGCGCTGGCGCCCTCCTAGCAACGGCGCTGGTCGCCGAGAAGGATATGATACATCATGAGATGCGCAAATATGTCTGGAAACATGACATGTAAGACATGATTTTGACCACTTCATTGAGTTTTGTTTTGTAGAAAGACTATTTTTAAAAGATTTTCGTTTTGTATAAATTGTATCTTAATTTTGATCAATGTTTTATCAACCAATTGCCTGTATTTAATAAATAAGAAGAAAATATATTGCAGACAATGTAATAAGCGCCGGCATGATCACTTGCATTGCACGTGAACTGGACGGCGCCGAAACTCAGCTTGTGCCTCACAGATTTTAGAAATATAGGCTATTATAGAAAGCTTGAAATGTCTACTTTTAAATGAAAATATTCAAAACCAAAAGAAATAGGCTCTCTGATTGTGAAATCCATATGAAATGTGCATTTCTCTCAGGCGTTCATGGCGAGTCCGCATTGTCAACTTCATCTTTGCAGCGACAAAGAAAACACCAGTTTATTAATAAATAATTAAATGTCTCCTGGCTATTTTAGACACATTCATAATCATTACTTTTACCGGTTCTTTGTGGCTAGCTTTAAGCGTGCGGTCGTGCGCTTGAGTGCGGCTATATTACGTAAATGCTCATTATCCTGTGTAGGCTATATAGCCTATTTAAGTAGCATAATTAAAATAATATACAGGGGCGATTTGTCCACGAATGGCTTAAATGAACAACTACTAGTCGACTAGAAAAAAAAAATTTAAGTCGGAGGCAGCCCTTATTCCACATATTTTCGAGCCAGGCTCAGGCCATTCTGGTTGAGCGAGCGACCCTGCGGAATGAGTGAGCGGAGCGGAATATTCAGAAATGCGCTCTCCACTCACAAGCTCTAATCGGAACAAACCCAAACTACTGTCTTCTGAATTTGCGCAGAAACATCAAAATAGACATTACCAGCTTTTAAAAAAAATGTAAACTAAACATTTAGACTATTTTAGCACAAATTATGATCTTATTGATGATTTTTTATAGTTCTTGACAAAATTAGAATATATTAAAGGTTTTTTTGTTTGTGTTTTGAAGAAAAGTTTTGGGTGGGCCTGTTGAAAAGTGGGTGGGCCTACTAACGCACCCATAACGCCGTGCCTGGTGTGTATAAGAAAGAAAGAGAAAATGTCAGTATTTCATTGAGACTTGAGATTAAATAAACTGCTTAAGTGTTGTAGATCTTGTAGTATTAATTTTCACATGCAGTTACACATTGTCGTTTAAAAACAAGAAAGTGGCTGGTAAAAACATTGAGTGGCTGGTAGATTTTGAAATCCACCAGCCACAGTGGCCGGTGGACAAAAAAGTGAATTTCCATCCCTGCCCAACACCTGTGAAGAGACGACCCAACACCTGCGAAGAGACGGACCCAACACCTGTGAAGAGACGAACCCAACACCTGTGAAGAGACGACCCAACACCTGTGAAGAGACACGACCCAACACCTGTGAAGAGACGACCCAACACCTGTGAAGAGACGACCCAACACCTGTGAAGAGATGACCCAACACCTGTGAAAAGATGACCCAACACCTCTGAAGAGACGACCTAACACCTGTGAAGAGACGACCCAACACCTGTGAAGAGACGGACCCAACACCTGTGAAGAGACGACCCAACACCTGTGAAGAGACGACCCAACACCTGTGAAGAGATGACCCAACACCTGTGAAAAGATGACCCAACACCTGTGAAGAGATGACCCAACTCCTGTGAAAAGATGATCCAACACCTGTAAAGAGATGACCCGACACCTGTGAAGAGACTGTTAAATTGCAACTGTTAAATTGCAAGTCTTCTAAAGGCTGAATCTTGACATGTGGTGCATTCTCATCAACGCCTTTGATCCATCAAAGAACTGTATCTTCTTTATGGGATTTTGTGTTTTTTTCAGGCATATTTACAGTTGTAGGCTAGATATACAGTATAAATGCAGGTTCTCTTTTTTGTTTAAAATGTGATTTGAGATGTAGACTACAACTACTTCTGCTAACGTTCCCATTAAGTTATTATACAATTATTTATGAGAAGATTATATTGTTCTATTGTCCAGTTTTTAAATGTTTAAAAAAATAAAATAAATTGGTAATGTGAACGTTAGGGGAAAATTCCATTGTATCATTCTTCATAAATTATGGGAATGTTACTTTTGAATGTTCTCTGAACATTCTGAAACAAGTAGCAACATTTAAAACGTTAGACAAACATCCAACTAAAACATTACAGTTTAAAATGTTCCATGAACAATGTATAAATAATGTTTTTGTGCTAATGTTTTGAGAACAATATTAAAGACCAGATAACATTGATCAAACGTTCTATTAACGTTACTGGAAGAAGGTTTGTTCATGACTTTGAGAGACCTGCATGTGTATTCCTGCAGTAATTATTAATGCAAGTCGAGTGTTTCAGTCACTGAAGCTGTTTTCTGTTGACTGCAGTGATTCAGACCTTGGAGATCATATTCAGACGGACGAGCACAAGAGGTGGGAAATAGCTTCAGTTCTGCTGTTCCAGCGAAAACAGTGTAAACAAATGTTGCTTGCTCACACACTGAGCACCTGAGGGGTCCTACAAAAATAGAAAAAACTGTGTCGTTGAAAAAAATATATTTGGCACCTCTTATGGGTCTACATAGCAGCACCATTTGACCTTCTGACAAAGCTGTATAGCACTTAGTGGTTCCCCTATGATAATAAGTCTGAACCACTTGTAGTGCTATATTAATTCAGGTATTAGTACATGATTATTCATGTACCCTTATTGTAAAGTTTTACTGAAAATATATTGATGGGACTAATAGAAAGGTCAGACGATGGACATGTGGAAGAAGAGACCCAAACAAGCAGGAAAAACTCATAGGCTATTTCTGGTAGGAGAAACTGCCGCTAGGAAAACCACCATCATCAACACCATGATCAACTACTTCTGGGAGTGAAGTTTTAGGATGAAGAGTTTTATCAAATCACAAACGGAGTAAACATAGATGAAACCATATCCCAGACATTTAACATTTATCTCATAACAGTGTTAAGGTGCAGTTTACTACTCACATCTACTGTTGTTCTGTGAATTTAAATGTAATTTCACTTAAATTTCACAAATGTGACCACAAGTGACATTTGAGGTACTTGAGTAAGAAAAGTGAAAAAGTGTCACCATTATCACCTAAATGAAGTTGTACAAGACGCTGAATGAAAATAAATAAATGAAACGCTAATAAAAGTCAAGTAAACTTGTAGAACAACGTTCTTTAAATTCGTTACTATCATGACTAAATCATTCATATAGTCCCATGAGCCAGGGGGGTTGATCAGTATCATCGGGGGGACAAATGCTATCATTGTTTTTTGGCAAGGTATACACCCCTAGTACTAGAAAAATCACGATAGCAGTGCAGGGGTGGTAGCGAAATCACTTTTTTCAGCTCATGAAGTTACTAACCCCCTAAGATAAATTCTGTTTTTGAAATCTGGTGTATATCTGGTTTAGGCTCATGCTAGGGATATTATCAATATTCTATAATATGTTGTTTGGTATCGTTGGAAAGGGGACCTTTTAGGCTTTCATTTAAGCCCAGTACTGAATCTGTCTGACAAACACAGAGGTCACATGACTTCTTTAAACCAGAAATAACACACATTTTTTCACAATTTCCGCCTAAACGGTATGCTTTCTTTTATCCCTGTGGCATGAAAGAACACCACGGACACAAAACTCAACAACTTCAATACTCAAGGCACTCTGATGACTTAGAAAATGTATAATATACCCATACAATTTATTTGTGAGAGCCTTAAATTAGACTTGTGCAGCCAGTACAAGTCTTCAAAATAGAATAGAGTCAATAGAATGGACAAATAGAATATCCTATTAGTCCAGGGCCAAATGGCCTATCTATTCATGTACAGTTGTAATAAAAAGTAATTGTTTCAATGGTGTAGTCAATGGTGTTGTAAACATAACACTTGTAAGTGGTTTAACAAAATGTTTCTATCATGTATTTTGATATTCAGATATGATGTCAGAAAGTAGCTCATGCACGGAATGTTGATGGATTTTGACAGTTTGACGAGGTTTTGTCAGTTTTGTGAAAAGATTGTTGGTTCAGTTGACTGGTTATAACAACACTACCAACTATGCCATCTTCAATCAACTTCCATTGAGTTCCAGGGGTATTAAATGTAAGTACAAAATACTTTTTCTCTTGTGCTTGTGAATTGGTGGGGAATAGTAGCAGTAGCTAATGTAAGCTTGGCATTTTTAGCAGGCTAGCTAGCTTGCAGGTTAAACAGTGTAACAGTAACTGCTACAGTGCAGTCAGGGCTTTCAAGTGTCACGTGACAGTCACTCATTGCGGTCTTTTGTCATGCCCTCTCGCCACACATTGTATTTCTCACGCGGAAAAACTATTTCTAATATATTTAATATGCAGCAGTGCCCAAAATGTCTCTGGCCACGCCAGTCTCATTAGAGCTCCGTGTATTTCTGCCGTAGTTTCAGGTTTCCACCTCTGACGTAGAGCAGCATACATCCACTTCCCTGAAACTTTGTCTCATTCAGAGACCAGAGACCCAAAGGGGCTCTGAGTCTGTCAGAAGGTCTGAGATCTACCGTATCAGCAGACCAATCACGTAATGCACATCAGACTAAGATTATTTTCTGAAATATAGTGACTTTATTCTTGTAATAGCCTATTAAAACGTACACGGTTACTAACGTAACCTCGGTTCTCTCTAGAAGAGGGAACGAGTACTGCGTAAGTTGCTTTCGCTACGGGTAAAGTCATCTTTTCTCGAGATATTGAAGCCAAAAATTATCCTTAATTTTGTATTTATTGTCAACGCGTTGCAGCAGCTAGCAGACCTAGAGCAGGCTAACTAACGCGCTCATTGCACTGCTGCAGCTGAGGCCATGCAGCCTAACATTCTCTGAAAAGTTTTCAGGGGAACAAGGCTGCCCGTCCGGAATGAAGCGGCCAGGTGTCGAACACGGCGCGCGCGCTGTGTCGACAGGCGGGCCATCATAGACACAGAGTCCAGTTCTATCCCCAGAAAAGAGGCTGTCTGACTGGGCAGTAATGAGCTCTTGGTCCAATTGACCGTGAGACCCAAGTTTTCCAGATGGCTGAGAAGCAACGTTCTGTGAGATATTAATTCTATCTCCGACTGTGCTAGAATCAACCAATCGTCCAAATAGTTCAATATTCGCATGCCCTGACTTCTGAGGGGAGCGAGAGCCGCGTCCATGCACTTCGTAAATGTACGGGGTGCTAGGGACAGGCCAAACGGCAGGACGGTGTATTGATATACCTGACCGCCGAAGGCGAATCTCAAGAATGGCCTGTGACGAGGTATTACCAGAATCTGAAAGTATGCGTCTTTCAGATCGAGAGAGATAAACCAGTCCCTCGGGCGAATTTGCGTGAGGATTTGTCTGGTCGTGAGCATTTTGAACGGTCGCCTCATGAGAACTTTGTTCAAATGTCTCAGATCTAAGATAGGTCTGAGAGCCCCGTCCTTCTTTGGTACGAGGAAATACCGGCTGTAGAAGCCTGACTCGCTCTGAGACGGCGGTACTGGTTCTATGGCCCCTTTGCATAGCAGCTTTGCTATTTCTGTGCGAAGTAGGTGTGCTACTTCTGGATTCACTTTTGTCTCGATCAGTGCTAGAAAGCGCGGAGGACGGCGAGCGAATTGCAGCGAATAGCCCTGCTTTACTGTATTCAGCACCCATTCTGACACTCCCGGAATAGCTTCCCATGCTTTTGCATGCATAGCTAGGGGTAGAATGGCCTCTCGGTTCCGGTCGCCGCACAGTGTGGGCTCGTGAACCTGAATCTGAGGTATCGGCGCGGTGAGCGCGCTCTCGATGCTTGAACACAGTGGCGCGCTGAAAGTGGCGCGCTGAACTCCCACCGTGCAAGGATAGCTTGAGGCAACACACACTGCAAGCTAACTATCAGGCTGGTATTTGGTAAAGATGTTTAGAAAAGGACCCACAAGTGCCAAGCCCTGTTGGCAGAGGATGGAAGATGGAGACAGAGGAGGAAAGTGAACAGTTGGTGCTGCACTGGATGGAAGGCCAGCCAGCACCTGAAGCTGTCCTGGATCTACTCGCCTGCAACTGCACAAAAACATTTTCACTCCCACGATGCATGTGTCTTGCAAATGGCCTCAGGTGCACAGACATGTGTAAACTGACAGAGTGTGAAAACCAGGTCACCTGTGTAGAAAGTTCAAAACCAGTCTTTGATTAAATATATTCACTTTACAACCTGTTTCTTTATTGACTTTTACAACTAATAGGTCTCCATTCTATTTGTCCATTCTATTCACTCTATTCTATTTTGAAGACTTGTACTGGCTGCACAAGTCTAATTTAAGGCTCTCACAAATAAATAGTATGGGTATATTATACATTTTCTGAGTCATCAGAGTGCCTTGAGTATTGTAGTTGTTGAGTTTTGTGTCCGTGGTGTTCTTTCATGCCACAGGGATAAAAGAAAGCATACCGTTTAGGAGGAAATTGTGAAAAAATGTGTGTTATTTCTGGTTTAAAGAAGTCATGTGACCTCTGTATTTGTCATACAGATTCAGTTCAGGGCTTAAATGAAAGCCTAAAAGGTCCCCTTTCCAACGATACCAAGCACCATATTATAGAATATTGACAATATTCATAGCATGAGCCTAAACCAGATATACACCAGATTTCAAAAACAGAATTTATCTTAGGGGGTTAGTAACTTCATAAGCTGAAAAAAGTGATTTCGCTACCACCCCTGCACTGCTATCGTGATTTTTCTAGTACTAGGGGTGTATACCTTGCCAAAAATCACTATGAGACTTTGTCCCCCCGATGATACCGATGGACCAAATTTGGGGCCCTGGCTCATGGACTAATAGGCCAAACTGGGCAATAAACGAGTGGTAAACAATATGAAAGTATGTATAATAAATTAAGCTTTTATATGTATATGTTTGAACATATAGCAGGCCTTGTTGCACACACAGAAGGAGACAGACAGGTTTAGGTGCATACAGTGTTTATTAAAAGCAGAGTGGTGGTGGAACAACGGGAACCAGACGATGGTGACTTGTAGAATTTGTAGAATAATGATGGTGACTTAGCTGGCGATGAATGAAGTGGATTATATACAGATGGCAGGCGGATGGTACATTTAACCGTCTCTCAGGACCTCCCAGCGGAGCAGGTCTGGTGTGGGTGGCTTGGAGGATTTGATCGTCGAGGGATCATTTGATTGGGCTGACCACCAAGGCTGGAGGGAGAACAGATTCTGGAGGACTGGATTCAAGTTCAGGATGATACAGACAGGACAAGGCATCCGCCTTGCAATTCTTGGTACCGGGTCGGTAGGTCACAGTGAAATCGAGCCGTGTGAAGAATAGCGCCCAGCGGGCTAGTCGTGGGTTGAGTCGCTAGGTTTCTCGGAGATACTTCAGGTTCCAGTGATCGTGATGACCTCGAAACGGTGGTGAGCTCCTTCAGGCGTTGGAAGACTTCTGTGGCCAAAGGGTTCCAGGACAGAGACTTGGGCCGGTTTCTGAGGAGTGAGGTGAGCTGAGGAGACTGTAATTCCGGATGAACCTACGATAGAAGTCGGCGAAGCCAGTTGTGAATGGTGTCCACCTTCCTCTGGTCCATTTGGATACCTCGTAGGTCGATGTACCAGAGGAACTGGATGGATAGTGTGTGCAACTCGCACGTCTCCAACTTGAGATAGAGGTGGTGTTCTCTCAGCTCCTTGAGGAGATGCGTCACGGTGTGGCGATGTTCTGCCAGGTACCAGGAGTTGATCAGAATGTCGTCGATGACGAAGCGTTGGAGGTACTCCCGGAACACCTCATTCATGTACCCCTGGAATACGGAGGGTGAGTTGGACAGGCCATACGGAATCACCTGGTACTCGTAATGGCCTACCAGAATGATGAACGCCGTCTTCTAGGCCCAGAGTCGATGAGAGCTTGCGCTGAAACGAGAAGTTTTGGGGTGAGAATTTGGACAGGCGTGCGAGTGAGGGGCGCAATCTTGGGTAGAAATTTGATGGTACTCCGCTGGGCATGGTGGTCGTAGTAGAGACTGTAGTCGTACAGACTCAAGTGCTGTAATCGCCTTCTTTGACGTTCCGCGCTGGACAGATGGTACGTGTCGACCTGCATGGGTTCTGGTGCTGGAAGGGCGACAGATGGAGAGATGGGTGGAGGATACGAAGCGGGTAGATCCAATGAGCAGGCTGAGAGATGTTGAGAGATGCGCACAGCTTTCTGAATGAAACTGACAGTGTTGTTATAAATGACCATCTGGTGGCGCACTTCTGGGTTCAGACCCTGGCGAAAGGCCGTCAGCAAGCCCGTCTCATTCCAGCCGCTAGATGCCGCCAAAGTGCGGAACTGCAGAGCATAAACATTTATTGAAGTATTACCTTGGCGGAGGCTGAACAGCTGATCATGGACGGATAATACTGATGCGGTTTGACAGAAGACTTCCTTGAAGTGATTGGTGAATGATGTCAGGGAACTTGTGACCGGGCCGTTGGCGTGCCAGATGGATTGGGCCCATTGGAGAGCACGTCCAGACAGCAGGGAAATCATGACGCCAATAAGCGCCCGTTTGGTGGAGAAAAGCTGCGGTTGCATCTCAAAATAGAGCGAACATTGTAAAAGGAACCCGCTGCAGTCCTCCACCTCACCGCTGTGTGTCACTGGTCGGGCCGTGGGACTGGCAGAGGCAGGTGGTGAAGGAGCGGGTGGTGCAGAGGGGAGAGTTTGCCGAACTGCCTGCATACACTGTTAGACTTTTCAAGGGTTTTTTACAGTAACTTACTGGCAACACTGTTGCCAGTACGTTACTGTAATTAAGATTTACAGTACATTACCATTTTCAGTTTTACAGTATGGTACTGTAATTGTGTAATACAGTGCATTACTGTAAAAAAGCTAATGGAAGCTAATCAGTACACTACTGTAATTATTTTTTATTTGTACTAAATTAGATTTCATAATTTTTATATATAATTAATTTTATTTTTATCCTACATAAATACTACTAACATACAAACCAATTAGACAAAGTTTTTACAAAATACCATTTTTTTTAATTTAAAACATTTCATATATATCACAAAATATACAGTCTGCCAATGCTGGAAATGATGTGTGAAATTTTTTTTGGGTGAGTTTAGGGACGTTTTTTTGTGTTAATTTTAACTCATTCATTGTGTTAATGATTTTAACTAAGTAAATATGTCAGAAAGGTTAGCACAAAGATGTGTAAACGTGTGAAATTAACACATTATGTGATGTCCTTCACTGCACACATTGTTAAAATCATACATAAAATCATAAACAAAACGTTAGCATTTGACTAAATGAATGTAGAGTCATTGGTTGTTTAGCTTATACAAGTATTATAATGAAATATCAACCATTACATTCATAAAACTGCAGAATATAAATACATTTTTAAGCAGTCAAAAAGGAAATGTCCAACACAGGACAAAACACAGTTTTTTTCACAATACATGACACATAACCCCATCTTCAAAATAATTTCACTTATTTACACAAATGTGTTGGATTCATGTACACTGGTGGCCAAAAGAAGTATTTAAGTGTCTTAATGTTTTTGAAGTCTCTTTGATTCTCAAGAAACATTTCTTATTATTATCAATGTCTGACTGTCTACCCCTCAGTCTACTTCTACTTCTACGAGTAAAAATCATCATCAAAATAATCTTTAAAAAGTCAAAACAATGTTTTT
Organism: Squalius cephalus; assembly: GCA_022829025.1. Taxonomy (NCBI): domain Eukaryota; kingdom Metazoa; phylum Chordata; class Actinopteri; order Cypriniformes; family Leuciscidae; genus Squalius; species Squalius cephalus. Next base: position 627,059 of record CM040811.1, on the reverse strand, counting down.
GTCCACCTTTGCGAATAAATGAACTTCTCCAAAGATTGGTTCCTGTTCAGAACTTGACTGACAACATCAGAATGTTCCCTGGTCTGTATGCGTGTCCACAAACACAAATGTACTCAGTCCTTCAGAGTTAGTGTGTGTGTGTGTGTGTGTGTGTGTGTGTATCTATCTATCTCACTTATTTATCTATCTATCTATCTGTCATAAACTTCAAACTGCTGTAAACTACTTTAAACTTCAAACCACTTTAAACTTCTTAAGTTTAAAGCTTCCAGCTCCCAAGCAACTCCATAGCAACCAAACTTGAGTACCCTAGCAACCGTTTTGCAAGACCTATATCTCTGTATCAGAACATCGTATAGAGATGAGGTTTGGCTCTTTTGACTCATGCTAGCAAACAGCACTTCCAACATGCTACACATGCTAGCAGTGCATAGCTACATGCTAATAGCGATTAGTTAAGTGTTAAATCATGCCAAGATCATGCTATGAACTCCATAGTAACCATCTGTGACAACTACCAACCACCTAGTAACACCATATCAACCGCCCTGAATACCTTAGCAACCACCTAGCAACACCATAGCAACCACCCAGAACACCCTAGCAACTGCCTAGCAACACCATAGCAACCACCCAGAACACCCTAGCAACCACCCAGAATACCTTAGCAACCGCCTAGCAACACCATAGCAACCATCCAGAACACCCTAGCAACCGTCTAGCAACCACCCAGAACACCCTAGTAACCACCCAGAACACCCTAGCAACCACCCAAAATACCCTAGCAACCGCCTAGCAACCACCCAAAAGACCCTAGCAACCACCCAAAATATCCTAGCAACCGCCTAGCAACCACCCAAAAGACCCTAGCAACCGCCTAGCAACCACCCAGAACACCCTAGCAACCACCCAAAAGACCCTAGCAACCACCGAAAATATCCTAGCAACCGCCTAGCAACCACCCAAAAGACCCTAGCAACCACCCAAAAGACCCTAGCAACCACCCAAAATATCCTAGCAACCGTCTAGCAACCACCCAAAAGACCCTAGCAACCACCAGAAATATCCTAGCAACCGCCTAGCAACCACCCAGAATACCCTAGCAACCACCTAAAATACCCTAGCAACCGCCTAGCAACCACCCAAAAGACCCTAGCAACCACCCAAAATATCCTAGCAACCGCCGAGCAACCACCCAGAACACCTTAGCAACCGCCTAGCAACACCATAGCAACCACACAGAACACCCTAGCAACCGCCTAGCAACAGCATAGCAACCACCCAGAACACCCTAGCAACCACCCAGAATACCCTAGCAACCACCTAGCAACAGCATAGCAACCACCCAGAATACCCTAGCAACCGCCTAGCAACACCATAGCAACCACCCAGAACACCCTAGCAACCATCCAGAATACCCTAGCAACCACCTAGCAACAGCATAGCAACCACACAGAACACCCTAGCAACCGCCTAGCAACACCCTAGCAACCACCCAGAACACCCTAGCAACCGCCTAGCAACCACCCAAAATACCTTAGCAACCGCCTAGCAACCACCCAAAATACCTTAGCAACCGCCTAGCAACACCATAGCAACCACCCAGAACACCCTAGCAACCTCCTAGCAAAAAAACGTTCTGGTCCAAACTTTCTCAAGCCAACTTAAAGTTTGTCTCGACGAACTTTCGCATCTAGTTATGTTTACAATAACTTAAGAATATATATTTGTAAACAGCTTTGGCAATAGCATATTCAAACATTTCAACTGAACTAAATTAAATTATTCCAGATTAAATTTTAATACTTACAAATCCTAAATTCTGTCCAAAAATGCTGAGATCCATAGAGAGAAAGACTGACATCGATGATTTAGCCTATTTCAGCTCATCTGCAGTGAAGGGGTCCCTGTCTGAGATACATTTAATCTGGTGAAACTGAACATAGAAAATGGTCCATCTTCTGATTGGTTAATTTGCTGTGTAATAAATATAAAGTTAGACATGATGCAAAGGTCACTTATTTGATATAAAGTTAGCCAATTTTATAGAGATTTTATAAGATATTGTATGATACCTAGTCTGCACCAGTGGCTCCAAAGCACTTATCACATATTGCTAATCATTTCAGCAAACTTATGTCAAAATATATCACAAATGGCCTAACGTTAACTTATCTCCGTAATCTTGCTAGAAGTTACTGGCGCGAATTGGCGCTTTGTTGCAGTTGCCTTTAAACACATACAAAAATGGAAGTAAATATTAAATTCCATTAAAAAAAACTATAATATGTTATAGTTTGCAAACTAATGCTAAAACTAGAAAGGTGGCAGCTAGCCAAATAAAACTTAACGTTAGCTAACATACAATGTTATTTTCTCATCAGTAGGCCAACATTATCTACAACCAAAACAGAATTTCACATAGTTAATTTATTGTTAATGTAAACTTAGCGTTGCTTGTTGGCGTATTTTAACTCGACAACAAAGTCTGTAAAATGAAACGTTAGCGCAGTTTACTGTGGTAAAGTTCGTTACCGCCATGTTGACGAGTAACAGGTTAAACTGGGCACATTCCTGTCAACACACAGAGAATGTTTTTTTACCTTGCTTGCTGCTCTCTCTCTCGGTGAAGTGAATTCCGTCTCTTCCCCGGGCCAGACACGAACGGCGCGGTCTAGCAAAAGACAGTCCCACTGATATTGCACTGGATGCTCCGGTGAGACACGACAAATCCCAGACAGTGTATAGTGATGCGCCGTTATATTTCTGACGTACGGTAACATTACTCCGAGTCCAAGTGCTTGCGCTATTTCTGTCAAGGGACAAACAGGTTTACATTTTGCATTAGCTGCTAATGGTCCGGCCCGGTCGCTTCACTGTGTCCAATATAGACAGCCTCTGACTGTTATAGCGTTGTAGACACGTGGTGTAAGGCAAAAATTAGGAAATAAAAAGCACGATGGAATGGTGCCAGACAGACAGGCCGTTACGTCAAATACAGTAGTATACAGCAAATTTAAAAAATACAGTAAGTCTCTGTATGTGGTGTTAGACAAATACAGTAGTATACAGCAAATTTAAAACATACAGCAAGTCTCTGTATGTGGTGTTAGACGTCACAGAAAATTCCCATGATGCAATGGGAATCACAGTTATTTACTGTAAAGAGAAATAGCAGTATAATACTGGGGGATTTAAAGTAAATAACTGTAGAAATTACAGAAAAGTTTAACAGTGTACACTAAACAAAATTATAAAATTCCGGGGAGGTTGACTGTGGCCTGTGGAATGTTGGTCCACTCCTCTCCAATGGCTGTGCGAAGTTGCTGGATATTGGCAGGACCTGGAACACGCTGTCGTATACGCCGATCCAGAGCATCCCAAACATGCTCAATGGGTGACGTGTCCGGTGAATATGCTGGCCATGCAAGAACTGGGATGTTTTCAGGTTCCAGGAATTGTGTACAGATCCTTGCAGAATGGGGCCGTGCATTATCATGCTGCAACATGAGGTGATGGTCTTGGATGAATGGCACAACAATGTGCCTCAGGATCTCGTCACGGTATCTCTGTGCATTCAAAATGCCATCAATAAAATGCACCTGTGTTCGTTGTCCATAACATACGCCTGCACATACCATAACCCCACCGACACCATGGGCCACTCGATCCACAACGTTGACATCAGCAAACAGCTCACCCACACGACGCCATACACACTGTCTGCCATCTGCCCTGTACAGTGAAAACCGGGATTCATTCGTGAAGAGAACACCTCTCCAAAGTGGCAGACACCATCGAATGTGAGCATTTGCCCACTCAAGTCAGTTACGACGACGAACTGCAGTACGGTCGAGACCCCGATGAGGACGACGAGCATGCAGATGAGCTTCCCTGAGACGGTTTCTGACAGTTTGTGCAGAAATTCTTTGGTGATACAAACCGATTGTTGCAGCAGCGGTCCGGGTGGCTGGTCTCAGACGATCTTGGAGGTGAAGATGCTGGATGTGGAGGTCAAGTCAAGTCAAGTCATCTTCATTTATATAGCGCTTTTAAAGGGATAGTTCACTTTGAAATTAAATTTTGGTATGTTTTAGCTTACCTGAAGGGCATCCAAGATGTAGGTGTCTTTTTTCCCGCAGTAGTTTCAATTTTGATATTTTTAGGTCAAACCGTTCTTGTCTGACAGTCCTATAATGCAGGTATGTGGTCACTGTCTCAAAGAGCATGCACAGAGTCCAAATGAAAACAATTCCCCATCGTCCAAATTAAACAATTCCCCATCGTAAGTACACATTGATGGCCTAAGACACGAAACGAGCAGTTTGTGTGAGAAAACGAACAGTATTTATAGCGTTTTTACCTCTTATAAAACAACCACGTCCAAGTGATCTGAGGGCGCGGGCGCTTCCTGCTGTGTCGTGTGCGCAGACTGGTGCATAGATATACACTAGATGTCGCATTAAAGACATTCGTTCCAATGAACTGCCGTAGCCAAGGCGACCTCTGGTGTATATATCTATGGTGTATGTATATATCTGCGGAAAAAAAGACACCTACATCTTGGATGCCCTTCAGGTAAGCTAAAACATACCAAAATTTTATTTCAAAGTGAACTATCCCTTTAACAATATAGATTGTTTCAAAGCAGCTTTACAGAGATAAACGTATCATTTAAGGTAACAGAGATTGTTTTGGCTTTATAGCGGTTCTTTAATAAAGTTATTTTCCAGCTGAAGTTAGTTTTGATTGATTCACTTCCGGCGAAATGATCATTTGTTATTAAATTAGGGGCCGCTAAGACGACACCATTCTCTCTACACAGACTTTAAACGCGAACTTGTGAGAAACGCTGATGGCGTTCACATGCGCATTAAGAACGGGTTCAATAGTTATGTGCGTTTGAATATATGTGCGCAGGTTTGGAATTCCCTACAAACCAAGCCTAAACAAAGTACTGGTGTTTCCTTATAATTTTTTATACAGAATTTTATTTTATTTTATCAATTCGGGGTAGATACGCAAATTGAGTTTTCCCGACGACGCTTTATCTGTAGAGTGGGAAAGGGATCCTCCATAGGGAGAGACTAGTTGGCACTTCAGCACTGCGTTGTCATCGGTCCAGGCGAAGGTCCTTCGTCAGATCTGGATACGGCCTGGATCCGGCAGGCTGCGGGAAAACCTCGGGATAAACACAGACACTAAAATTAGCGTAGATGCCATTCTTCTTATGATGTAACGAGTACATCAGGATTTATGGGAAGTGTTCCCGGTTCCGGCTGACCTGATCTACGCAGCCTAACACTGAATTATAGAAGTATATAATGTGTTATGTATATGCTAGGTCAAAGAGATGTGTCTTTAGTCTAGCTTTGAACTGACAGAGTGTGTCTGCTTCCCGGACAATGGTAGGAAGACAGTAGGAAAAGGATCTACTGCCAGCAGTCGATTTTGATATTCTAGGTATTATCAACTGGCCGGAATTTTGAGATCGCAATAGACGTGAAGGACTATAATGCGTTAAGAGCTCGCTCAAGCACTGCGGAGCTAAGACCGATTTAGTGCTTTGTAAGTAATCAGCAATATTTTAAAATTGATGCGATATTTAATAGGGAGCCAGTGCAGTTTTGACAGAACCGGGCTAATATGGTCATACTTCCTGGTTCTGGTAAGAACTCGAGCTGCTGCGTTTTGGACCAGCTGTAGTTTGTTTATTAAGCGTGCGGGGCAACCACCCAGTAGGGCATTACAATAATCTAGCCTTGAGGTCATGAACGCATGAACTAACTGTTCCGCATTTGTCAATGAGAGCATATGGCGTAATTTAGATATATTTTTAAGATTGAAAAATGCGGTTTTACAGACACTAGACACGTGACTTTCAGATGAAAGATTGGTATCAAAGAGCACACCCAGGTTCCTAACCGACGACGAAGACTTAACAGAGCAGCCGTCAAGTGTTAGACAGTATTCTAGGTTATTACGTGAGGAAGTTTTTTGTCCAATAATTAGAATCTCTGTTTTTTTCAGAATTTAGAAGTAGGAAATTACGAGTCATCCAATTTTTTATATCCGCTATGCATTCAGTTAATTTTGTGAATTGGTAAGTTTCGTTTGGTTTTGAGGAAATATACAGCTGAGTATCATCGGTTAACAGTGAAAACTAATGCCATGCTTCCTAATGATATCTCCTAATGGTAGCATGTACAGAGTGAACAGCAGCGGTCCTAGTACTGAGCCTTGTGGTACACCATACTGAACTTGTGATTGATAAGACATCTCTTCATTTACTGCTACAAACTGATAACGGTCAGATAAGTATGATTTAAACCATGCTAGTGCAATTCCACTAATGCCAACATCATTTTCGAGTCTATTTAAAAGAACGTTGTGGTCAATGGTGTCAAATGCAGCACTTTTTCTAGTATCTTTGACAGAAAAGGTAGATTCGAGATCGGCCTGTAATTGACTAATTCTGTAGGATCAAGTTGCGTTTTTTTAACAAGCGGTTTAATCATAGCCAGCTTAAAGGTTTTTGGTACGTATCCTAGAGACAAAGATGAATTAATGATATTAAGAAGAGGATCTATGACCTCTGGAAGCATCTCTTTCAGTAGCTTAGTCGGTATAGGGTCTAACATACATGTTGTAGATTTAGATGATTTAACGAGTTTAGTAAATTCTTCCTCTCCTATAGCAACGAACAAATCAAATTTTTCCTCAGGGAGACTACAATGCACTGCCTGATGCGATACTGTAGTAGACGGTTGCATAGTTATAATTTTCTCCCTGATATTATCAATCTTATAAGTGAAGAAGTTCATAAAGTCATTACTGCTGTGCTGCTTTCAAACTTCGGTGCTTGAAGCTTTATTTTTCGTTAGTTTAGCCACCGTTTCAAATAAATACCTAGGATTATGTTTATTTTCTTCTAATAGGTTTGAAAAATAAGCAGATCTAGCAGCTTTTAAAGCCTCTCTGTACGCAATCGAGCTCTCTTTCCATGAAATGCGAAATACCTCTAGTTTTGTTTTCTTCCAGTTGCGCTCCATTTTTCTGGGGTCCTGGGCTGGTGTGGTTACACGTGGTCTGCGGTTGTGAGGCCGGTTGGATGTACTGCCAAATTCTCTGAAATGCCTTTGGAGTCGGCTTATGGTAGAGAAATTAACATTCAATTCACGGGTAACAGCTCTGGTGGACATTCCTGCAGTCAGCATGCCAATTGCACGCTCCCTCAAAACTTGCGACATCTGTGGCATTGTGCTGTGTGATAAAACTGCACATTTTAGAGCGGCCTTTTATTGTGGCCAGCCTAAGGCACACCTGTGCAATAATCATGCTGTCTAATCAGCATCTTGATATGCCACACCTGTGAGGTGGATGGATTATCTCGGCAAAGGAGAAGTGCTCACTAAGACAGATTTGTGAAAAATATTTGAGAGAAATAGGCCTTTTGTGTACATAGAAAAAGTCTTAGATCTTTGAGTTCAGCTCATGAAAAATGGGGGCAAAAACAAAAGTTTTGCGTTCATAATTTTGTTCAGTGTATACACTTTTCCATTGTTTTTACAACTCATACAAACTAGTTTTTACAACAAATTTGCTATGTGTAATGACATCCTTAGCAGAGGGCCGAAAGATTTTCAGCAGGTTGGCTGGCTGGGGCGTGTTTGTTATTGTATGTGAACCCCTCCCTTCGGGAACATTATAATTATATTTTATAAGCAAACAATAACAAAATAATATTTTAATATATTCCAAAGAGCATGTTTGTTTTCGTCACAGATGCAGTGCTCCCATGTGACATCTACTGGCTAAAAATATATTGTTTATGCACCATTACAAACAATTATTTAAAATATCATGTTCCGCAGAAGAAAAGTAATACAGGGTAACACTTTAGAATACTGTTTCTTACTGCATAACTAATAAGGAATTACTAAAGAACTAATAGGTAATTCTTCATTAACACTTAAGTCCCTACTGTTAACTATTAACTCTGTGTTCACACCGAATGCGAATTGAGCATCAAATTCGCTTCTATCGCGTCTAGTTGGACGCTTGAACATTTTGAATCCACTTGCGCGTCTACAGCGAATTGGACGCACGTATAAAGCGAGCGTTTAAAGTGAAATAGATGATTGTTCGTGGCAAAATTCGCTTCTTGTGGGAGGGGCAAGTGCTAGGCGTTAGTCTGTTTGCAAGATGGCTGATGTTGATCAAGAATTCATTGAGAGAGACACCGCTTTGTATTTGCTCTGGAGAGCAGAACAATGGCGTAGGGGTCATCATTGCCGTACTTGGGTCCACCAGACCCTCCGAAGGCGTACCCAGTTTGGTGAGTTTCACCACTTGCTCCAGAAGCTGCGCCTGGATGATGGCCACTTTCAGCGGTACTTCCGATTGTCCCATGCCCAGTTTGATGACCTGTTGTCCAGCATCGGAGCGAGGATCCCCTCGAGGATGCCCCCGTTTATCACATCACTTCACCACGTGACAGCAGCAAACAGGCTCCTGATTGGTTAATGCGGCGCAAACAGATTTTTCTGTTCGTGATTTTTCAACTCGACTGTCAGACGCGAATTCGCTTCAAACGCGTGAATGCACAAAAAGCACCAAATAAAATCACTGAATGAGGTGAACTCGTGTCTATCGCGACGCAGGACCTCCAGACGAGCGTCAACGCGTCTTTACATTGACTCCCTCCAGATGCTCAATTTCTGCCAATTGATTTCTTGCCAGATGTCGTTTTGCCAATATCTGGCGCAGGTCACAGTTGATGGGGTCGGTTCAGCCAGGTCCTGGGGGCTGCACTGGGGGGCGTTTTCATACTCCAGTAGGTGGGACATTGTCTGTACTGCTCCACAGCTACATGTGTCGTAGGGCTGTAGTACTCGAGTCCGATCTTGGACTCAAGTCCGGACTCGAGACCATTTTTCTATGGTCTCGGACTCGCTGGCATTCGAACTCGGACTTGTCTCGGTCTCGGCCACTGGTCTTGCCAAATATGGCTTTTGGTCTCGACCAAGTCCAGGTCTCTTTATTATGTTCCCAGTATCACACATGCGTCGCCATGATATTAAAACAAAATATTATTGGAGGGAAAGTGAAACACTGGCGATGGGCATTTCGGCTCTTTTTCGTGAGCCGGCTCGTTTGACTCAGCTCACTGAAAAGAGCCGGCTCTTTTGACTCACAAACGGCTCTTTAAAAATAAATGTTTAAATAAACTCGCTGAAAGTCCACCGCTAGTGCAACGTGAATATTCACATTTTTAATTGTCCATAACAACCTGAAAACTTGCCTGCTTGCCTTGCACATCTAATTAATGGGCAAAGTTTTCCGACTTTTTTTTTTGTTTGTTTTTTTGATGTGGATGTTATTGAGCTTGTAGAAGTTTAGCTCTTGCGTTCTTCTGAACATCTCGCTGAATGACTTCTGAACATTGCCCGATGTAATTTCTGAGTCATATCACTCCATAATCTGCCTCTCTTTTAAATGCCTATTCCACGAGTGGTCCACTCCAATGAATGGCTGTTTTAAAATATAGCTAATATCGAAACAAAATCTCTACGAGATGTTTAGACCTCCTCCAATAGTGCTGACAGCTGGGCTCATAGCTTGCAGATTTGCTTAGTGGCAAACTTTTTTCATTTGATTGGTTCAACCGTCACCCGCCCGAATTTAATTAAAATGTTATTTTTCGTCACGTCATCCGCCCGATCCGCGGTTTATCCTCATCTCTAGTGTGTGTGTGTGTGTGTGTGTGTGTGTGTGAGTTGGCTCGGCCCTCCCTCATGCAATTTAATTGGTTGACATTGCGTGTATGATTGACAGGAACAGAATGTGAGGCTGATTAGACAGTCGAATGCCAGCTAGGGCGTTGAGGCACGGGACTGGCGTTGTATACTATAATAACCATATTACTATAATAACGACCATATTACTATAATAAAAATAATAATAATAATTCGTTACAATTATATAGCGCTTTTCTAGGTACTCAAAGCGCTTTACAAGGAAGGGGGAATCTCCTCAACCACCACCAATGTGCAGCACCACCTGATGATGCGACGGCAGCCATACTGCGCCAGAACGCCCAACACACACACACACACACACACACACACACACACACCAGCTTACTGGTGGAGAGGAGACAGTGATGAAGCCAATCAGTATATGGGGATGATTAGGAGGCCATGATGGACAGGGGCCAAGGGGCAAATTTGGCCAGGACGCCGGGGTTACACCCCTACTCTTTTTCGAAGGACATCCTGGGATTTTTAATGACCACAGAGAGTCAGGACCTCGGTTTAACATCTCATCCGAAGGACGGTGCTTGTTACAGTATAGTGTCCCAATCACTACACTGGGGTGTTAGGACCCACACAGACCACAGGGTGAGCGCCCCCTGCTGGCCTCACTAACACCTCTTCCAGAAGCAACCTAGTTTCCCAGAAGTCTCCCATCCAGGTACTGACCAGGCTCAGCCCTGCTTAGCTTCAGTGGGCACTATGGATGGCCTGCGTACAAAGCGCACATTAAGAACTCACGCTTTTATGGCAATTGGCTGTCGAAACGTACGCTTTTGACATGTCAGTGTGCAATCAGACGCCTGACCAGGCGTTTATGAATAATACTTTGGCTCTCAGGCGTGGCTCGAGCCGCGCGGAAAACGCGTGCATGCTAGAAATAGAACTGATGCCTATTTTTCACGCGACACACAAGCGTGTTGGAAGCGTTTCCAGGCAAAATAGAATAGGAAAAGATGTTTTTATGTCATTTTGACACGAATACATATTAATAAATGACATTTTGATGTTTGAAAGTCTCTAGGTTTTGACATAAATGCAGATATAAATGTAATTAAAAAAATATTATCGATTTTCAAATATTGTCAATACAGAACGAAATATTCTGTAGACTATTTTGCCGTCAATACTGCCGACGTTGTCTTTGCTGCTATATATTTATGTTTAACAAGTATGGGCCTTCCACAACTCTTTCTCCATATGTCGAATATATCACCAATGAGGATTATCATGTTACCTATCAGGAGCAGTGCTGCTTTTTGACACATGTCAGCATGACATCAGAGCAAGGCGGACCGCACTCGGACACATTTCTAACCGGCATGCATCGCGCACTGATCACCGGTGATCGGTTCTGCGCAGATTTTGCTCATCTCAAACAAACCTATAGAAAACATCACGCAGCCGCCACGCAACAGAAACCCCACGCTCACGCCACGCAGCCAGTGTGTTGCTGCCTTAGATCAGGGGTTTTCAAAGTTTGGGGTGTGCCTCCCCAGGGGGCGCCAGAGCATGTCAGGGGAGGCACACAGATTGGTTAATTAATAAATTAATGATTCATAATTTCAATCAATACATTATAGTAAAAATAATATGAAAAGATGCAGGTTTTTGGACAAGAGACATCATGTTTCATTATGTTGCAATCAGATCATTTTAAACCGATAACCTCCTGAAAAGTTTTCAGTTCACGGATTCAGTAAGCGAAGGCGTTCAAACATTCTGTCTGTTTCTCAGTATGTGTTCTTCAGCGATCTTGCGTCCTTGTGTTCTCGTACTACGTCATCATCAACCATCGAAGTTCAATTCCACTACTCACGAACGCAAGTATAGAGGACGCATGAAAGTGCTCGGATGTGTTCTTGATGTCGAGGATGCATCGATGTAACCGATCGGCGAGAGTTGCATGTTCAGGCGGGAGAAGCTGAAATGGAGACGTGAGGTCGGACACTTCCTGGTTCCCGTGGTGACGCTCGCACTGCGTTTGCATACTTTGCCACAGCTGAAGTGAAATAAATGCAATATTTGTCAAATACACCGATTTTTCAGAGACTTTTTCATTCAATACTTTATGTACAGTAACGCTTAATACAGCGTCTGTTTGTACAAGAAAAAAAATTCAACATAAGCCTATACTATCAATGAAGTGTGGTCAAGGTTTTTTCTATTGTCGGCGCTGTATCGGACAAAATTTCTAACCAGCATGCACTGCTTCAAGTCAGCTGCCGATCAGTCTGTGCAGAGCTGCATGAAGTCCTCTTGTGTTTCTGTTTCCTTCAGTGATTCTGTGGTGTTCATCACTAATGCTCCATAATCATTTAATTAATCCCTTATTATCTCATTAACTTTAACTCTGAATCAGAGTTAATTTAACACTCTTTAGAGGCTGTTTACACGACACTGTTTTCAACTAAAACCATACAACTTTTTAAGTGTTTTGGTTGTTTGTTTACACGACAACAGCGTTTTGGGAGCCTGCAAACGCACATTTTTGAAAACAGGTTTCAAAGTGCAAGTTTTTGAAAATAGTCTCTGTGTAAACAACAAAAACGCGAATCTCTGAAGACGGTGACGTCATGCACATAAGTATTACGTGCTCAGTCTATAGTGTTTCATCGCCATCTACTGGCCTGGCAGCAGAATACAGCGGTTTTTAAGTCGTTTTCGCGAATCCGTGTGAATGGGGATTGTTTTGACAATGGTGTCGTCTGTACGAGGAAAACTCAAAAGCAAAACTTCTGCGTTTTAAGCATATCATTGGTATGTAAATGTACCCTTAGAGTGTGACTATATGTACTCTGAGCAGAGTTCATTTATATCTGGGGATTTTGCTGTGTACAAACGCCGTATGCGAGTAGACGTGAATGATCATGAATAATGCTGTGATTCACACAGGAGGACATTAAGACCCCACCCCTAATGAGTCTTTCAGTCAGGTATGTGACTGAGAAGGAACTAAAAGAAAGAATGTGAGGACTAAAAAAAAAAAAAAAAAAAATATATATATATATATATATATATATATATATATATATATATTATTTTATTTTATTTTATTTTTTTGACTGTGTACTCCAAATGTGCATTTGACCTTTATTTGTATCTGGATTATACTGTTAACTATATTCTAATTAAACTACAAACAATATATATATATATATATATATATATATATATATATATATATATATATATATATATATATATCACATGACAGACATGAAACATAACCAAATCGTGACATATCCCCCCCCAACATGAAAAAATGTCCAGGAGGGTGGTGTTGGGGGAGGGATGGTGGGCCATACTGGTGGGATGGTGGGCCATTCCCTGGCTTACTTTTATTTACAAAAAATATGTGAGCCTTCCCATAATGTACTATTTTACTCTTATACATGTAACACTGATTAATGAGTAACTTATAAATGTAACACTGATTAATGAGTAACTTATAAATGTAACACTGATTAATGAGTAACTTATGAATGTAACACTGATAAATGAGTAACTTATGAATGTAACACTGATTAATGAGTAACTTATAAATGTAACACTGATAAATGAGTAACTTATGAATGTAACACTGATAAATGAGTAACTTATGAATGTAACACTGATTAATGAGTAACTTATGAATGTAACACTGATTAATGAGTAACTTATGAATGCAACACTGATTAATGAGTAACTTATGAATGCAACACTGATAAATGAGTAACTTATGAATGCAACACTGATAAATGAGTAACTTATCAATGCAACACTGATAAATGAGTAACTTATGAATGCAACACTGATAAATGAGTAACTTATGAATGTAACACTGATAAATGAGTAACTTATGAATGTAACACTGATTAATGAGTAACTTATGAATGTAACACTGATTAATGAGTAACTTATGAATGTAACACTGATTAATGAGTAACTTATGAATGTAACACTGATTAATGAGTAACTTATGAATGCAACACTGATAAATGAGTAACTTATCAATGCAACACTGATAAATGAGTAACTTATGAATGTAAAGCCGCTTTTCCACCGAAATTACCCGGAACAATTTGTCCCAGGAACTTTTTTCCCAGGAACCTTTTTTGCCCCAGACCGGTTGCTTTCTGCGTTTACACCGCGGTCTAAAGTACCGGGAAGGTAAACTGCGCGCAACTGCTCCTCCCAGTCTGCGACGGACAGTAATCAGTTTTGAGCGCCACATTTATAAGTATGGAGGAGATTCAAACTGTGCTGCAGTTATTGGTTTACTAACGAGGTAGGCTAATTAACATAACAAAATAGACGAGCACTGATACTAAAGCGTGTTCAGAAAGCTCGTATGCGTATAAAATTAGACAAGGTACGTTGTGAGATGACTGGGACGAACGCGCAAAAATTTCCTTTTGCGCAAATACTCTTAAAAAAAGCCTGAACCCCGTCTATCAATCATAAATAGTGACAGTCTTGTAAATAGTTGTTTGTTACCAACCTCAATGCGCTATTTCAATCCTGTTATAGTAAATTTGTAACATGGTTTGCCTTGCAATAGATGACAATGTGTAAACATAATGACTTAATATTAAAAGCTGTGGCAGAAAAGAGACGAGCACTGATAAAGCGTGTTCAGAGCTCGTAATGCTAACGTTAGATATAAAATTGTATGTTATCAGCTATTGCGGACATTGGCCGTGAGATGGCTGTGACGAACGCGCAGAAAGTTTCCTCTTCCACAAATACCCAAATAATAAAGCCTGAAACTCGTCGCCAGTCCCCCAGTTTTTTTTATTAAATTCCATATTTGCAGACAGACAACTTTACTGCATGAAGCCACTTTTTAAAAGGGAGGTTAAAAATAAAGAAAATGCTGCGTGGAGTCATCCAACCAAAATGCGGCGTGAACACAACCAATCAGCTTGTGCAGCGCACAAGTCCCACCCCTGAAAGTTCCTGAACTTTGAAAAAGTACTACCTCGTGAGCAGGGACTATCGGAGGGGCAAATATTTACCCGGAACTTCATTTAGACCCTGGTTCCTGCGGTGTAAACACATCGAGTACCAGCCCAAAGTTCCTAGTTCCTGGGGAAAGTTCCTGCGGTGGAAACGCGGCTTAACACTGATTAATGAGTAACTTATGAATGTAACACTGATTAATGAGTAACTTATAAATGTAACACTGATAAATGAGTAACTTATGAATGTAACACTGATAAATGAGTAACTTATGAATGTAACACTGATAAATGAGTAACTTATGAATGTAACACTGATTAATGAGTAACTTATGAATGCAACACTGATAAATGAGTAACTTATCAATGCAACACTGATAAATGAGTAACTTATGAATGTAACACTGATAAATGAGTAACTTATGAATGTAACACTGATAAATGAGTAACTTATGAATGTAACACTGATAAATGAGTAACTTATGAATGTAACACTGATTAATGAGTAACTTATGAATGTAACACTGATAAATGAGTAACTTATCAATGTAACACTGATAAATGAGTAACGTATGAGTAACTTATGAATGTAACACTGATTAATGAGTAACTTATGAACACTGATTAATGAGTAACTTATGAATGTAACACTGATTAATGAGTAACTTATGAACACTGATTAATGAGTAACTTATGAATGTAACACTGATTAATGAGTAACTTATGAACACTGATTAATGAGTAACTTATGAACACTGATTAATGAGTAACTTATGAATGTAACACAGATTAATGAGTAACTTATGAACGTAACACTGATTAATGAGTAACTTATGAATGTAACACTGATTAATGAGTAACTTATGAATGTAACACTGATTAATGAGTAACGTATGAATGTAACACTGATTAATGAGTAACGTATGAATGTAACACTGATTAATGAGTAACTTATTAATGTAACACTGATTAATGAGTAACGTATGAATGTAACACTGATTAATGAGTAACTTATGAATGTAACACTGATTAATGAGTAACTTATGAATGTAACACTGATTAATGAGTAACGTATGAATGTAACACTGATTAATGAGTAACGTATGAATGTAACACTGATTAATGAGTAACTTATGAATGTAACACTATGAACACTGATTAATGAGTAACTTATGAACACTGATTAATGAGTAACTTATGAACACTGATTAATGAGTAACTTATGAATGTAACACTATGAACACTGATTAATGAGTAACTTATGAACACTGATTAATGAGTAACGTATGAATGTAACACTGATTAATGAGTAACTTATGAATGTAACACTGATTAATGAGTAACTTATGAATGTAACACTGATTAATGAGTAACTTATGAACACTGATTAATGAGTAACGTATGAATGTAACACTGATTAATGAGTAACGTATGAATGTAACACTGATTAATGAGTAACTTATGAATGTGACACTGGTGATGATAGATGAGTAACTTATGAACACTGATTAATGAGTAACGTATGAATGTAACACTGATAAATGAGTAACTTATGAATGTAACACTGATTAATGAGTAACTTATGAATGTGACACTGGTGATGATAGATGAGTAATTATGTTCCACTTACTCTACTGGATCAGTTCTGTGTTTTAATGGAGTGGGGTGGAAAGACATAAAACTTATGCTGGAGACCAGATGTTGAATACAGAAACATTTTACTCTAACACAACAAACATAAAAATAGTATTTAGATCAGAGGGGAAAATAAATAAATAAATAAGAAAAGGTAAGTAAGTAAAACGTCTCCGGTTACTATCGTAACCTCGGTTCCCTGAGAGGCGGGAACGAGACACTGCGTCAGCTGACACTGCAGGAACTCCTCCCTTCTCCACTTTAGTTGAAATCTTATAGGCTAACGCCAGCTTGGAACAACTAGCCAATTGTCGTGAAGTATGCAAATACTGACAGGCTCGCGGGCAGCATAAAATGCATGGGTTTGACAATTGTGTCAGAATCACGACTGAACGCTTGCACAGCTGATCGAACAGCGAACACGCCGGCTAACGTAATGTCTCGTTCCCGCCTCTCAGGGAACCGAGGTTACGATAGTAACCAGAGACGTTCCCTTTCGAGAGTGCTTTCGGGGCTTGGTCTTGTCAATCTAAACACAATTTACTGTCATATGCACGAAATTGTCCTATGTGGTAATATTTTTGGAGTGAATTAGCCCTCGGTCCTTCCCTCCTTATATGTCATAAGGACCCAACTTCTGGTTCCATTTAGCTTCCCTTCGGGGATTAGTTAGTGGCTTGTGCCTTACTGTGAGTCTCGGGCTGTTGCCCTAGGCTCCGGTGCAGGATGTAGTCAATTGCTAATGGTGCGGCGTTTTACATTGCGTTCCCACTGCGTATTAGCTACGCAATGCGAAGTGACCGTTCTCGAAAGGGAACTTACTTGGTTACTAACGTAACCTCGGTTCCCTGAGAGTAGGGAACGAGTATTGGGTAGTCTGCCGCACTATTGCAATCTGTCAGGTGTCTTTTGCTTCAGTCGATTTACCTGATTTTATGGCGAAATGGAGCTTTTATCGCTATAAGCCACGCCCACTCTGTGCTCGGGTCTCATTGTTTTTTGTTTTTAACTCAAGTGCATTTAACATGAAATTTTTAAATATTATTTATTAATTCAATAGTCAAGTGTTAATGTAAATAAATAGTTGGCTATCTGCATAATTTCTTCACAATTATGAAAAGAACACATTTTACAGAGTCTGGTGTGGAAGGTGGAACTGAAACTTCTGTCCAGGTTTTCACAACATCTCATGTTTCTCTCTCTTCACAAACTCCCCTGAAACACAATTCAAATATAAACGATTAGGTAACACTTTATATTGATGGTCCCTTTTGAACATTCTGTTGAGTACAAGTAACTTTACAGCTACATGTAAACTAACTCTCGTCAGAGTATTAGTAGACTGTCTGCGTAATATCTGCGTAATATTCCTCCAGCAGACATTCACTGTACTGTGAACACTGGCGCTTTGACCAGCACATCTTAGTCATGATTATTTTCATAATGCTTTATACCATAGATTGTTTCCCCAGCAGCTGTGCCCATGTTCGTGCATGGTGACGGAGACTGAGATGTGATAGGCAAGGGAACAGCTGATGGTGATCGCATGTTATAAGAGAAGATAAACCATGTCCTGCGCTGAAAAGCTTCATTAACATTCGTCTGTTGGAAACACTCTCAGCATCACTATTTCACAACTGAGTGAGTCCAGCAGAACTGAAGAAGTTTGCCACTGGGGTCCAGGGCCCTCAGGAGTGCTAGGGGTCCCTGAAGAGATTAGAGGAAATAGGACGGTGAGTACGATCATATTTGCGGGTCTGTGTGATCTGAAAGATTGAAAAGCTCTGATTGATCTTCCTATTATAATAATAATACCATCATGCAGCATAAAAAACCTGAGAGACTTGATTTGTAAATGTCCATTCAGTGAAACACGGGAGGGATAGAGCCAGTGTATTTGAGTTTTAATATTTCCATCTTTAGTGACTGATATAATGCAGGTCCTTGTCACACCTTGTTTCCTATGTAAGAAAATAGCCTAATGTTTAGACCTAATATAAAGTGTGACCAAAAAGTACTTAAAACACATAAACATGAGCTTTTGATGGGATTTGGTTTTAAGAAACGGTTGTTTAATGTTTTCTTGTTAGCGTAACGTAAATGGTATATTTTTTATATTCGACTTTTATTTTGAATCGCAGCGCTGTAATGTCTTCTCGCGAGAGTTCATTCCTGTAGCTGTCATGGCGGCCCAGTGTCCGCTGCATGCGTGTGTGTAATGAAACTCGCTGTGTGTTGTGTGTGTCATTAGATGAGTGTGATGATGAGGTGTGTGATGAAGGCTCGGCTCGGCTGGGTTCGGCTCGCTGCTGTCAGAGGCTTTCATGAGCGGACTGTAGCTGTGAGTTTAGGAGAGAGGTGAGAGTATTCAGGACTCCTCAACATGCATAACTGTCCAATCATTTTTACCACTCCAATATTTAAAAGACAGCTATATATTTTCATGTATAAGAATATTTAATACTGTGAAAATGTTCTATTATAAATGTCTAAAATATTTATTTTCTGTTATATTACATACATTGTTTTTCTACTCATTTTAGTACTAAAGATGTATTTTATGAATTAATTTATTTAAATCAAATGATATTAATCATCAAATGTATTAATTTATTATTTATTTAAATTAATATTATATATTTTATTCTGTTTTCTTGTTTAGTTACATAGTTTTTTTTCTTCATTTTTATTTATATATTTTTACATTTTTAGACCGCCTTTCTTTTAATTTATTTTAATCAAGCTTTGTTTATTAATTTAGTTTTATCAAATTAATTTTTTTATTACATTTTATTTATTTTAATCATTTTTATGTATTTGTTTTGATCAAATGTTTTGATTATATGGTTATTTGTTTTTAATTTAATCCAATTTTAAGTGTTTATTTCAATCCTTTTTATTTATTTATTTTAATGTATTTATTTTCATCAAATGTATTAAATTATTATTTATTTAAATAAAATTTCAATTATTTTAATAAAATTATTTAATTCAAATTTATTTATTTAAGTCTATTCTTTTTTTATGTATGTTTAAATTTGTTACACTGCGTTTCTCTAACCTTCCTCCGGACCCCAGTGTGAAAACCCCTGAGGCATTATGGATGAGAGTCGCTTTATACCAATTCATGCAACAGCATTACCATGCGATATAACATATTAATGCTGTGAATGATGATAATACAGTGGCTTTCTCTGAAGAACCTTACAGTACCACTGGTAAAGTGTTAATCCAGCAGTACTATGGTATTACCATCACTGCATCATAATCAGAGCGTGTAAACTGAAAACTTTTGGTGTAGAAACAGAAATTGCTAGTTAAAACATTTCACAAAAAACAGCATTGATTCAAACATTACATTTTGAAATAGAAAAATTAAAATTATTATTATTATTATTTTTATTATTATTGTAACACATCTTTGTTTCATGCACAACTTAGAAAACTAATTTTGTTAATAATTGATGTTCTGTGTGCAGGAGGCTGGAGATCTCAACGGGGAAGCTTGCACGCTTTGCTGACGGCTGTGCAGTGGTCAGAGTGAGTGAGTGAGTGAGTGAGTGAGTGAGTGAGTGAGTGAGTGAGTCTGCAGTGGTCAGAGTGAGTGAGTGAGTGAGTGAGTGAGTGAGTGAGTGAGTGAGTGAGTGAGTGAGTCTGCAGTGTTCAGTGAGTGTGAGTGAGTGAGTGAGTGAGTGAGTCTGCAGTGGTCAGAGTGAGTGAGTGAGTGAGTGAGTGAGTGAGTGAGTCTGCAGTGTTCAGTGAGTGAGTGAGTGAGTCTGCAGTGGTCAGTGTGAGTGAGTGAGTGAGTGAGTGAGTGAGTCTGCAGTGTTCAGTGAGTGAGTGAGTGAGTGAGTGAGTGAGTCTGCAGTGGTCAGAGTGAGTGAGTCTGCAGTGTTCAGTGAGTGAGTGAGTGAGTCTGCAGTGGTCAGTGTGAGTGAGTGAGTGAGTGAGTGAGTGAGTGAGTGAGTGAGTGAGTCTGCAGTGTTCAGTGAGTGAGTGAGTGAGTCTGCAGTGGTCAGAGTGAGTGAGTGAGTGAGTGAGTGAGTCTGCAGTGGTCAGTGAGAGTGAGTGAGTGAGTGAGTGAGTGAGTGAGTGAGTGAGTGAGTGAGTCTGCAGTGTTCAGTGAGTGAGTGAGTGAGTGAGTGAGTCTGCAGTGGTCTGAGTGAGTGAGTGAGTGAGTGAGTGAGTCTGCAGTGTTCAGTGAGTGAGTGAGTGAGTCTGCAGTGGTGAGTGAGTGAGTGAGTGAGTGAGTGAGTGAGTGAGTGAGTGAGTGAGTGAGTGAGTGAGTGAGTGAGTTTACAGTGGTCAGAGTAAGAGAGTGAGTGAGTGAGTGAGTGAGTGAGTGAGTGAGTGAGTGAGTGAGTGAGTTTACAGTGGTCAGAGTAAGAGAGTGAGTGAGTGAGTGAGTTAGTGAGTGAGTGAGTGAGTTTACAGTGGTCAGAGTAAGAGAGTGAGTGAGTGAGTGAGTGAGTTTACAGTGGTCAGAGTAAGAGAGTGAGTGAGTGAGTGAGTGAGTGAGTGAGTGAGTGAGTGAGTGAGTGAGTGAGTGAGTGAGTGAGTTTACAGTGGTCAGAGTAAGAGAGTGAGTGAGTGAGTGAGTGAGTTTACAGTGGTCAGAGTAAGAGAGTGAGTGAGTGAGTGAGTGAGTGAGTGAGTGAGTGAGTGAGTGAGTGAGTGAGTGAGTCTGCAGTGGTCAGAGTGTGTGAGTGAGTGTGTGTGTGAGTGAGTGTGTGAGTGAGTGAGTGAGTGAGTGAGTGAGTGAGTGAGTGAGTGAGTGAGTGAGTGAGTGAGTGAGTGAGTGAGTGAGTTTACAGTGGTCAGAGTAAGAGAGTGAGTGAGTGAGTGAGTGAGTCTGCAGTGGTCAGAGTGTGTGAGTGAGTGAGTGAGTCTGCAGTGGTCAGAGTGAGTGAGTGAGTGAGTGAGTGAGTGAGTGAGTGAGTGAGTGAGTGAGTGAGTGAGTGAGTGAGTGAGTGAGTGAGTGAGTGAGTCTGCAGTGGTCAGAGTAAGAGAGTGAGTGAGTGAGTGAGTCTGCAGTGGTCAGAGTGAGTGAGTGAGTGAGTCTGCAGTGGTCAGTGAGAGTGAGTGAGTGAGTGAGTGAGTGAGTGAGTGAGTGAGTGAGTCTGCAGTGTTCAGTGAGTGAGTGAGTGAGTGAGTGAGTGAGTGAGTCTGCAGTGGTCTGAGTGAGTGAGTGAGTGAGTGAGTGAGTCTGCAGTGTTCAGTGAGTGAGTGAGTGAGTCTGCAGTGGTCAGTGAGTGAGTGAGTGAGTGAGTGAGTGAGTGAGTGAGTGAGTGAGTGAGTGAGTGAGTGAGTGAGTGAGTTTACAGTGGTCAGAGTAAGAGAGTGAGTGAGTGAGTGAGTGAGTGAGTGAGTGAGTGAGTGAGTGAGTTTACAGTGGTCAGAGTAAGAGAGTGATTGAGTGAGTGAGTGAGTGAGTTAGTGAGTGAGTGAGTGAGTTTACAGTGGTCAGAGTAAGAGAGTGAGTGAGTGAGTGAGTGAGTTTACAGTGGTCAGAGTAAGAGAGTGAGTGAGTGAGTGAGTGAGTGAGTGAGTGAGTGAGTGAGTGAGTGAGTGAGTGAGTGAGTGAGTGAGTGAGTGAGTGAGTGAGTCTGCAGTGGTCAGAGTGTGTGAGTGAGTGTGTGAGTGAGTGTGTGAGTGAGTGAGTGAGTGAGTGAGTGAGTGAGTGAGTGAGTGAGTGAGTGAGTGAGTGAGTTTACAGTGGTCAGAGTAAGAGAGTGAGTGAGTGAGTGAGTGAGTCTGCAGTGGTCAGAGTGTGTGAGTGAGTGAGTGAGTCTGCAGTGGTCAGAGTGAGTGAGTGAGTGAGTGAGTGAGTGAGTGAGTGAGTGAGTGAGTGAGTGAGTGAGTGAGTGAGTGAGTGAGTGAGTGAGTGAGTGAGTCTGCAGTGGTCAGAGTAAGAGAGTGAGTGAGTGAGTGAGTCTGCAGTGGTCTGAGTGAGTGAGTGAGTGAGTGAGTGAGTGAGTGAGTGAGTGAGTCTGCAGTGGTCAGAGTGTGAGTGAGTGAGTGAGTGAGTGAGTGAGTGAGTGAGTGAGTGAGTGTGTGAGTGAGTCTGCAGTGGTCAGAGTAAGAGAGTGAGTGAGTGAGTGAGTGAGTGAGTGAGTGAGTGAGTGAGTGAGTGAGTGAGTGAGTGAGTGAGTGAGTGAGTCTGCAGTGGTCAGAGTGAGTGAGTGAGTGAGTGAGTGAGTGAGTGAGTGAGTGAGTCTGTAGTGGTCAGAGTAAGAGAGTGAGTGAGTGAGTGAGTGAGTCTGCAGTAGTCAGAGTGAGTGAGTGAGTCTGCAGTGGTCAGAGTGAGTGAGTGAGTGAGTGAGTGAGTGAGTGAGTGAGTGAGTGAGTGAGTGAGTGAGTGAGTGAGTGAGTTTACAGTGGTCAGAGTAAGAGAGTGAGTGAGTGAGTGAGTGAGTCTGCAGTGGTCAGAGTGTGTGAGTGAGTGAGTGAGTCTGCAGTGGTCAGAGTGAGTGAGTGAGTGAGTGAGTGAGTGAGTGAGTGAGTGAGTGAGTGAGTGAGTGAGTGAGTGAGTGAGTGAGTCTGCAGTGGTCAGAGTAAGAGAGTGAGTGAGTGAGTGAGTCTGCAGTGGTCTGAGTGAGTGAGTGAGTGAGTGAGTGAGTGAGTGAGTGAGTCTGCAGTGGTCAGAGTAAGAGAGAGTGAGTGAGTGAGTGAGTGAGTGAGTGAGTGAGTGAGTGAGTGAGTGAGTGAGTGAGTGAGTGAGTGTGTGAGTGAGTCTGCAGTGGTCAGAGTAAGAGAGTGAGTGAGTGAGTGAGTGAGTGAGTGAGTGAGTGAGTGAGTCTGCAGTGGTCAGAGTGAGTGAGTGAGTGAGTGAGTGAGTGAGTGAGTGAGTGAGTGAGTGAGTGAGTGAGTCTGTAGTGGTCAGAGTAAGAGAGTGAGTGAGTGAGTGAGTCTGCAGTAGTCAGAGTGAGTGAGTGAGTCTGCAGTGGTCAGAGTGAGTGAGTGAGTGAGTGAGTGAGTGAGTGAGTGAGTGAGTGAGTGAGTGAGTGAGTGAGTGAGTCTGCAGTGGTCAGTGAGTGAGTGAGTGAGTGAGTGAGTGAGTCTGCAGTGGTCAGAGTGAGTGAGTGAGTGAGTGAGTGAGTCTCCACTGTATTTATTCATTTATTAGGATAGATTGTGTTTATTTATCTATTTATTTATATTTACTATGCTACATATGACATGATCTATACATATATGTTTTATTTGTTTTATTATTTATATATAATATGTTGATGCTTTGGCAACATTGTGTTACACAGTCATGCTAATAAAGCTCATTTTGAATTTGAATTGAATTGAGTGAGTGAGTGAGTGTGTGTGTGAGTGAGTCTGCAGTGGTCAGAGTAAGAGAGTGAGTGAGTGAGTGAGTGAGTGAGTGAGTGAGTGAGTGAGTGAGTCTGCAGTGGTCAGAGTAAGAGAGTGAGTGAGTGAGTGAGTGAGTGAGTGAGTGAGTGAGTGAGTGAGTGAGTGAGTGAGTGAGTCTGTAGTGGTCAGAGTAAGAGAGTGAGTGAGTGAGTGAGTGAGTGAGTCTGCAGTGGTCTGAGTGAGTGAGTGAGTGAGTGAGTGAGTGAGTGAGTGAGTGAGTGAGTGAGTCTGCAGTGGTCAGAGTGTGTGAGTGAGTGAGTGAGTCTGCAGTGGTCAGAGTGAGTGAGTGAGTGAGTGAGTGAGTGAGTGAGTGAGTGAGTGAGTGAGTGAGTGAGTGAGTCTGCAGTGGTCAGAGTAAGAGAGAGTGAGTGAGTGAGTGAGTGAGTGAGTGAGTGAGTGAGTGAGTGAGTGAGTGTGTGTGTGAGTGAGTCTGCAGTGGTCAGAGTAAGAGAGTGAGTGAGTGAGTGAGTGAGTGAGTGAGTGAGTGAGTGAGTGAGTGAGTGAGTGAGTGAGTGAGTGAGTGAGTCTGCAGTGGTCAGAGTAAGAGAGTGAGTGAGTGAGTGAGTGAGTGAGTCTGTAGTGGTCAGAGTAAGAGAGTGAGTGAGTGAGTGAGTGAGTGAGTCTGCAGTGGTCAGAGTGAGTGAGTGAGTGAGTGAGTGAGTGAGTGAGTGAGTGAGTGAGTGAGTGAGTGAGTGAGTGAGTGAGTGAGTGAGTGAGTGAGTGAGTGAGTCTGCAGTGGTCAGTGAGTGAGTGAGTGAGTGAGTGAGTCTGCAGTGGTCAGAGTGAGTGAGTGAGTGAGTGAGTGAGTGAGTGAGTGAGTGAGTGAGTGAGTGAGTGAGTGAGTGAGTCTGCAGTGGTCAGAGTAAGAGAGTGAGTGAGTGAGTGAGTGAGTCTGCAGTGGTCAGAGTGTGTGAGTGAGTGAGTGAGTGAGTGAGTGAGTTTACAGTGGTCAGAGTAAGAGAGTGAGTGAGTGAGTGAGTCTGCAGTGGTCAGAGTGTGTGAGTGAGTGAGTGAGTCTGCAGTGGTCAGAGTGAGTGAGTGAGTGAGTGAGTGAGTGAGTGAGTGAGTGAGTGAGTGAGTGAGTGAGTGAGTGAGTGAGTGAGTGAGTCTGCAGTGGTCAGAGTAAGAGAGTGAGTGAGTGAGTGAGTGAGTGAGTGAGTGAGTGAGTGAGTGAGTGAGTGCGTGAGTGCGTGAGTGAGTCTGCTGGATCTAGTATCATGTGTGTTCAGCGCTGATCGCTGTCTCTGATTGCAGTTGGGCGAGACATCAGTGATGGTGACAGCAGTCAGCAAGAGCAAACCGGCCACCGCTTTCTTCATGCCTCTCGTGGTGAGATACACCTCAGCTTTAGCATGTTTACAACACACACACACACACACACACACACACACACACACACACGTGATTCTGGATGTGAGTCTTGTTACGTACACACAGAACAGAATTCAGTGCTGTATTTAAATGCGGTTGTCACTCCTGAAGCTCTGCAGTGTGTTTTCGATCTCTGTGAATCACATGAGTGTTTTCTGTGAGATCGTCAGGTGGATTACAGACAGAAAGCAGCGGCTGCAGGACGAATCCCCACAAACCACCTGAGAAGAGAACTGGGCAGCACCGACTCCGAGATCCTGACTAGCCGGCTGATCGGTCAGACTCACTCACACTCACACTCACACTCACACTCACACTCACACACACACACACAAACACACACAAACACACACACACACACACGTGAGTCAGTAATGCATTGCCTGTGTGTGTGCTGTGTGTGCAGATCGCTCCATCAGGCCGCTGTTTCCCGCCGGATACTTCTATGACACACAGGTGTGACTCTCATCAGATCTCATGCAGGAGCTGTAGTCACTGAGTCAGAAACACAGAGACACAGATGCTCAGATGCTCAAGATGTTCTGTGAGGTTTAGTGCTGTTCCACGTGACATGTTCCTCAGATTCCCAGATGATGCATTTAAAGGGGACATATCATGAAAATCTGACTTTTCCCGTGTGTAAGTGCTATAATCGGGTCCCTGGTGGCGATATTTTTTTTCCCAGGATGGTAGGGGAAGGTACCGCCTTTTTCGCCTCTGATTGGCTAGAAGGGCTCTCCTCCGATTGGTTATTTGATTTGGCCGTGAAACGTCATCTCACGTTCATGACAGGCTGTCGGCTAGTCTATTCTGGTCATCTTTACCGCCAACAGAAGTGAATTATGTAAGTAAACAGTGTGATAAGTGCGTGCCATCACATTTATATAAATAAAATCTGTCATATTTGAATCATACTGTGGTGTCTTTTCTACAATTGGCTGACTGCGGCTTCATTCATCTGTGATAGCCTATTAAAAATGTTCATGCCTGTGACTTTACTTTGGTAATAATTTGGACATAATAGTTTCATTAAATAGTTTCTGTTGAGCAGGCAGGATACAAGTTAGGACCAACACATCTCTCGTCACCTCAGGGAGCCTTAATGAAATTGTGAACATGGAATATAAATCTGAAGACACGCACATATAGCGCTTTTCTTATTAGGCTATGTTGGATTGACTTTGTTTACTTCTGTTGTAAAGACGATCAAAACAGACTAGCCGACAGCCTGTCATGAACGTGAGATGACATTTCACGGCCAAATCAAATAACCAATCGGAGGAGAGCCCTTCTAGCCAATCAGAGGCGAAAAAGGCGGTACCTTCCCCTACCATCCTGGGAAAAAAAATATCGCTCCCCGGTGCTTCTACCAATCCAGAAAACATGAAAAGGTGAAACCCAGTAACTGTGTTCTGGTGAACCTTTCTCTGCAAGCATGACAAAACCGATCAGATTTCGCTCTCCTTCTGACGTATGAAGAGGATCTTATTATAATATTACCGCCTCTTAATCTTTACACACACCAGCCGACATTTGGTTCCACACGCGCCAACAGAGACCAGTTCTAGCGCACTGATGAAGATCCAGCAGAGCCTGAAGCTGTTCTGTGGTTGAGCACAGACGAGCACTGAACACTATTGACCAGAACATGTCACCGCTGTCTTATAAAGACCTCAGGAACTGTGGACACTTGTGGAGAAGTTCAACATGATGATGAGATGATCAGTGTAACTCCACAACAACTACAGAAATGTCTCCGCTAACATTCAGAAGCTCTTCCTGAGTCTCTCCGTAAGGCTGCACTCGCTACTGGTTATACTGGGATTCTGGATGAGGGAGATTGGCCTGTGTTGTTATTGCCGGAGTTTCTGAAGCTCGAGTAAAGACTCCGCCCTCTTCTGAACGGAGGCGGAGCTAAAGCTCATTTGCATTTAAAGGGATACACACAAACGGCTGCGTTTTTGCTCACACCCAAAAAGGGGCAAATTTGACAAGCTGTAATAAATGATCTGGGGGGAATTTAAGCTAAAATCTCACAGACACATTCTGGGGACACCAAAGATTTATATTACATCTTGTGAAAATGGCCATACTATGTCACCTTTAATCAATTGAATGTTGGTCACTTCCAAAAGTCGCTGTTTAATTGCGTAGATTAAGGGGACGGGACTTTCAGATTATTGCAAAATAACCATCTGAAATTCATACACTAGACGCTAGAGTACACAGTGTGTGATTTTGGACACAACCTTTCTTCAGCAGTGTTTATATCACACATGCTGTGTTCCTGTGTTTCTGACCACCTCTGAATGTGATCGCATCACGAAACCTCAGATCCCAGTCACTCCTGTATCTGCACTCACTGACTGTGTGTGTGTGTGTGTGTGTGTGTGTGTGTGTGTGTGTGTGTGTGTGTGTGTGTGCTAAGGTGCTGTGTAACATACTCGCCGCTGATGGAGTCAACGACCCGGATGTTCTGGCCATTAATGGAGGTATGAATATCTCTGACTGTGACGTGTGTGTGTGTGTGTGTGTGTCGGTGTCTGATGCTGTTTGTCTCTCAGCGTCTGCGGCTCTGGCTCTGTCTGATATTCCCTGGAACGGCCCCATCGGTGAGTCCAGCACTCGTACAGGTGTGTGTGTGTGTGTGTGTGTGTGTGTGAACGCTGTGGCTGGTTTCAGGTGCGGTGCGCGTCGGGCTGGTGGACGGAGAGTTCCTCGTGAACCCCTCGCGCGCGGAGATGAACAGAAGCTCGCTGAACCTCGTGATCGCAGGAGCGCCGGCCAGCCAAGTGGGTCTGTGAGATTCTCAGAGCTCAGCGTTACCCATGATGCTCTGCTCACGTTCTGATGTGTGTGTGTGTGTGTGTGTGTAGTGATGATCGAGGCCGCGGCGGAGAACGTCCTCCAGCAGGACTTCAGTCACGCGGTGAAGCTGGGGGTCAAACACACACAGATGATCATCCAGGGCATCCAGCAGATGAGCCGCGAGATGAAAGTGACCAAGCGCTCTCCGGCTAAACTCTTCACTGCCTCCGCCGAGATGGTGGACTTCACTCGCCTGTGAGACTCAATCATTGGATTATTTATTTTGGGGGTGAAATATGAGCTGGACTTCATGACACGACCCATAAACCTGTGCTGTGTCTGTTAGTGCTGGGCATTGGCACACTTCACGTTTCAATTGCTGCCATAAACACTTGTTTTCATGGTTTATTCTAACACACATTAAATATTAAAAAACAGTTCATTTAAAAATATAATAAATATAAGGGATTCACCGATATGAAAATTTTGGCCGATACTGATAACCGATAATTCTTTATATTTGAAAGCCGATAACTGATATATTGGCCGATAAATCTAAATCCAAATTATGTAATTTATGAGAGCCTGATTACAAAAACAAAAGTCTCTCCATTAAAATCCATGTCCCAAACGCACAATTATAATGTTCTCATGATAATTTTATGTAGCTGATATGACAGACTTGTGTTGCACATGTTGCCCTTTACTGTATTTTTCTTTTCTGAAGTGATTCCAATCATATTTCAAGCGATTCAAACCATCATATTGAACCGAGCACATCTGAAGTGTGTCAGCTGAAGGAAATAATACATTATTTATCAGCTTTTAATATATCAACCAAATTTTCTTATCATGCCGATATCGATTACATTAAAATTTAACATATATCGGCCGATACGATATGGTGGCCGATATATCGTACATCCCTAATAAATATGTAATATAGTGCATATGTTTGTCAGAATGCCCCTCTCTAGAGTGATTTTTCTAGCTGACTATTGAGTTTATGGTCATTGTATGTATTTCCTCATGACACACGTCAGCGTTTGATTGGCTGCTTTCTCCTCAGGTTGACGTCTGCTAAGATCTACGCTGTATTTACAGACTTCACACATGACAAGGTGAGTATCAGCGCCACACCGTCTGATCTCGAGGTATTAAAGGATTAGTTCACTTCAGAATTCATATTTCCTGATGATTTACTCCTATGTCCTCCAAGATGTTCATGTCTTTCTTTCTTCAGTGGAAAAGAAATGAAGGTTTCTGAGTTAATCACTCCAGGATGTTCCTCCATATAGTGTCTTCAATGGGGTCCAACAGGTCGAAGGTCCAGATGTGAGTTTCAGTGCAGCTTCAAAGTCTCGACACGATCCAGCCGAGGAATAAGAGTCTTATCTAGACACACCAGCGGACATTTTAGAACAAAATAAACATCACAGAAACTCACATATGGACCTTCAACCCGTTGGACCCCATTGAAGTCGCTATATGGAGAAACATCCTGGAGTGTTTTCCTCAAAAACCTCAATTTCTTTTCCACTGAAGAAAGAAAGACATGAACATCTTGGATGACGTGGGGGAGAGTAAATGATCAGGAAATTTTAATTCTGAAGTGAACTACTCCTTCAAGTGTGCGTGTTTCCTCAGATATCCAGAGATGAAGCGATTAATAAGATCCGTCTGGAGGCCGAGGAGCAGATCAGAGGTGTGTGACGGACACGCTCGTTCATCAGCGGTTCTGACTGGTGTGTTTGCGCTGTGTAACGCTGATGCTGTCTGATGTGTGTAGAGAAGTTTCCGCAGGCGGAGGCGTTCGAGGTGGTGGAGGCCTTCAACAGCGTCTCCAGAGAGATCTTCAGGAATCTGGTTCTTCATGAATACAGACGGTAACCGTCATACTCAAGCTCTTAATGTAAGCACTGATGTTGGTGAGTCATGTGACAGGTACTCTTGCATCATGTGACAGGTGTGACGGAAGAGATCTCACGTCTCTACGCAACATCTCCTGCGAGGTGGACGTGTTTAAGCCACTCCACGGCTCGGCTCTCTTCCAGAGGGGTCAGACACAGGTCAGCACACACTACACGCCAGATCACACGCTAGATAACAGGCTACACGCTAGATAACACAATACACGCCAGATCACACGCTACACGCCAGATCACACGCTACATAACACGCTACACGACAGATCACACGCTACATAACAGGCTACACGCTAGATCACACGATACACGCCAGATCACACGCTAGATAACACAATACACGCCAGATCACACGCCAAATCCCACGCTACACGCCAGATCACACGCTACATAACACGCTACACGCCAGATCACACGCTAGATAACACAATACATGCCAGATCACACGCTACACGCCAGATCACATGCTACATGCCATACCACATGGTAGATAACACGCTACACGCCAGATCACACGCTAGATAACACAATACATGCCAGATCACAGGCTACACGCCAGATCACATGCTAGATAACACGCTACATGCCAGATCACACGCTACATAACACGTTACATGCCAGATCACACGCTAGATAACACAATACATGCCAGATCACAGGCTACACGCCAGATCACATGCTAGATAACACGCTACATGCCAGATCACACGCTACATAACACGTTACATGCCAGATCACACGCTAGATAACACAATACATGCCAGATCACAGGCTACACGCCAGATCACACGCTACATAACACGTTACATGCCAGATCACACGCTACATAACACGTTACATGCCAGATCACACGCTAGATAACACAATACATGCCAGATCACACGCTACACGCCAGATCACATGCTACATAACACGTTACATGCCAGATCACACGCTAGATAACACAATACATGCCAGATCACACGCTACACGCCAGATCACACGCTACATAACACGTTACATGCCAGATCACACGCTAGATAACACAATACATGCCAGATCACACGCTACACGCCAGATCACACGCTAGATAACACAATACATGCCAGATCACAGGCTACACGCCAGATCACACGCTAGATAACACGCTACACGCCAGATCACACGCCAGATCACACGCTACACGCCAGATCACATGCTACATGCCAGACCACACGCTAGATAACACGCTACATGCCAGACCACACGCTAGATAACACGCTACACGACAGACCACACGCTAGATCACACGCTACACGCCAGACTGCACTCTAGATAACACGCTACATGCCAGACCACACGCTAGATAACACGCTACACGCCAGATCACATGCTACATGCCAGACCACACGCTAGATAACACGCTACACGCCAGACCGCACGCTAGATAACACTCTACACGCCAGATTGCACGCTAGATAACACGCTACACGCCAGGTCACACGCTAGATAACACGATACATGCCAGATCACATGATACACGGCAGATCACACGCTAGATAACACGCTACATGCTAGATAACACGCTACACGCCAGATCACACGCTAGATAACATGCTACACGCCAGATCACACGCTACATGCCAGACCACACGCTAGATAACACGCTACACGCCAGATCACATGCTAGATAACACGCTACACGCCAGATCTCACACTCGATAACACGCTACACGCTAGATAACACGCCAGATCACACGCTAGATCACATGGTACATCACACACTAGATCACACGCTAGATAACACGCTACACGCCAGATCACATGGTACATCACACACTAGATCACACAGTACACCACACACTAGAGCACACAGTACATCACACACTAGATCACACGCTAGATAACACGCTACACGCCAGATCACATGGTACATCACACACTAGATCACACAGTACACCACACACTAGAGCACACGCTAGATCAGACGCTAGATCACGTTACATCACACGCTAGATCACATGGCACAGCACACGCTAGAGCACACGCGGCTAGATCACACGCTAGATCACACGCTAGAGCACACGGTAGATTAGCCTGGTCCTACCAGACTCTCGTACATTTCATTTGTACAGAGAGTCTGGCCACTCTGCATTGACAAGCATTAACTTCCTTGAAGGCGGGAACTCTGTTGAAGTTTAAAACTATTGGATCTGCCATATCGCTAACGTTTGGTCGTGACGTATGTCTGCAATTCAAACTAGCGCACCTCAACATCATCGTTCTCAGCCACTCCCTCTGTTCACTAATTGGACCGCCAAAAAATTGGCCGGAGAAAACCCAAGAATATTCCGCAAACCCAGACAAAGTACTGAGAGAAAATTTAAATTGAGTGCAAGTACGTAGGAGGACGGAGCCAAGCTAACGCTAGAGCACACGCTAGAGCAAACGGTACAACACATGCTAGATCACATGTTAGATCACACATTAGATCACACGCTAGATCACATGTTAGATCACACATTAGATCACACGCTAGATCACATGGTCACAGTCAGTGAATGTGTGTGCAGGTGCTGTGCTCGGTGACCTTTGACTCTCTGGAGTCCAGTCTGAAGACAGACGTGATCACCACAGCGCTCAGGTCAGTAACACACGCAATCACATGATTTAAAGGTGTTACACACACACACACACACACACACACACACACACTGTTTATGAACCCCGCATACTAAATGAGGCAAGGGTGTCGAGTTACATTCAAGATATTATAAGGCATGAAGACATTTTTCAAGGAAAAAACTTTAAAATATTTAATTTTGGTGATTTTGGCTTAGGGATAAAATGATTGACTACAGGGGGACTTTAATGAAATAGATAAATAAAGAATAAAGAAATAAAGAAATATATTTGATTAAATAAATAAGGTATTTCAAAAATACTAGTTATTAATCTATTAGATAAATAAAAATTTGATTAAATAAATAATGCTTTTACCAGTAATTTACTATGAATGTAAAAAAATAGCATTTGTTTATATAAAAATATATAGTTATGGAACTTAATTGAAACTAATTTTAGATTTATAATAAAAAAATTTCAGTGTATAAATTGTGTTTATAAAAGATAAATGGCGTCTCTCACATGAGAATGATCACACCCGTGTTCCTGGACTCTTCAGCGCACAGTAACGGCTCCATCGGGGCTATGGCTGGTCTAATACTGTGTTTAGGTGTGTGTGTGTGTGTGTGTGTGTGTGTGTGTGTGTGTGTGTGTGTGTGTGTTAGTGTTCTCGCTAACAGCCTTTCTGAAGTGTTGAAACACAGCTGATGTGTGTTCTCTTCCAGTGGCGTCAGAGACAAGAACTTCATGCTGCACTATGAGGTGAGAGAGCGCTCTAGCCGACAGGTTTAGCTCCGCTTGTGGAGACTCCTCATTCACTGAGCGCTCTCTTTCAGTTTCCTCCGTACGCCACCAACGAGATCGGGAGGATGGGCGGAACCAACCGGCGCGAGCTCGGCCACGGTGAGTGTGTTTCAGTGTGTGAGCCTCCGCTGGTTCTCCTCTGGATCTCATCACTGTCTGCTGTGTGTGTGTGTGTGTGTGTGTGTGTGACAGGAGCGCTGGCAGAGAAAGCTTTGAGACCCGTCATTCCTGCAGACTTTCCCTTCACCATCCGCGTGACGTCTGAGGTGCTGGAGTCCAACGGTGGGTTAACACACACACACACACACACACACACTCCTCTCAGCCGTCTGTATGAGCCTGTCCTGAGTAGAGGTCGACCGATATGTTTTTTTTCAGGCCGATGCCGATCTTTTGAAATCCGGGTCAGCCGATGGCCGATAAATGCTGCCGATTTATTTTGGCCGATTATGTGCTTGTTTTTAACCTCTATTTGAAAGATAAAATGTAACACAAATAATTACTTAAGATAGACAAAATTTCTCAACAAAAACATTTATTGAACACTTTACCAATCTGCACTTGTACAAAAGACAAAAAGACCTTGAGATATGTTTGGTAATTGTACCTGAATGAATTGAAAATTAATTTGCTACATTTCAGATTAATATATTTGTTTTCCTTAACATTTTAATTAACAGTAACTTAAACACTTTGCAGTTTGAATGATGTCCTGATAAACAAAATGACGGAGTATGTTTTTATGTTTCCACTGTTCGATCGCGCCCGCGCCTCACACACACACACACACACACACACACACACACACGCACACACACACACTCACGCACGCGTTTGCACACAAATATAAGTAAACACTTTGCGACTTTAAACACACGCGACTTTTCGATCTCGATCTCGATCGCGCCCGCGCCTCTCTCTCTCTCTCACACACACACAACATATTCCAGCATTGCAATCTTTACATCGCAGCCGGAGCTAAAGCGGAGCTACAGATTAGGTGTCCCTAAAGAACCCGCGTATCTAACAGTAGTTCCGCATTACTTTGCGCGCAAGTTTTATTTATTTTTATAGCGTGTATTCTCCATGGAAATTTATACACCGAACCGTGACGCCTGTACCGTTTCGGTTCAATACGAATACATGTACCGTTCCACCCATAATCTACAGTGAAATACAGTCACACATTACACTACTGTTTGGCCAGCATTTTAACCGTGTTTAATCCAGCTACTAGCTAACGGAATGCTAAAGTTAACTGCTGACTAGTGTCAAGTGCAGCGAAGCGATGTTTCTGTTATTCTAACGTCCGTTTTCAGAGCATCCAAGAGAAGCACAGACATAACAGTAGCACTGAAATGAAGCACAGAAATGCGCGTTGAGATTCGGTCCGGTAAATAACGGTCGTTACGGCACCAGTGCTGTATTAGCTCCGGGTCTGTCTGTAGCTTCCCAACCCTAGCGACAACGACGCTAGCAAAGCAAAGCCAGTCCTTCACTAGCATATAGTTGGTCTCTTTTTTTATTACTTATTTCTCTGCATTGAGTGACAACCCTCTCAAATATAAGACACACAAACAGAACAAATAAAAGTCTCAGATTCACTGTCTGTAAATTCTTGCTTACTTATTGTGACATGATAGCAATCCTTCTGCTGTGCTAATGCAACCTCAACTACGCTATCAATTTCAAAGTAGCCGAACGTCATGTCGCCTGCAGTAACATATCAAAAGTTTTTAATTAAATATAAAGGAGTTTTCTCCAAGGAACTTAGCTCCTTCCTTAAGCACTGGATGAGGTCTGCTCACTCTGCTGGAGAATGACTCTAGTCGCAGCGTGCGTCGAACGCGCGTGTTCCACAACAACTACACTAGGCTGCCCACAGATGCGCCTGCCTAATAATCGGCTTGATACACTTGGATATTGGCCGATGCCGATTATGTTAAAAATGCAAAAAATCGGCCGATGAATCGGTCGACCTCTAGTCCTGAGTGTGTGTTGTGTGTGTCTCAGGATCCTCCTCGATGGCGTCGGTGTGTGGCGGGAGTCTGGCGCTCATGGACGCAGGTATGATCACATGACAGCAGAGCAGCGTAATGTTTAAACCTGTTGATTCCTGTCTCTGTGAAGCCCCTCCTTCTGAAAAGCACAGTGCGCTCTGATTGGTTGACTGGAGCAGTGTGTTGTGTGATTGGTCGAGCACTTCAAGTGTTCAGGTGTGTGTTTGGTGTGTGTGTTCAGGTGTGTTCAGGTGTGTGTGTGTGTGTTCAGGTGTGTGTTCAGGTGTGTGTTCAGGTGTGTGTTCAGGTGTGTGTTCAGGTGTGTGTTCAGGTGTGTGTTCAGGTGTGTGTGTTCAGGTGTGTGTGTTCAGGTGTGTGTTCAGGTGTGTGTGTTCAGGTGTGTGTGTTCAGGTGTGTGTGTTCAGGTGTGTGTGTTCAGGTGTGTGTTCAGGTGTGTGTTCAGGTGTGTGTTCAGGTGTGTGTTCAGGTGTGTGTGTGTTTGGTGTGTGTGCTCAGGTGTGCCCGTGTCCTCGGCTGTGGCCATCGGCCTGATCTCCAGAGCGAGCGCTGTGTGTGTTCAGGTGTGTGTGTTCAGGTGTGTGTGTTCAGGTGTGTGTGTTCAGGTAGGTGTGTGTGTTCAGGTGTGTGTTTGGTGTGTTCAGGTGTGTGTTTGGTGTGTTCAGGTGTGCCCGTGTCCTCGGCTGTGGCCGGCGTGGCCATCGGCCTGATCTCCAGAGCCAGGTGTGTGTGTGTTC
This sequence comes from Squalius cephalus, assembly GCA_022829025.1. Taxonomy (NCBI): domain Eukaryota; kingdom Metazoa; phylum Chordata; class Actinopteri; order Cypriniformes; family Leuciscidae; genus Squalius; species Squalius cephalus. The sequence continues at coordinate 591,055 of CM040811.1, read as the reverse complement.
AGGTGTGTGTGTGTTCAGGTGTGTGTGTTCAGGTGTGTGTGTTCAGGTGTGTGTGTTCAGGTGTGTGTGTGTTCAGGTGTGTGTGTTCAGGTGTGTGTGTTCAGGTGTGTGTGTTCAGGTGTGTGTGTTCAGGTGTGTGTGTTCAGGTGTGTGTGTTCAGGTGTGTGTGTTCAGGTGTGTGTGTTCGTTGTGTGTGTTCAGGTGTGTGTGTTCAGGTGTGTGTGTTCAGGTGTGTGTGTTCAGGTGTGTGTGTTCAGGTGTGTGTGTTCAGGTGTGTGTGTTCAGGTGTGTGTGTTCAGGTGTGTGTGTGTTCAGGTGTGTGTGTGTTCAGGTGTGTGTGTTCAGGTGTGTGTGTTCAGTTGTGTGTGTTTGGTGTGTGTGTTCAGGTGTGTGTGTTCAGGTGTGTGTTCAGGTGTGTGTTTGGTGTGTGTGTTCAGGTGTGCCCGTGTCCTCGGCTGTGGCCGGCGTGGCCATCGGCCTGATCTCCAGAGCCAGCGCTGAGAAGCCGTCGGAGATCCAGGACTACAGGCTCCTGACGGATATTCTGGTAGGTGTTCTTCAGCTTCTGTTCTCAGAGCGTCTCAGAGCCTGTCTTCATCCTGCTGTGTTTCTCAATCAAGGGAATAGAAGATTACAACGGAGACATGGACTTCAAGATGGCAGGGAGCAGCAAGGGCATCACAGCTCTACAGGTGAACTACACAAACACCCTGACCTGGCGTATCTCTTTCAGTCAGGAGCTCACTCAGGACAAAAGCTGTTACAGAATAACATTTCGCGAGTGCATTATCTTACTGCATCGTTGGTTGTTTGGTTAACGGATTTAATCTGCATAATCCAAAAAATACTAAAGTGATCCAATTCTGCCAAATGTAATCTAAAAGTAATCTAATTCAGTAGAAAGTAATCTAAAATTTATCCGATTCAGTCCAAAGTCATCTAAAAGTAATCCGATTTGACAGTAATCCGACTTGGACAGATGTAATCTAAAAGTAATCCGATTCAGTTAAGTGTATTACCTAAAATCGGGACTCTACAGTGTGACATATACGAGTAGATTAACGAACTCGATGGAGTAGTTTAAGATTTCCTAACTTAAGATATGATACGATCTGACAGGAATCCTAAATCAAGTAAAGATTTGCTTCTGTAATACGAATCTGTGAGAAATTTGAAATGAAATTCTTAGATCTTAAAGGACAAGTTCGGTATTTTACACTTAAAGCCCTGTTTACAGATCGTTTCTGATGAAATAGAACGGTTAAGATTAAAATTTGGACACATGCTGCTGTCCCGAGAATTTTAGGGATTTTACACAAAAATCGCTGCAAAAGATGCTTTCCAACGAACCTCTATTTCATCAGGAACGATCTGTAAACAGGGCTTTAAGTGTAAAATACCGAACTTGTCCTTTAAGATCTAACTGTTCCAGTAAAACGCCTCATCATGTGATCGCTCATCTGTGTTTCCCGCAGGCTGATGTTAAAATCCCAGGACTTCCTCTGAAGATCGTGATGGAGGCCATACAGCAGGCCACAGGTACGCCTCACTCCACGAGCATCATGGGACGCACAGCAGTGGGTGTTTGACCTGCCGTTTTCTGCTTTCTCTTCCAGTGGCCAAAAGAGAGATTCTAGGCATCATGAATAAGAGCATTTCCAAACCCCGGAGCTCCCGGAAGGAGAACGGGCCGGTCGTGGGTATGATCCGTGATCAGTGATCCGTGATCCGTTCCTCGTATTCCTGCTGTTTCTCTGACCCTGCTGTGAACTCTCTCCCTCAGAGAACGTCAGCGTGCCTTTATCCAGACGAGCTCGGTTCGTCGGTCCAGGAGGGTTTAATCTGCGCAGACTGCAGGCTCAGACAGGTGAAGATCTGCAGGACATCGTCAGATTCAAGACCTCTCAGACACTCGTGATCAGATTATACATTATTACATCATCAGATTCAAGACCTCTCAGACACTCGTGATCAGATTATACATGATTACATTATTACATCATCACATTATTACATCGTCAGATTCAAGACCTTTCAAACACTCATGATCCGATTTTACATGATTACATTATTCACGCAATGGCAGTAAATTGTTTATAATTAATCTTTTCTATCCTGACAAACACATTTTAATTCTATGTTAAGCATTTAATTATTATTATTTATTAATATTATTATCACTTAGTAAGTCATTTAACCATGTATTATATCTTTGGAAGACTTTTGTTTTTCAAACACATTAAACTGCACAAATTACCATTTCATATTTACATGCAATGCAGGGATTTTATATAAAGGGATTATATACATATTGATATTTTCTTTCTCTCTGTATTGTTATATCACAATGGTACGATTATCCTATTCAAATCAATGTGATTATATGAGTTGGGTCAAAAGCAATATAAAAGTATTCTGATTCAGACAAATGTAATCTGATTCGGACAAAAGTAATCTGATTCGGACAAAAGTAATCTAAAAGTAATCTGATTCGGACAAAAGTAATCTGATTCGGACAAAAATAATCTGATTCGGACAAAAGTAATCTAAAAGTAATCTGATTCGGACAAAAGTAATCTGATTCGGACAAAAGTAATCTGATTTGGACGAATGTAATCTAAAAGTAATCTGATTCCGACAAAAGTAATCTGATTCGGATGAATGTAATCTAAAAGTAATCTGATTCGGTCAAAAGTAATCTGATTCAGACAAATGTAATCAAAGTAATCTGATTCGGACGAATGTAATCTAAAAGTAATCTGATTCGGTCAAAAGTAATCTGATTCAGACGAATGTAATCTAAAAGTAATCTGATTTGGACAAAAGTAATCTGATTCGGACAAAAGTAATCTGATTCAGACGAATGTAATCTAAAAGTAATCTGATTCGGACAAAAGTAATCTGATTTGGACGAATGTAATCTAAAAGTAATCTGATTCAGACAAAAGTAATCTGATTTGGACGAATGTAATCTAAAAGTAATCTGATTCAGACAAAAGTAATCTGATTCGGACAAAAATAATCTGATTCGGACAAAAGTAATCTAAAAGTAATCTGATTCGGACAAAAGTAATCTGATTTGGACGAATGTAATCTAAAAGTAATCTGATTCAGACAAAAGTAATCTGATTCGGACAAAAATAATCTGATTCGGACAAAAGTAATCTAAAAGTAATCTGATTCGGACAAAAGTAATCTGATTCGGACAAAAGTAATCTGATTTGGACGAATGTAATCTAAAAGTAATCTGATTCGGACAAAAGTAATCTGATTCCGACAAAAGTAATCTGATTCGGATGAATGTAATCTAAAAGTAATCTGATTCGGTCAAAAGTAATCTGATTCAGACAAATGTAATCAAAGTAATCTGATTCGGACGAATGTAATCTAAAAGTAATCTGATTCGGTCAAAAGTAATCTGATTCAGACGAATGTAATCTAAAAGTAATCTGATTTGGACAAAAGTAATCTGATTCGGACAAAAGTAATCTGATTCAGACGAATGTAATCTAAAAGTAATCTGATTTGGACGAATGTAATCTAAAAGTAATCTGATTTGGACAAAAGTAATCTGATTCGGACAAAAGTAATCTGATTCAGACGAATGTAATCTAAAAGTAATCTGATTTGGACAAAACTAATCTGATTCGGATGAATGTAATCTAAATGTAATCGGATTTGGTCGAATGTAATCTAAAAGTAATCTGATTTGGACAAAAGTAATCTAAAAGTAATCTGATTTGGACAACATAAACCAATTCGAACTAACGTAATCTATTAGTAATCCAATTGCATGAAAGTAATCCGATTGAATGTTATCTGAAGTAATCTGATTCGGCCAAAAGTAATCCGAGTCAGATGAACTTAATCTAAAAGTAATCCAATTCGCCCGAAAGTAATCTGATTGAATGTAGTCTAAACGTAATCTGGTTCAGTCTAAAGTAATCTACAAGTAATCCTATATATCTGAAACTCATCTGATTCTGACAAGTGTAGTCTAGAAGTAATCCAGTTCCGTGAAATGTGTACTGGACCAGATTCGCCAGTTCTCTTCCTGTGATTTTCCTCAGACTGTGATTGTCAGGCATCCGCTGATGAAGCTCTGCTCTTCTCCGCAGGTGTGACGATCAGTCAGGTGGACGAGGAGTCGTTCTGTGTGTTCGCTCCCACTCCCAGTGCCATGAGCGAAGCCCAGGAGTTCATCCGGGACATCTGTAAAGATGATGTGCGTGCAGGAGCAGCTGGCTGTCCTCTGGTGTGTGTTGTGCGAGACTGACGCCTGTGTGTGTGTGTGTGTGTGTGTGTGTGTGTGTGTAGCAGGAGCAGCAGCTGGAGTTCGGAGCCGTGTACACCGCCAGCATCACAGAGATCAGGTAGAGCTCTCTCTCTCACACAGCTCAGTCTCACAGGGTTCATCACGGCTGAAGCTGACTCTGTGTTTCAGGGACATCGGTGTGATGGTGAAGCTGTACCCCAACATGAGCGCTGTCCTCCTGCACAACTCACAGCTGGACCACAAGCGGGTCAGAACATTCACACCAGTTCTAATCTAGAGCATGTCTGTATCAGAAGCTGCTCTCCAGAGTTGAAACACTGATCGATTGATTTCATGAGACATGATTAATTTCAGGAAGTTTTTCTGTATCTTCTGATGTTCTCTGATGTTTATTTAGATACAGAGAATGTGTGGTGAAGTTTCAGCTCGGACTGAGAGATCGATTCTTGATATTTTAGAATCAGTATCAGTTCATCTGATGGATGTATATCATCACACGGCCCTATCTGACACACGGACACACACACAGACACACACACAGACACACACACAGACACAGACACAGACACATGCTGTTCTTCCTGATGTGTGTGTGTTTCTGCAGATCAAGCATCCCAGCGCTCTCGGACTGGAGGTCGGCCAGCAGATCCAGGTGATGAACCGCTCAATCCCCCACAATCTCGTGTCTGAGTCTCTTGATTAACGTCTGAGTCTCTTGATTAACGTCTGAGTCTCTTGATTAACGTCTGAGTCTCTTGATTAACGTGTTCGGCTCTTCTAGGTGAAGTACTTCGGCCGGGACCCGACGGACGGCAGGATGAGACTCTCCCGTAAGGTTCTTCAGTCTCCGGCGTCAGCGGCCGTGAAGAGTCTGAGCGAGAGACACAGCATCTCTATAGGAGCGCCCGGCGACCCCGCCGCTGACCCCTAGAGATTACTCCATATTTTATAATAAACACTCTTCTTATATACATTATCCTCACTAACACAGCTTCAGCTTCAGCTTCTGCATTACATGTGTGCAAAACCCTGAAACATGAAGGTGTTGATCTCTGTCCTGCAGCAGTTTCACATGAGAAATGTCCACATTTTGTACTAAAGAAATAAACGAGTCCCACACACACACACACTGTAGAGATGTTACTGTCTGCAAATGTGGAGTACTGTACATGTTCAGTTTGTCGAATAGAGCAACTGGTCTTCAGATCTGCCTCAGTTATCAGCATTACCAGCGCACACCTTCCTCTGAGCCAATCAGATCATGCCAACCTGCTATTCAGAGGCGCATCATCTCAATCAGCTCATATAGTCTATAGACCTCATCATTAAATATCCATTTGTCTGTGGAGAAACGTGAAGATACTTTTACTTCTTGATCCCTGCTGTTGTGCTCTGAAGCAGTAACAGTAAAATAATACGTTAGTATTTCTCACCGCCTTCAAAAGTGGGAATCACACATGTAGGATATTAGTTGGCATTGGACATTTCTGGGATCTATAAGGCCGTTCACACCAAGAATGAAAACTATATCAGTGTCCACCGTTTATAAGCACTGCAGTTTTGTCGTCTGCCACTTTAAATGTTCAAGCTCTTTAGAGTCATCATAAGGGGAAGTCTGGTCTATTCTTCTCTATTGTGTCGTATATCCGAGTGAAACCTTCGGGAACAAGAACTAATGTGGGCTTGATTGTGTCTGCAGGGAAGTGATTGATGATTGAATGGTTGTGGATTGCTATTGGCTGATCTCATGTGAGTGACAGGTTGCCCTGCCCACATCAGCAGAGAGGAGAAGATGACAGGAGGGAGGAGAAGGGGTTAGAGTTGTTGAATACTTCCAGATAAATAGATTTATATGCACAATAAATGTAAAAAGAATCACAAAAATTAAACCAAATCACAAATAAATCTAATGAGATGCACAAATATATGCAGTTGTTTCACAAAAATGAATTCGATTAAAAAATAAATAAAAATGGAATTTGCAAATAGAAATAGTATCCACAAATATGTTTTTATGTCCCGTTTGTGGATAGTTTCCTCTGCATTTGTGGATTTTGAAACATTTCTAGCATATAGAACCACAAATACAGTAAGTGGACTCCACCCACCACGTACTTAAGCCAATCAGATAACAGCCATATTGCACTGACCAATCATAGCATGCTGATGATCCAACCAATCACGGTTTGCTTTACAATCAGGGCGGTCTTGCCCTTAAAGGGATATTTCACCTCTGGAAAGATGAATGTGTATTTAAAATGGGTCATTTATGTAGTAAAAATGTGAAATTATTTTAGAAGTTGGTGCCTTCTAGACTGAGAAAAGCCAGAACATTTATTTTTGGCTCATGTGAATGAAAGACAACAACTCCCAGAATGCACTTGCTCCGCTGAGGCCACTCCCAAGCCACGCCTACGGTAACAGAGGGCAGTATCGGGAGAAATGATACAACTAGGCTACTAGTGACTCGAAACTGAAAAGACCTTGTTTTATCGTGAGTCTCCGTGACGAGTTAGATGGCTGACACTATTTGTACATTCTGTGAGTGAGCTCCCCCTATGGGCGGGCTGAACACATGCGGGACTGCTCCTCCTACTGGCTGGAGTCTCTCGCCTCTGGACACAAGAGCCTCTGATGACGATAAATGATGATTTTTGCATCATCAGAGGTTTTTATCCAGACACACAATACAGAAATCTCTGGTCTCAGGGGGACATGAGGGAGGGAAGCACATCATTCCAAAATACTACCGGGTTTCTACTGATACAAAGCTTAATGCCAATCGGTGAAGTGTCCCTTTAAATAACTTTATTTATTCATTTGCACTGGCTCAAATAGAAAGTGTAAGGCTCATAAAATTGGTACAGCAAAAGATGTTTAAAATTTTGTTAGACCATTAGACTGTGTATCAAGCCACATTATAATATTTGATGAGCCTTTTAAAAATGAAGAAAAGAAAAGAAACAGCGCTTTAATAATAATAATAATTTGTTACATTCATATAGCGCTTTTCTGGGTTACTCAAAGCGCTTTACATGGAAGGGGGAATCTCCTCAACCAACACCAGTGTGCAGCTAGAACACACACACACACACACACACACACACACACACCACACACACACACACACCACACACACACACACACACACACACCACACACACACACACACACACACACACACCACACACACACACCACACACACACAGGAGAGGAGACAGTGATGAGGCCATCAGTATATGGGGATGATTAGGAGGCCATGATGGACAGATCCAACTTTTAATGAATGGACAATCAATCAGTGTTAATGGACAGAGGCCACTGGGCAAATGTTAATGGGTTACACCCCGACTCTCACGAGGAGTGCCATGGGATTTTTAATGACCACAGAGAGTCAGGATCTCGGTTTATAACGTCTCATCTGAAGGACGGTGCTCTTCGACAGTATAGTGTCCCCGTCACTGGTGAAGACCCACACAGACCCCAGGGTGAGCAGCGCCCCCTGCTGGCCTCACTCACACCTCCTCCAGCTGTGACCTGGTGTCCCAGGAGTCTCCCATCCAGGTTTACTGTCACACAACAGCCAACAGCGTTTCCCACTATGAGCAGCGTGGATCTAACGATATATAGAGCATTAAAAATAGTATTTTAAACTAAACATTAGATACATGTATTATGATTCCCTCTGTAGAGAATATTGAGGTGGGTTCTGTTTAAAAGTGTGACAGGCTCTGAAGAGATCACATCTTTAAAAGTGACCAGTAGAGCAGCGATATGCATATTTATCGGTTAAAACACTTGACCACACATATATCATTTCATGTGAATCAGACTTAATAGTTTTTGATTGTAAATGTTACTTACAGCATTCTAAATAAATGCAAAGATTTTTTTCCCCCAAAAAAATTGCCAGATTTTTCTTTGCATTATCCACAGTTACTCTTACATCTCTGATGGCCATTTGGGCTCTGGTATTACACATGTGCATGATATCATGTCCTATATTTGTCACTGAGATTGTGCTTTAAAAGGCTAAATCAGCCGGTGTGCCATGTCTTACATGTATTAAATATTATATATTGCAAATCAGCCTCCATTGCAAATAAGATTTATTTGCAAAATTTACAAACTTGCAGCTGTTTCCATTGAACAAATCAAACAAAGGTATTTGAAATAGCTCAACACAAATGTTTCAAGTGGTTTCTCCAAATTTAACTGAAAGTGCAACTTTTAATGAGTTCTGCAGTCAGTTATTCATCCCCTTCACGGCCAGCATCTGCAGTACTCAGTCAAACACCCTTCTGCTGTCCTGAGCGGCTGAAGCGAGATGTGTAAGACAGCAGCTTCTGTGTCTGAGGAGTCTGAGCCCGTTCCTCATGAGCAATGGCCTCCAGTTCAGGGATATTCTTGACCTTCTTCAAATCCCACCAGAGATGTTCAATGGGGTTCGAGTCAGGAGACTGTGAAGCCACTGTATCTCCCAGGACTTCTTCTGCAACCAAGCCTTGAGGAATCTGAGGAATGCTTGGGATCATTGTCCTGTTGAAGGTCCGAGCTCCAGCTTCCTCACTGACGGCATGATGTTTTCTCCCAGGATCTCCTGATACTTCAGTGACTCCATCTCTTCTTCCTCACGCTTCTGGATCGCTTCCTTCTTCTGCCCCGTCCAGGGAGTGTACCACTGTTCTTTTAACTTTAAACATGCAAACTATGCGTCCAACGGTGTCTCTAGGAACACTTAGTGCCTTTGCTATCTTTTAATATCCTGTTCCTTGTTTGAGAAGGGCGATGATATCTTCTCTTAACCTTTTGGACCATTCTTTTTCATTCATTCAAACGTGACACTCAACAAACCTCACCAGTTCAGATGTTTCATGTGTTCTAGCTCAAGCACACCTGGTGCCGCTAATGAAGCCCTTGATTAGTGAGACAACACCTGTTCTGCAGATCTGGGCTGTTCTGAGGGAGTCTATTCAAGGGGCTGAACCATTTTTAAACTGCAGAAGTCAATAAAAGTTGCATTTTCATTTTTTTTGGGGAAACCACTTGAAACATTTGTTTTGTTGAGCTATTTCAATTGCTTTTGCTTGATTTGTTCATCGCAAACATCTGAAAGTCTGTAAATATTGCCAACAAACCTCATTTGCAATGGGGGATAAATCATTACAATTACAACTGTGTGTGTCTGTGTGTGTATTTATATAATATATAATTGTCAGCTGGACAAAAATTGTTCTGAAAGTGATTAAAATGATAGCCTACTGTCACTGACTCTGATATTCTTCAACAGAGTTGTAGGCGACATGGAAGTAAAAAATAATTAAAAAGGTAATTGCGACTTTAACCTCATCTCAAAATAATGCTGACTTTTTTCTTTCAATTTCGAGAACAAAAATTGCGAAATATAAACTCAAAATTCAATGGGGAAAATTTCCAAATTTCGAGAAAGAAAGTGAGAATTATGAGACATAAGATCAAAAAAGAGGATCAGAATTGTGAGTTGTAACCAGAATTGCGAGCGACAAGTCAGAACTGCGAAATATAAACTTAGAATTCTAAGAGGAATTGAGTTTTGGGAATCGAGCAGTGTCCGCTGATTGACTGTGGTAACCATGGTGACTGCAGTACGGCTGCGCGTGAGCGTGTCCTGCCGCGGCTTCCGTAGCCCGTGTGCGGAAACCCCGCGCCATCATCAGACGAGCGACGATGAAGTGAAAGACACACAAGATGGCGGCGATCGGCGGATAGACGGACATTCACGTAAACATTTAAACGACCCGACCCGATTAACGCTCATTCAGAGCCGTAACCGAGAGCCAAACACAGTTCAACGAGACCGTAGACCGTTCACGCGAGAGTCTGAGAATCGCGAGGCTGAAACTCTGAGGTTTGGCTCATTCTACTGATTTCGTGAGCTTAAGATGAACGATTGGAGATATTAAAGCGAGTGGTTAGACCTAATTAGACCGTTGATCTAGTCTCGTCGGGTGGTTTCCACAGGGTAAGGTGGTTTAGTGAGGTAAACTGGTGGTTTAGTGCGGTAGGATGTGTAGTTCCCGGCTGTGTGGATGCGAGGGCAGACAGTGCTAGTTTAGTGAGGTGAATATGCGCCAGGACTGCTAGTGTCGGAGAGGTTTGAGCTAGTGAAGATGAGCGACACCCGGAGGAGAGTGAAGCTGTACACGCTGAACGAGGACCGGCAGTGGGAGGACCGGGGCACGGGGCATGTGTGCTGCTCCGACGAGGAGACCTCGCTCACGGTCACCGCAGAGTCCGACGGTACGAGCCTCTTCACCACCACCACCACCATCATCATCATCATCACGTGACCCCGAGCTGATCTCTCTCTCTCTCTGTGTGTGTGTGTGTGTGTAGGGTCACTGCTGCTGGAGTCCAAGATCATCACCAGCACTGCGTATCAGAAACAGCAGGTACACGATCCTCATGCTTTCAGATTCAGCTCGCTTCCATCTGAGTGTTAAATAGACATCTCTCCTAACCCTGCCTGAGCCCTGTGACCTTTGACCCCTCAGGACACGCTCATCGTGTGGTCCGAAGCGGAGAACTACGACCTGGCCCTGAGTTTCCAAGAGAAAGCCGGCTGTGACGAGATCTGGGAGAAGATCTGTCAGGTTCGTTCATTTACATGATGACACAGTGTTTACATGAGGTCTGAGTAAAGTCCAGTCAGCTTCATTAATACTGCGCTTCTTACAGTACTGATCATTTCAAAGCAGCTTTACAGAGAGAACAGGAAAATAATAGCCTACAACAAAGTTTGTTTCCAGAAGAAAATAGCGTCACAGTCCAGCTTAAGTAAGTTCGGTGATGGTTAATTTCTGTTGTAAAAAAGTTAATAATTTAGTTTTTAAAAAAGTGATCAGGATGATGTGCGTGTGTATATGCCACTGATCCTCCTCATCACTTTCTTCAACAGAACATCTTGCGTGACTTGCGTCTAGTCTTTCAACTCTTCTTTTAAGATATTCAGCAACGACGTGTTTTCTGCTAACTGTGATCACGCACACCATCTCTCCTTCCCTGCGTCACACCTCATGTTTTAAAGTGTTTACATGTTCTATTGAACGAATCAGGAAAGATTTAAACTGAATCTGAATCCGAATGAAACTTAAATGGGATTTGGCCACTTCATCCCGATTGCCATGTGACTGTCGTCCTCTCTGTCCTCTTCCCTTATGGAGAAGAAATGTAACCACTGTTTATTATCTGTAAAATGCAGTTCAGAATGATGATCACTGAGAGTAATGTATGCATGACTCAAAAACACAACTAGAGACAGAGACATGTATTGTATAAAGCAGATAACCCTTTTTTCGGTACAAAATGAATTCCATAATTTGTTTGAACAGCCTTCCATAAGTGATCGCACAAGACGACGTGAACGAAGACCAAACCAGAGGTCGACCGATATGGTGTTTCTCTGGCCGATGCTTAGAAATCGATGGCTGATATATGATGCCGATTTGTTTTTGGCCGAATTCCCTTTTCTTTTTTTTCTTCATCTCATAAAATCTAACTGTTAATAAGAAGTAATAAAGAAAATTGCTTAAATTAGACATTTATTAACATTTAATTAAACACAAGCCTCTCCAATCAGAGCACTTGTATAAAACAATTCTGTATACGTTAAATATTAATTGGACATTACAGGTCATCAAAAATCTAGACTGTCAAATAAACTTTTAGATGAAAAGAAATAAAGTTTTAGTGGACAAAAACTTACATAAATAAAATAAATAGTAAGTAATCACTTACTTGTACATTTAATATTCTACATTCTCATTCTATATTGCTTATTAAAAACATATCGAAATATCGTGAACTCGATATGGCCCAAGTGTGAATGTGTCCTCTTATGCTCAGGAAGATATAAAAGAGTTTACTATTCCCTCTGAGACGTGGCGATCTGGATGTGTGTTGCCACACACACACACACACACACACACACACACACACACACACACACACACACACACACACACGAGTACCAAACTGAGAGATGCGGGTACTTTCCAGTCTACGTGTGCTTCGATATTTAAATAGGAAAGGCTTAGAAACAGGAACATTATCGTTTCTTGGGAAGTTTCCCGGTAGTCCTCTTCAGAGACTTAGCAGGCAGAGCGGGACTGTGATCTTCCTACAGCGAAGGGGCAGTGTCTCGGGTCCCTCATCATGCTTAGCTGCCCGCGGATGCGCCTGAATATTAATCGCCCTAATCTGCGGATGCTGAATCATAAAAAAATGCCAAAAATCGGCCCGATTAATCGGTTGGCCTCTAGAACAAACACCTCAACATAGACTAGTTTATCTTAAAGTCCCCCTGTAGTCAATTTCATCCCTTAAATGTCTTCATGCCTTAAAATATCTTGAATGTAACTCGACACCCTTGCCTCATTTAGTATTCGTGGTTCTATGAATATGCGAATGAGCCCCGCCTCCACTCTCTCACTCAGCTCAGAGATCCACTGGTTGACGATCACACGTTGATCTGATTGGTTACAAGGTAGTGTGTGACGTCAGAAACACCAGCGATTTCGAAGCGTGTGTTTGAGACTGTCTTTGGTTCACTGCAGTTTTAAGGAGGAAATACTCAGCAATGCTGTCGCTACGACACGTGTTACTGGTGTTCAGAAGCAACACCGGTTACATCACTTGCCCACCGCGCACCGTCGATTTGATTAGATTTTTTCTATTTTCAATATAAAATCATTTAGTTCAGTTAGAGAACAGACACTACAATAAAAACCTGAACGGTGTCTGCTTAATAACTCGTGATCAGATCATCAGCAGAGTCAGGTCTCGTTAATCACGAGAGCGAGGAGCTGAAGATGATGGCGGAACATTTGCTGTAAAAGCGCCTATTTAAGCGAATTTGTCATTGTGCTGTTTTGTTGTTGTGTTAAGAATAATAGTCTTATGAACTCACCATTCAAGCAGTCCGCCCCGAATTGGCGCCGATTTAAAAGCGAAAGTAAAATGCGCGCGTGTCGGAGCAGAACAGTGTTTTTCCATAGGAGTGAACTGAAACCGCTCGCTCTGTTCTGCTCCGACACGCGCGCATTTTACTTTCGCTTTTAAATCAGCGCCAGTTCGGGGAAAATATCTTCACCGTCACATCGCTACTCCGCAATGGTGTCGACTTATGAATTTACGCATGGTTTGTCTTAAAGCAGATTAAAAACACCACATAGACACATAGACAACTTTAACAGTAGGTGAGGACTAATCAGTCGCTCATACGGCAGTCGGCTCTTGTTGACGTGTTTGGTGTGCAGGGCAAAGACCCGTCAATGGAGATCACTCAGGATCCCTGGCTCATTTGCATATTCATAGAGCTGCGTATACTAAATGAGGCAAGGGTGTCGAGTTACATTCAAGATATTATAAGGCATGAAGACAAGGAAAAAACATGTAAATATGTCATTTTGGTGATCAAAGATGAGTTTTAAGGATAACATTTTTGACTACAGGGGGGCTTTAACAAGTAGGTAAGCCCCGTGGTCACTGATACTGAGGCTCTGCTGTTGTTGACGTGTGTGTGTGTGTGTGTGTGCGCAGGTGCAGGGCAAAGACCCGTCGGTGGAGATCACGCAGGACCCGATGGATGAGTCTGAGGAGGAGCGTTTGGAGGACCTGGAGTCGGCTCATGTGCTGGACCTGCCGGCCTGCGAGCCGGAGCATCTGGAGGAGATCGCGGAGCTGGTGACGTCCGTGCTGTCCTCGCCCGTGCGCCGCGAGAAGCTAGCGCTAGCTCTGCTGAGCTCAGGGTTCATCCGCAAGCTGCTGCTGCTCTTCCGCTCCTGCGAGGACTCACACCACCGACAGGCCAGTTACGCTTTCACTTCACGCATCATCACACTTTACCGCACAGCCGAGCTTCCTCCGCTAGTGCTGGCCGCTAGTCCACATCACCGCATCTGTCGAAGTTATACCGGTTTCACGTATATGACAGGTTTTGTTTTTTCAAGCATGACTGGGTGTTAACCACATGTTCTCCTGATTGAGAGGAAATACTGCAGTAGATTGGCTAAGAATGCCCTGTTTTACTGTCATGAGTGAATATTGTAGAAAAACAAACTCTAGGATTAATACAGGTTTGCAGGTTTTACAAAGAGGTCCAGCAGGAGGCGCTCATAAACGCTGCTTTATCAGGAACGATAAAGAAACATTCAATAAAAATTTCTGAAGACCGTCAGTTCCCTCCAGACACGCTCATATAAGAACACCCGCCGCGTTTAGATGTGAAACGAGCAGTGCTCATGTGTATTCAGCGATGTCAATGCCAACACTGATAGATTTTCCAAAACACAGAGTTGATATTGTGAACCAGTGTATGGGAAACACTGTAATATAGTTAGACAGCGATCAGTTCTAGTTTAACCGTCACAGTAGCACACACACTGAGCCTCTCCGGTGAGCAGTGAAAGACCCGCTCACAGCGTCGTGTTCCCAGCACTGTTTAAGAGACACACACTGGTATTGCGGTATATTAAACATTCATATCATAACAACAATAAACACCAGTATTCGGTGTGAACCGCCCAGCTCTATCTCCTGCAGATTTCTGCTCGGCGCACTCATATATACCATACATCCTTTGCCAGAAATGGTAACACACCCTGTCCACCTTATTCTTCACGCGGGCGCCGCCATTTCTAAATATAATGTGTTGATTTCCGGTCCGCCACTTCTGCTAACTGTAGTTGTATTGTGAACCCGCAGTTGTGCGTGGACTGTGTAGTTTGGCTGACTAGATAACTTCTAATATGGACTACACACAGACTGGCGTCGTCTGCACAGTTACGGTGTGACATATAGCGTAACTAATGCCTGCAAGATCTGTGTGCTACCCATAATCCCGCAGGACTGAATGTGGACGTGAGGCACCATGTGATCTGCCCTGCAAGCTCGTCGGCTTTGCTTAAAGCATTATTGTGATGCGTGTAGGGGTGTGACGATAACCGCATCACCGCAATATCGCGTTGATGAGATGCCTACCGCGGTGTGAGGTCATCACCGCACTTTGTTTTTTTTTTTTTTTTTTTTTTTTTTTGCTGAAAGTTACAGGAGTGCATATGGTGTGTGATATGAACTATAAACACATTAATATTTTGCTTATAATTTACTGTATTCTGTAGGGCTGGGTAAAAAAGATCGATTTCTCGATTTTAATCGATTCTCATTTTTACGAACCGATATCGATTCTTAAATCCCAAGAATCGATTAGTAATCCTGTTTTCAGTTGATGAATGAATGGAACATTGTTTCGAGCATCCCATCCAATAAATCGCAATAATCTTTGTGCTTTGTTATTATTGATATGAAACAAAGTCTCAGATTTCAAATTACGTCCATTTTCTTACGAAATTCAAAAACATAAATACCGTTTTTGGTGCTGTGGCGTGAGATCGCTCTGGCGAGAAGCAGCAGCGCGGAGCGCACGTGATCTTCTCTTCCGCCTTAATACCAGTTACAGCGCGAAATAAACATGAATGAGCATCTGCAAGTGTGTTAAAAGATAGAGTACAACTTATCGAAGTCCGTATCATGTCACATAGAATCGCTCAATCATCAGTGTTTCAACCGTGGAAAGACGTCAGTAAACAATGTCATGTAACGTCATTTCCTAAGAAAAAACCATATCCAGTGACCATTAACTCGTTAGTCAGCTAGAAAAATTAACTCTAGAGAGGAGCATTTTGTTAAATATATGCACCATATTACATATTCATTATACTTTTTAATGTTCTTCAATATTTAATGCATGTTTGAATATATCTGGAAAGTTTTTTATGACAGCCACCATTAAAATTTGTATATAATTTCATATAACTTTATTATTATAAAAATAAATAAAAGTGTATTTTAAGTGTTTGTATACAAATCAGTTATTTTTTTACCAATATTATAGTTGGCTAATGAAGGCTATAGGCTACAACTGACTCCCATAGTTTACAATAATAGTTAAGAGATTTGTTTTCCTTGAGAAAATTTGCAATGTATTGTACCTGATATCTAAAATAATCGATATTGAATCGAATCGAATCGTAATCGAAATCGAATCGAATTGCAAGCTTGTGAATCGAAATCGAATCGAATTGTGAAATTTGTGTCAATACCCAGCCCTAGTATTCTGCGAGTCCCATGTTCAAGGGCTTCTGGAGAAAAAAAAAACGCTTCCTGTGCAAGGGAGGGAGTCGAGGGACAGTCCTTAAACATAGCCTATGGGGGATTTATTTTTTTGTGTGTGTCCGATTATTATTAATTAACTGCTAGGTTTTGTGATGTTTACAGATAATGTTCAATTAAATACAAACAAACACAGGAATAAAAGACAAGCATAACGTAAACAGTTGGAGTTAGATTTTAATTGCAAGTAGCGATCTCTCTTATATGGTATAGGAAATAACAGTTGACGGCGCTAGCCGAATGATTAAAAAAATAGCCACGAATCTAGTGTCTAAGCCAAATACTGTGTCGCCTTTGAGGCAGGTGACAGTTAAGGGGAAGCCGGTGAATTTGGACAAGGCGCACAGAAGTATCCGTCTCGTGAGGAAATACCACTAACCAATAACTAGACCACATCTTAGAAAAATTAACCGTCCTGTGGCGTTTGCAGGACTAAAGTGCAGCACACCTACCTTAGGTCGGCGACACACTGGCTGCGTGGCGTGTCCGTTTTTATTTCGGCTCCCATGTTAACAGGTTAGAGCTTGAGAGCGTGAGACGCGCTGAAAACGCGTGCATGCCAGAAATAGAACTGATGCCTATTTTTCACGCGACACGCAAGCCTGTTGGAAGCGTTTCCTGGCAAAATAGAATAGGAAAAGATGTTTGTATGTCATTTTGACATGAATACATATTAATAAATTACATTTTGATGTTTGAAAGTTAAGGTTTTGACATAAATGTGGATATAAATGTAATTAAAAAAATATTATCGATTTTATATTGCACCTGTCAATACAGAACGAAATATTCTGTAGCCTATTTTGCCGTCAATGCTGCCGAGTGCCGACGCTGTCTTTGCTGCGGGTGATTTTTTTTGGGAGGGGGGGTGTGGTGGGGGGTGGTGTCGGTTAACTGCCAAACCGTGATTTTTTTTGCTTCTTCACCGCGGTAAGAAAAAATCCCATACCGTCACAGCCCTGCGTGAACACGCTGGCAATGCGAGTCGCTTGTTATTTTTATGATTTAGTCATATAGTTAACAGTGTATCTGTTGCATTAACCGTTTAACGTCATAGCGGCAAAATTCCACCTCGCGAGATCATCTGTCTAATATCTGGCCTCTTCTTTACGTTAGAAATATTACAGCCTCTGTCATTTATTGAACAATAACGTGGACATCTAGACACACAAGCTCATGAGGGTTTACACTTCTGAAGTGGCGCTGAATGAGCAGTTTGCATATTCAGAATCAGTGATGTGTTCTCCTGTGTCGGCGTAGGCCTATAGATTATTATAAATCTGGTGAAGTGATGCACGTTCCCATAAGCAGCCCGGACTCACAGCACATGCAGAGGTGGAGTTAGAGAAACGCCGCGCGGCGAAGACCGTCTACTCCCAGCACACAGTGACTGAACATGTTCTCATGAGATGTCCGGCCACTAACCCTAACCCCAGTGTTACACACACCGCGAGTGTGAGAGGCATTAGCCATCACGCTGTTTAATAGTGTTCTGTGTGTCTTAGCAGCCGGCTAGCGGAGCGGGAGTCTGACACAGCAGGAAGTGCGTCATCGTGTTTACTTCCGCGTTGCAGAATAAGGTGTATAGATATTCTCAGGTGGAGGTCATGTGACACACTAGAGTTCTGCTGTAGAAACATTCCTGTCCCACACAGAGGACCTAACAGTACACACACACACACACACACACACACACACACACAGAGGACCTAACAGTGCGCGCACACACACACACACACACACACACACACACACACACACCCACACAGAGGACCTAACAGTGCACACACACACACACACACACACACACACACACACACACACACACACACACACACACACACACACACACACACACACACACAGAGGACCTAACAGTGCACACACGCGCGCAGCACACACACACACACACACGCGTGCGCAGCTGCCTGACGTGTGTGTGTGTGTGTGTCCCGCAGGCGCTGCACCACCTGTACGAGATCGTGCGCGGCGTGCTGTTCCTCAACAAGGCGTCGCTGTTCGAGGTGCTGTTCTCGGACGACTGCATCATGGACGTGGTGGGCTGTCTGGAGTACGAGCCGGCGCTGGCCCAGCCGCGGAGACACCGCGAGTTCCTCACACACACCGCCCGCTTCCGCGAGGTCATCCCCATCACCGACTCCGAGCTGCGGCAGAAGATCCACCAGACCTACCGCGTGCAGTACATCCAGGACATCATCCTGCCCACGCCCTCCGTGTTCGAGGAGAACTTCCTGTCCACGCTCTCCTCCTTCATCTTCTTCAACAAGGTGGAGATCGTCAGCATGCTGCAGGTGCGCATCTGTGTGTGTGTGTGTGTGTGTGTGTGTGTGTGTGTGTGTGCGGGGGGGGGGACTCCAGAGGAAAACTGCTGTGTTCTGAGTGGACATATAGAGCCAGTTATTCCTGTGATATTTCAGCATCATTACTCCTGTCTTCTGTGTCACATGATCCTTCAGAAATCACTCCAGTAAAGACGTTTATAATGTTACAAAAGATTTTATTTCATATAAATGCTTTTCTTTTGAACTTTCAATTCATCAAAGAATCCTAAACAAAAATTGTACACAACAGTTTTCAACACTGATAATAATCATAAATGTTTCTTGATCATCAGATCCTCATATTAGAGTGATTTCTGGAGGATCATGTGACACTGAAGACTGGAGTAATGATGCTGAACATTCAGCTTTGATCACAGGAATAAATTACACTTTACTGTATATTCACATAGAGAACAGATGATTTACATTATAATAATATTTCACAATATTACTGTGTTTTTTTGTTGTATTTTTAATCAAATAAACACAGCCTTGGTGAGCAGAAGAGACATTAAAAAACATTATTATGAAGCAATATTCTCCTCATAACAGAAATGATGATGCGTTTAAGCCTGTAGAAACAGTCAGCAGTGTGTGTGTGTGTGTGTGTGTGTGTGTGTTTCAGGAGGATGAGAAGTTTCTGACGGAGGTGTTCGCTCAGCTGACGGATGAAGCCACGGAGGACGACAAGAGGAGAGAGCTGGTACTACACACACACTCACACACACACACACACACACACACACGCGCGCGCGCGGCAGGGGCTCACCCCGTCTCCTCTCTCACCCGCAGGTGAACTTCTTCAAGGAGTTTTGTGCGTTCTCACAAACCCTGCAGCCGCAGAACAGAGACGCCTTCTTCAAGACACTGGCCAACCTGGGCATCTTACCCGCGCTGGAGATCGTGCTGGTGAGTGACACACACTCTGAGCTCAGTCGACACACACACTGAGCTCAGTCGACACACAACACTGGTGTATGAGCTCAGAGACGACACACACACTCTGAGCTCAGAGACGACACACACACACACACACACACACAACACTGGTGTATGAGCTCAGAGACGACACACACACTCTGAGCTCATAGAGACGTCACACTCACAGTGTGTGTTTTGATCAGTGTGTGTTGATCTGTGTGTGTCGTCTCTGAGCTCATACACACGTGTTGTGTTGATGTGTGTGTTGTCTCTGAGCTCATACATAAGTGTTGTGTGTGTGTGTGTGTGTGTGTTGAAGGGCATGGATGACGTGCAGGTGAAGGCCGCCGCCACAGACATCTTCTCCTACCTGGTGGAGTTCAGCCCGTCGATGGTGCGAGAGTTCGTCATGCAGGAGCCACAGCAGGCCGATGACGTGAGTACACACACACACACACACACACACACACACACACACACACACACGAGAGAGTTCGTCATGCAGGAGCCACAGCAGGCCGATGACGTGAGTACACACACACACACACACACACACACACACACACGAGAGAGAGTTCGTCATGCAGGAGCCACAGCAGGCCGATGACGTGAGTACACACACACACACACACACACACACCACACACACACGAGA